>OX638391.1:27961346-28561346 GCA_951813805.1 Limnephilus auricula
AAAATACTTACAAGAAGTAGGTACACAATATTTAATAATTTATCAACGTGCGTTTTGATCATTTTTATTGCTTACTTGAATGTATGTATATATTAAAGCAAGTTTTGAATGAAATAAATCGATATTAAATTTTTTACTGAGAGTGGTATATAATACTAATCATGTACATTCATAATAATGTATTTTCACACAACACAATACATTTTTTTTTTAATATGTTTATTCAGTTTTAATTTTACAATATTTTATTTTACAAATCTTACGAAACTGATCAATCAGTTTGATTATAAGAAATCTCTCATTTTTTTCTAATTATTTAATACAGTATACTTTTCAGTTTCACATGGTAAATACTTAATATAATAATACTAAATATTAAAATACTAATTATTACGACAAACTAATTTTTATAATGTTTATGAATAGCGTTGTAGTAAAAATATTTTACACAGTACCTACAAACATAAGGTGATATAAAAAAAACATATATCTACTCACTTCTTCTTTCGTATCGTGGGGGGACAGAGGGGGATATCTAGGTCTGCAAGCCAGTCTAGGTCCTCAGGCGTCGCCCTGTGGACCTCATAAATCCCACCGGGGAATGAATGGAGCGGACATTCGTTGACCACATGTTTGGTGGTCTGCATCGCACCGCATTCGCACATCACCGACTCTTTGAGGCCCCTTCTATGCATATGGGCACAACGGCTATATAAGGCCTAATCCTATTGATGGCGGATCAGAGTTTGCGAGGCAATGAGAACGCAGGATCCAGGCTCTCAGTGGGGAGTATATACTCACTATAGTATGTTTATACATGTACATTCACAATAATAATATATTGTATCACACATATGGATTATATCGTACTACATGATAGGTACAAATAATCACTGAAGTATGTGTATGTAATTGTACATTGGTTATAACATATCGTATCAAACTACACGATACTACTACTCACTGTAGATTATTATTACTATAATGTAATAGGTGGCGCAAAAGTAATTACCTTATCGGAAGGTGCCATAATTTTTGCAAATAGTTGCAAATGTCAGTTCTGCTTTGACATTTATGATGTAAACAGATACAAAATACACGTTAATAAGACACAAATCGCTAAATCCTTTAAGAAGCGGATTTTTTTTTATTGACACCGGTCAGTGCAAATCACCAAAACTCTCGTTTGGTGAGTTGCACTATCCGGCAAAATCGCCTGATTTAACCGTTCTAGACAATTTTTGTAGGGTATCTTGAAGTCATTAGTCTATGTTAAAAAGCCTCAAACTCTTGAAGCCCTCAAGAGAATATCGAGAAACTGTCACGGGAAGGGTGATAAAAAATTTCCATATATAGGGCCCACATGGTCACAGTTCTGACGGCCACTTGGCCGATGTCATTTTTTCTAGTTAATGAAAAAAATTAGGACATCAAATAAACACGATCAAAAAGCAGAACCAAAATTTGTCATTCATTAAAAAAATTACAGCCAAAGAATATCGGGTGACAACTTTTGCGCCTTCCTGTACATGTACATTCTATTATATCATACGACACAAAACTACGTACTCACTGTAGTATGTGTACGTATGTACAATATGTACTTGTAAGTTCATATGAATACACTGTAGTATGCGTACACACGAGTACATGTACATTCATAATAATGTATTGTGTCGCACTTGTATTGTATCACAACTACACAATAAAAAATACGTCCTATTCACTGTAGTATGTGTATGTAAATGTATTTTGACAGTGTTATATAATTGTATTACACTAAACGATAGTAAATAATCTCTGTAGTATGCGTATTACACGTATATTCATAATAATATATAATTTTTTCATACTTAAATTGCACCATTAATCGGTGTAGTATGGACATAATGTACATTTATGATAATATATTGTATCTTACTACATGATACTACGTATCTACTACCTGCACTGTAGGAAGCGTACTTTTATAACGAATTACGTGTATTTATTTTTATTTTTATGTTAATGAGTCAAATCTAAAATTGTAGTATTTTAATTAATGAAGACAATGTGAAACAAAAAAATCAAGAAATAAACAAGAAACTGAAAAAGATCGGGTCACATCTGAGACTCGAATCCAGAATCGAGTTATCTGAAAAATCAGTATCAATCAATCAGAAAAAGATCGGGTACATCTGGGACTCGAATACAGAATTGAGTTATCATGGGTTCGAGTCCCAGATGTGACCCGATCTTTTTCTGATTTATCTGTTTCAGATTTTCGATTGAGTTTCGCGAATATTGTCTTCATTAATTAAAAGGGCTATATATATTTTACTTGTAATGTTATAAAGCAGTAATATTCTTATTTGAAAAAAACGATATCTATAAATAACACTAATGAAATAGGATAAAAAACGTGTCACGGTATTTGGATAAAGCTGGTACATTTATACATTTTCGCCATAAACATCAGGATTGTCCAAGAGGTTGGTACTTTTATCGTCCCACGACGTTAGA
Organism: Limnephilus auricula; assembly: GCA_951813805.1. NCBI lineage: Eukaryota > Metazoa > Arthropoda > Insecta > Trichoptera > Limnephilidae > Limnephilus > Limnephilus auricula. The sequence continues at coordinate 27,963,849 of OX638391.1, forward strand.
GCTATTGCCATTAAAAACAGAGATAATGGGATTAACTTAAGGAAAGGACGAGGACAATAATGTTAATCAAATATATCTTAAAGGATTTGCTGTTTTTGAATCCGGTACTTAAAAGATTTGCAAATGGGACATAATTTTTTATTTACTTACATATTAACGCCGATAAGCAATGCAAGAGCGGCACTAACAGGGGCGGGCGGTGATTTATTTAATTTTTCCAATTTCTCAGAAGTTCATTAAATGATTTTTTTTTTGTTTAAAAATATCGTTTAAAATACTTTTCAAAATTGCAAATACTGTTAAAATTTTGTCTACTGACATTTATTTTGACGGTTATTATTTAAAATATTTAAAATTTATACTAATAGTAACAGTAGAGAAAAGAAACACAAAATCAACAACTATGTACCTACCTTAGAGGTTTTACAACTCTATATCGGTACTGTTGTTGTTACGCGTGAAAAATCGCAGAATGTTTATAACCGGATGACTTGGTATTTTGTCATGAAGTCTTTTGATGAATCTAGATTTTTCTTTATTGCATTTATTTGAAAAAGTATTTTCTTTGTGTTTGGAAAGCGTTTTGCCATATTATGTTTACGACGTTTTCCAGACGGGTAAAACTTAATACAAATAGTATCTAAATATATAATTTGTATAGGGCCGTTTTTGTGAAGTTTTCCTGTAAGTATCCCAATGGTGAAATACCACCATCTAAATTCGTAACATAGCTTGAAATGGCAACAAACAAATAGTCAGTGACTTAGTTGGCAAATGCTTCGAGTTCCCTTCCAGGTGCCGTGAGTTAAGAATTGGCTAAGAACTAACATTTCCGCTTGGTGTGATGGTGGATAGAAGATGTTCAAAAAATAGATAGATAAATGCATAAAAACATAGAATCAATGTAATTTTCGAATAAAACGTAATAAAGGAATTTACTTTATCGCTTTTCTGGAAATGAAAACGTATACCTCGGTATTGTTTATTTTCACAACGCACTCATCACCCAAATTCAATATTTAAAAAGTTCACTTAAATCGTACAATGATTTTTCTGGAGTTTCGTAAATATTTGTGAATTATAAAAAAAAATAACGTTTATTGGAAAAGATTTTAAATACAAAAAAAACACAGTAAATTCAATTAAAACTCAGGTACGGGCCATACGTCATTCCTATGTCTACCTACGTTAAATTATCGTGAAAACAAGCTTATGTGTCCAAGCGGTTAAAACTCTTAATATTCACCTGATCAACTAACCTTCCTTTTTGTCACGGAATTTATGAAATAAATTCGTGGGGACACCCACTGCACAAGTTATGCATAATTCACATAACGCATTCCTCAACAAATATATTAAACAGATTATCTTAATGCTGATAACTACATACTTATCTTATTTTAAGTCGCTAATATTATACTTGCATATGGCGCCAATTATATAAGTAAGGGAAACTTGAAAATGGAAGAAAAAAAAATCGTTTTGCAAAAAGTTGAGTATCGTCACATGATTAGAAAGTGTTTATTTATTTAGGAAAATCTACAGATTATTTACATCTATTACAATAAATATAATAATAAATATATAATCTAATATCAGATTTTTCACATAACTTAAAATTGTAATAATAATAAAACAAATTAAGGGTCCTCTACCCGTTGGCTGACATATTTACAAAATGTACAAAGTTCTAAATATTAAATACAAAATAAAAGAAGATGTAAGAACACAAATAAATAACAATTTTAAGATAACTAATATGCTTATAACCAGCTAAATTTCAAGACGTAATGTGTTGTAAAATTTATCATTAATACTCTTAACAATACCTATTAATAATCTATCTATATATATATATAAAAATGAATTCCTGATACCCTTCGTCACGCCATAACCTCAGAATGACTTTACATTTCATTAATTTTTTTTTTAATTTTCCTAATATTTTGTAGAAGGTTCTTACGGAAAGAAAAATTGCTCAGATAATTGGATAATTTTAGAAAACTTAACAACTATTTAACGTATTTTTGGCAGTAAGCGCTTTTGATATATTTAGAGATAGTTCCTATACTGTTATAGTTCCTATACTGTTCATCCGATTGCGATAAAAAAATGGTGAGTTGGTGTGGACATGTCCTTGAAGGTTTGGATTGAAGGTGGGAGGGGGAGGGGAATCCGGAAGGGGTAGATGGGAATGAAGGGGTGGTGGTTTGCGGGAGGGATGACGAGCGAGGGGGAAGGCGGAGAAGGTGGAAGGGGAATTCGTAGGGGGGAGGGTCGCGAGAAGGGTGACAGCGGGAGAGGGGAAGGGGAACGCAAAGAAGGTAAAAAGAAGAGAAGAGTTGGAAAGAGTTAGCGGAAGAGGAACGGGGATAAATGGGAAAGGACACCCAGGGAGAAAAAAAATCTTTATTTAAGTGGCATAGCAATGTATGCCGGGTATTAGCTAGTAATAAAATAATAATAATAAATAAATTAATTAATATAATTATAATTAATTCCACAACTAAGGCGAACACATTACGTTTATCCATAATCCTCAGTAATACTTATGGAAGAATCTGGATGTTAAAAATGTAAAAAATACGATTGACATGATTGGGTTTTTTCTGCGATTGCAGATTGATTTGCAAACCTATGTGTCTCCTTAATCCTACAACATGGGTCGCTTTATGACCCATGTTCACTCCTTCCCAAAGATAACGTTGGCCTTGAGGTAAATTATTTTCCTTGGGGCCTCCTATGTAGATTATATAAAAGAAAATAAAATTATTACACTTTAATCATTGTGTGTTATGTTATTTTGTACAAAATACAAGTATGTTGCGATGATTTGTGTTACTAAAATATACCCGCATAAAAAAACACAGAAGCACACATTTTAAAAGGATCGTAAGGTATTTTTGGGATTAATTACCCCGAAGTAAAGCATCAATAATTTGATACACAAAGAAATCCTGAAAGAATTATCTTCTTTATGGTGAAATTAAAATGAAACCCGGTGGTAGAGAAATTTGAAAAATAGATTTTACTAAATTGTTGCTGTCACTGTTGCTCTTACTCCACCGGATATTGAGCGAAAGTGACAATGCACCTCGGGCTGCTAATACCTAACTAAAATCGAAGTTTTGTATTCCCAACTTTTCTCCTCCAAAAGTGGACTGATTTCAATTTATTTTTTTTACCAACTACATAAGATAAAACGATTCTATGTCTGTTCGTTTTGCTTTTTTTAAAAAAAACATTGTCTAGTTTGTATACTGAACGTCTTTTCCGGAGTTTAAACCAGTCAATTTTATTGATTTTTGGAAGTCATAACTTCTATAAAAAGTAACTTAAGTAACAAAAAGTACCGACACGCTAGTAGTTGATATCTATTTTATATAAAAACAATATTTTCTCTAGGTTTAAAATCCAGAGAGATAAATAGGGAATACGTTTGTATGGAAAAATCTCCGCCGGGTATCCCCTTAAAGATTTTTTTAGATGACTATTAATTTTAAAGTGTAACGTAATATTGCGAACTGTGTAATAATAATTGTAAATTTCAATAAAATGGTAATAATTAGACGGAAATATGATAAGAAAATCGATAAAAGAATTAATCGATAATCTACTTGGTAATCCGATTTCTCTAGTTATTATGAATGTCCGTTGTAGGTGAACGCATTATCGCAAAGAGATTAAACAAATAAATCAACACAATGATAACGATTAAACGCCTCTTAAAACACAAAAGATCTGACGATCAGTTGGATGGAACCGTCGCTCTAGAAATATTTAAAACGGCACCTGTGACAAAGTTTTTTAACGATGTTTCTTAAATTATTTGCAATTGTTTTATGTGTTGGGATTGTTACGTGTAAGTAGCGCTTTTATTGAACTTTTAATAATGGCATAGTGCCAAACACTGTTACATATTTGCGATGTGAATATTACTATTCTAAATTTATTTTATCATTATTTACACATTCGGGTAAATTTCACTAAAAAATATTTTTGTCTAAAATTTAAATCATATTGAAAGTATTTATAATATACTAAGGTTATACCGTTGGTCGATGGCAGATTTGTTCAATTTTCAAACGATAGATTCTATTAAACAACACGAATTTCAAATCATGTAATCATACAACAAAATAAGTCAATATATTATCTAGTCAACACAGTTTTCAAAATTTAAATTTTAGACAAATTAAAATCATTAAAAAATAAATCCGAGAACGTGTTTTGTGACAAAAATACCTCAGTTTTTCTTTTTATTTAAGGTTTTACAAACTAAAATATTTCAAAATTTTTTTACACACTTATTTTGTTCAGACATTATTGAAAAATTATAAATTATTTTAATCAAAAATTAATTTTAAGAAGTATATAATTTTCATTCATTTACCCTCTCCCGTTTGATCGTTTTTATTGCAGTTCGATGCATAAATTCTCGCGATTCATTAGCCGCTGAGACACGGCCGTGTGAGGTCTTGTGTTCTCGCCGCTCTTAATTAAAACATTTTGCAATAAATTTAAAACAAATACCGTTTAGCTTCATGGTTGTAAAAACATCCGCGCGCAGCGCTGTTAACAAAAAGGAATAATGGATTGCTAGATATTACCACTTACTGCTTGTCATATTGTTGATGCTTTACTCCGGGATTATTAATCCAGAAAATAGGTTAATGTATCTTTTAAAAATGTGTGCGCATGTTTGTGTATTTTTTCATGTAAGCATATTTAAATAATATAAACAATACACTTTCGATTATGTCTTTCAGGTGATGATCATTATAGAATTGTTAACGGAACACCTGCCCTAAAAAACGAATTTCCTTTCGTGGTGAGTATTTTAAGTCGTCTTATTATTATCAAACCTGTTAATAATATTCAACTAATATTGAACAAGTATCCTCGAAGGATTACAAGAGGTGGCGCTATAACGTGTTAAAATATCTATGCAATGCAAAACCATCTAAACACGTTTGTTAAAATGGTCACATTACAATAACAATGCAACGCAAAAAATGTACACTTGCTGTACATTTTAACAACACCTACTTGAAATGAGACATTAATGTTATTTTTTATTTATATTTTTTCTAAACCACAAAGGTATATATTATTTGTTTTTTCTATTGTTGATTTTTTTTTTTGTTAAAAATGGTATTTGATTTTTTCTATTGTTAAAAATGGTATTAACTAATGCCACAGTAAATAACATTTTGTTTGATCTTTGATCATTGATGATTGATGATGTGTGTTACTTTTATTAAATTGTGAAATTATTAACCCCGATACAGGCGAACCTTAGTGGGGTTAATAATGAATGCTAAACAATGTATTTTAATTGTAAAGAAATAATAAATAAAATAAAAATGCATTATTTATGTATAAGGTTTGCACGGCTTTTACATGTTTATTTTTTTTAAGACAAAGAACAAATAAATGTGTACAATAGCATAAAAACATTTTTTATAAAATGCTAGGTGGAAAAATAGTAGATAAGGAATAATTTTGTTTTTAATATTATGCTCGATTCTGAAATATGACTGGAAACAACACGAAAGAGATAAGCCGATGAAAATATTTTGTTGGTTTGCTTATTGATTATTTATTGTTTAAAAATGTTAGAATTGGGAATAAATAAGATAATAAGTAACTGATTTAAAAGATTATTAGTAAAAAGAGGAAAACTCTGAAATCGTGCGAAATTTGTAAATACAAAAATATTAAATGCGCAATCTAGGTTTTTATGGTAAAAGGTGTTGATGATTTTCAAACCACCAAGAGTAAAAGATACAAATAAAAAAGATTAAAAGTATGTGCTTTAGTGTTACATTTCTATTTTAGTGACTAAGTTGTAAGTTATTTGACCAAGTAAATACATGATTATTAAGAGCGGGCAAGAGCTGGAACTGGCTGGAAATTCGACGCCAACGTGTTTAGAACGGCATCCGCTGCCCTAGATTTTTCCAGTATGGGCTAGAAGCACCCACACTTCCATGGTCAGCGTTCAACTTAACGCCGCAATGCGGACCATCACCATGGATTTTAAAAGCTACTCCTCTCCCTTGGCTCCCGTACTTATAAATATGACTCCTCCAAATATCAGACAAGAGATTGCATTACTGAGGGAATACGAGAAAGCGCTGCAAAATTGAGCAATACCTTTACACAATTATGTCGTTTCTCACCATGCATGCTACTTCAAATCCCGAAAACCCGTCTGGATGGAAGAAGAGAGGCTCCTACGGATAGCTCTCACTCCTAATGACAGGTGGATATTTAAGTGGCAATCGACTGAAGTGAGAAATGTATGTTCCACTAACAGACACCTGAGTTCTCACTGTCTCGTAAACCTGGCCAACCATAGGATGATATGCTCCCAATGCAGTTGTGCCAACATTATTACAGAGACGGCGATGTGCAAAGTAATTCCCGCTCCATTCATTCTCCGGTGGGGTTCAGATCCACGGGGTGAAGGGTGAGCCTGACTCTCAGACCACTTTACGCACGCTTGACCTGGAGAGTAAGCTGGCGAATGCGTGATGAGAGCGTTACGAAAAGTGTGATCAGGCGAGGCGAACGATAATAAATTTAAATAAATATTTGTAGAAAATTAACAAATGTATATGTATATATTTTTTTTACATATGGAGCATATACATATTTATGCTATGATGGAGCTAAAGAAGTTTTACTTCAGTCGTGTGGTCTAAAGCACACTCGTTTTTTAATAATATGAAACGACCACCTCCTACAAATTTATTGCTTTAACGGTAGCTGTTTTTGTCTGTATTTTTAAATAAAAAATGTACTGAAGCGCGATGTATAAATTTTTAAAAACTGTGAATTCAAATATTATGTAACAGATTTTATCCGAATTTTAATTTGAGTCTTTCGGGATTAGGGAGACCTAAACCCACTTGGATTTTGAGCGAAATGGAAAAAAAAGATTATAAAAGCTTATTTACATTGCTTTTTAAATAAATTCTATTGTGTTGCATGAAGTGAAATGATATTGTTTATTTTTCCGCCTATAAATAATATTACTGAAGTTGTTTTCAAAAGTGTACATATTGGTGCTAAAAATTATTTTTATTTGCGAGTGGATCTGTAAATAGGCATGAAATATTATAATTGATTTTTATTCTCTGATGAAATATTATCTACAAAAGGGATACGAAAGACATGTTAAGTTACTAAAATTCTTTCATATCATTCCAAATCCCATATTTATTTACAAAATAACACATTAAATTGGCCTCTTTATTAGAAGCTCAAAAGCGTACACATCTTACTCGTTGTAATATTAGGTATCATTTTGCGAATTTTCGTTTTATTTTTAAATGTTCCCACAATTGCTTATGATAAAACTCATGATGAAGTTAATAATTTCCAATAAAAAATGGTTTTGGATCACTTTAAATTTTAATTTAACTCTGTTTCGGAAGAATCCTTACTTTGTCAGTTATTGCCGGTCTGTTATTGCCGTCTTTATTGTCCAAACCGTTCTGTTATTGCCGGAATTCCCCCAATTACCCCTTCCCCTTTGTTAACCACCCACTGAAACACATTTTTTTTGCATATATCTGTCAATATTTTATATCATAGGTTAGTGGTAATATACTCCTGACGCAGGAAGGGTTCTTCCGAAACCGGCGGAGTTAAATTAAAATGGTCTAAAACTAATTAATATTTTTTATTGTAAATTATAGCGAGCCACAATGTTAAAGCTTATTACAAATATATTAATAGTTTCCGTTCGGTTGATAGCGCATGATATTGAAAAAAATATATATTTGAAACGATACTTTTCTAAAGAATTTAATTGGAAATTGAAAAATTCCGTTCAGAGACGCCATCACTGCGGTGGTGAAGGATTATTGATTTTTTAGTTTGAGAAAGCGACGACTAAATAGCACCTTCAAATGCGATTTAACATTAAAGTTTTTTTTCACTTCAGTGTTTCGGTTTTGTAATGTATATCCAATAGGTTGAATAAGAAAAAAAATAATGAGAAATGGGAACTGTCATCCAAAAAAAAAAAAAAATTCAATTCGTTTGTATCTCAAAGATACAATTATAATTTTATAAAAATCACATTACTTCAAAATGTTCCTTCACGAACGCGTTACGTCGCTTAGTAAGTACTTATATGCATTCTTTTATTTCAGGATCGAGCGTTTGCTGCAATTTTTATGTTTTAAACCCAACACGTATAATTTATTGTGACGCTTTTATTCCATGGAGCTACATTCAAGCGACGCAATCGCCGCGCGTATGTACCTTCCATACTATTATTAGTATTTGTAAACGCCGCTAGGCGCTGCACTAGCAACATAGTATGACAGGTAGCAGGTAGCGGCGATTTAGTCGCTTAATAGTAGCTGCGTGAACGAAGGGCGTAATAGTTTTTTTACGACCAAATATTTAAAAAAAAATCATTTAATGCATTGTTAATTCCGTTATTTTATAATCAACAGGAACTTCCATGTCTAATAATGTGTTAGATTAAACACAAAACAACCAAAATAACTGCTCATATTTAAAAACATACATTTAAAAAAAATAATATTATATTAAAAACAAAAAAAAGAAGAAAGACAGCAACAATAAATTGTAGTAACGTTTTTGTTTTTGCCAATTTCGGCTTACGCCCACAAAATTTTTGCAGAAGTGCGGAGGCGTGTGCCTATTTCCTGAAAGATTTAACTATTTCCTTCTAGGTGTAATCTTTTCGCGGAAATATATTTACATCGCCAGGTTGAGCGACTCACATGGGGGGAATAAATTGCATGTATAAAATTAATGTGTGGATCCGAGTCAAAAGACGATATCAATTTTGTTATACCGTGAATTTTTTTTTGTAAAAACATTGTTGTTTTATGATAACCTCTGTGACAGAGATGACATTTTAATGGCTCTTAATAGCTAGCAATACCCTGACCTTTCTTTGCAATATATGTATATTACCTACCTTCAAACTTTCCATTTAGCACACAGATTTCCAAAAATATGCGTCAATAATACCAACATTAGCTAAAGCGAGTGTGAGGTTTTGTTAAACTTATATTTCCTTATTTTATATTTGTGAGTGTTTACTTAATCAATGTATGTTTTCCTTAAAAGATGATCCGATGGTTATATGTTTATAGGTCTCGATACGTACCAGGCTAGACACCCATGATTGTGGAGGATCAATTCTTGACAAGGACACCATCCTAACTGCGGGACACTGCGTTTGCGGGTAAAACAATTAAATACATTTGGCACTTCATATATTTATCAATACTTTTTCTACCGTGTGCAAATCATACGTTGTCAATGGCCACCAGCATGCTTTCGTTTCTTGTGCAATATTTTCCCTTCTGCTAAAGGAATCTTCCACGCATATTAAATTTCTAGTAACATGCTAATAATAAAAAAAAAGAGTGCGTCTAATCTTTACGTGCGGTTGAAGTAAAACTTATTTGACTTTTATGGCAGGTATTACTTACTATTCAAGCGAAGGCGAGAACCCGTTAAAAATAAAAATAAAACAAACTAAGATTATTATTAAATTAAATTATTAAACTTGATATTGTTATTTCCGCCTGAAAAACATTTGAATTACTCATCTTATCGCGCCGAATTAAGTTTTACTTTATTAATTACCTGTAGCTAACCAACTCATTTTTTAGCATTAGCCTTATATTAGATACTTCATATAAAAGAGCAAAAATTACGAAGAATAACGAACATTAGAATAGTTTTAAACAATTCGAAACAAGTAGACAAAACTTATAAAGGATACAAAAAGTGAATATTCTATCAAAAAAATTGATCAGGAAAGGGAAATGTGGAAAACACTTAAGTCACTTATGAAAAAATAAATGTGAAAAAAGATTTCATATTGCCAAAAGAATCGGCTGACGAAAACAATATGGCCGATAAGTTTAATAAATATTTTGTAACAAGTATAGAAGAAATTATCAAAAATATCCCAATCGTAGAAGAAGAAGACATTTTCAATTTTAAAGAAAAAACTTCCGAATTCAAGTTCAAGAAAAACTTGATAATAATAATATTTGGATGACTTGTATAGCGCCGTTTTTGTGAAAGATCACCTCAAGGGCGCTTTAAATGCGCTATGATGTATGCGCCATACATCAACGTAGGTACCAGTACTCCATTGTGGACTGCTAGCTTCGCTTCTGTGGATAACTTTTTAATGGCGTTCAATCCTCCATTAATGGAGTTACCTGCATTCACCCTTCTTTCAATATCTCTATCAGCCTTCCCATCTTTCGTAAACATACTTCCCAAATATACAAACTCATCCACCTGCTTCAAGTATTTTCAGTACCATTCAGATCATATTACTATGATAGTAAGGGAGATACAACGATTGCTATGACACCTGTATGACTTTTAATAAGGAAAACTGAACTTACGCGGATACGCCCATAATACCCACCCGGTTTATCTGTCCGGTGGGACTGGCTATGGTGACAATATTGTTGCTTGCCATGATGGAACCGAGCCGTGCTAAATGGCGGGACACGCGGTGGCTGCCGTTGTCATCATGGTGATGGTTGATGCTAATTACTCCTCGCGATCGCGATGTCTCATGCCGACCTAGGATTCCATCGAACAGATAACTACCACTATTACTTTATTTTATAGACGATTCTAATTATCTATCTACGTTCTATGAAAAAATCATTTTATTCCTATGCCTCGATATACAATTGTCGTATGTTCGGAAGAATGTGTATTTGTATATGTAATGAATTGAATAACCTTATTTTCTTACGAACGTATGACAATGGTAATTTGGTTTAATTCAGTAGAGAAAAATGAATATATGAGTCTCAACAATATGTTTTACAAGATTTAGTAGGTGTCGTAGATGTCTGGTGTAACACGGTTAAAAGCGTTTACATAATAATATAATATTAAGTGGTTAGAAGTTACCTTAACGTTTCTACGTACGGTTGGTTAAATGCTGTATTTCGTTACATGATTTTAATAGATGAAACATATTTATCGTAATAAATTGTTTTTACTGAGTGTAAAACACAATAAATAGTTATATTATTCAGAATAATTATAATTTGAAAGCTCAAGTTTGCATCAAAAACTTGAATAATTAAATATTTTTTAATAGTAATTCAACATTAGATGTCACACTGCCGTATTATGTCAAAATAATGTTACGTTGGCCGGAGAAATAGTATTTTTAAATGTCTTTGGAATAGACCCCTTATTAGGGGATTTTTGCTAAACTGTTTTTATTATAAATATATTCATATTTAATTACGGCCCCCGCCTTCAAGGGGTAAGGTTGTTTGTTGACTAGCAATCCGTAGTGTTTGAAACTCAAAAAATAAATTTGCGTGGAAGATATTGGCGTAATATCTTCATTTAGAATTGAAATGGTGCTTAAAAAGGCATTAGTCGTGTTTGGTGACCAGATGTTAATTCCCATGAACTTTTTCACCTTCCTCTTCCACGAATCCTACCACTCTCCACTATCTTCAGTGCCATGCTATAGTCTCACTGGTTCCAGGCGGGAGCAGTTTGGACTCTTGTGCGGTATTCTCTTAAAAAAGATATATTTATCTCTGAGTAGGGATTAGATAATATAAACATCATTATCTAACAATGTTAAACACACATCGAAACCATGATTTATGTTTATAAATCAACTTTTATAGTGAAGTCCACTATCCGCTAGTTTGATATAATATTTTGAATTTACAGTACTTATTTTCAGGTTTTGGTTAAACTTCGTACATACTACGTACTTCGTACATTGAGTCGTGTTAAAACAATAGCGGCTATCTCCAATTATTCTAATTTTGAGTGATATGCAAATAATGTTTTTTTTTTTTGCTGTACTATAAACCAAAAAGCGTATTTTTTTGTTAGTAATTGTTTCCATAAGTTACACTGTGTGTATATTTTATTGTGATTAAATGGTAAATTATTCAGCTATAGGTAGAGATTGCTGCTTTTATTCTGTCTCTCTGATTGGCCCAAATAGATACTGCCGTTTTTGTTCCGTAGCCTGCGTTAGCCTAATGGAGATTACCGTGGTTGTTGCAGAACATTCAACCAAAAACGAATGGAATACTGTCATTATTTATACTCCAAACTCTTTGCAGCTGTCAATGGTATTTTTGTTGTTTTATCAATCGCCATATCTAACACATTTTAGACCAATAGTGGAGATTGCCCTCTTTATTTTATCACGTAAAAATTAATACAAATTAATTTTTAGTTTTTTTAGTGTAAGAAGAAACCCAAATTATCATCTCAAAGAGAAATATCATATGAACAAACTATTTCTTCATTATTTGATTTTTTATTTTTTTCAGATATTCTGAACCATTTCCTACCATTCAGTATGGCGTGTTAAATATTTCTATTGACGGCCAAACGGTAATTCGGATGAAGAAAATAATTTGTCACGAGGATTACAAGGTTTACAATAATGAATATGCGCATAATGACATAGCTCTTATAAAGGTATGTATTTATATACTGTGTACCAAGTTAAAATTTAATTTAATTTTATAAGCCTTTTAACCGATTAACTTATTACTTCCTGACCACAATATCATCAAAATATAAACTGTAATTAGATAAAACACTTCCAGCCATATTTTGGGAATGTTACTTTTCATAGGTTTACAATAGAATAGTCTTTAATGTACTTATTACACCAAACTTTAATACTGACCTGAAGTTGAAGAACCTAAAATGCTTCCCCCCCCCTCGCTTTTTTACGCATCATTCTCTTTCGCTTACGGTCATTGGAAAGTCAGTAAAGAGACTGTAGTACCTACACGAGAATGGATTGTATCAAGTTCTGGTCGGCAGTAAAGTTCGGCGTGAAACATGGTAACAAAAAGAAAATTTCGAGAAAACAGAAGTTGAAATTATTCAACCCGGAAGTTTCTCATAATTAAAAACAGAATTGCAATATTTGGCTTTTTTAAAACAAAAAATGACCATTATTACTTTAAGAATTTATTGATTTTATGACTCCGTACGTTCTATCATCTCTAGTAAACATTTGTAAATAATAAACTTCGATATAGCCTTAGAATTATATTATAAATTGTACAGCGCGCTTGAGGTGATTTCTCACAAAAACGGCGCTCTACAAATTATCCAATTATTATTATTATTAAAGCTTTCATTTCATTGGCTTGAAGAGTTTTATTTAGGTACGTGAGTTATCCTACAAGGCGGTCTTATTCAGTATCCCCTTGGTTAGTATGTCGGCTTATTATCAATTTAACAATTCCAATAGGGTAAAAGCCGGATACTCGCCCCAGTCGGATACATGCCCTGGTTTTGAATACACTGTGTTAGGGATGTTGGTGGCATTAGTGCTTTACTATAATTAGAAGTGCCCTTCTCGTAGGTCTCAATGACATGTAAACCGTCGGGGTAGGCGCACGCGTTTTGTTTGTGTGAACGAAGATCTTCCGCAGCGAAACTCTGACATTATATTATATAAGAAATTTCTTTTGAATATTTTTATTAATGATTTTTGTTTCGGTCAACTTTTTGTTTCAATGCATGCTTTATAGTTGAAATTACACTGTTTATTACGTTTTATGATTGAAAGGTTTTTATTTAATTCGCAAATAAAAAAGGGCAAGAATCCAAATCAAAAAGGATAGTCGCCCAATATACGCTATAGGGACAAGTATCCGCAACTATAAATTCTTTAAGGAGCATCATTCTTTCTCTCTTTTATCTCACACACCCAAACACACACGCAAACACGCATACTCACACACAATATTTACGCCCTCACACACACACAAGCGCGCTTGCATGCTTATTCACTACATAAGATCTTAAATATAAGTGTAGATAATTATTAATTAGAAAAGGTGTTGTTACTTATGTTCCTAATTGTAGTTTTAAAGAAGCGGGACTTCCTGACACAAGTATTATCTTACTTTAGAAGAAGGTCCAACCCTATCACTCTTAACAAAAAAATTATTAAGGAAATAAATCATTTTGAAAACCCTGGTTTCTTTTGATAATTGCCGTATTGTTCTATCTTTAAGATAAATAATAATATTTTATCAAAAACTTACGTACCTTAAAGTTTGAGGGCTATTTTTGTTGTATTTTTATAGTTTAAAATATGACTATTTTATATGTTGATTAATATTTTGATCAGTAGTTAATAAAGATTGATTACTTGAATTGATATAAATTGGTTTCTATCTAAAAAAAATATAGAGAGGCGTTTATCCCCGCACTGGGCATTTATCCCTTGAGGCATTTTTAACGTTAGGCTACTATCCCTTTTTAGAGAGGTGAAATAAAACAGGATTTACTCAAAACCTATATTAATTATGTTAAAAAAAATAGGCTACTTTAAAATATCAAAGATCTAAATTTTAATATACATGTTTAATTTTTTTTGGAAGAACATTTTTTAAATAATAGAGCTTTTTTGAAAAATGGCGCAACTATCCGGCTTTTACCCTACGTGTATCGAACGGTGTTATTGATTTCAGAATGGTTTTGCGCTTTACAAACAAGCAATGCTTTATGCTTTAATCGATGTAGGTATATTATTCGCTCCCAAAGCTTTCGAAGAGATGCAATTTTTTTAAATGAAACAGACCAGGAAATGAAAAAATACACATGTTTCCTCGTTGAAGATAAATTTATTTGCTGGACACGAGTATTTTCGTAAACTTTCAGGTTGGTTTATTTAACAGAAATTCAAATGGCACATAGTCATAAATTGTGCACTCTTGTTTCTTAACTGTTAAAAAGTGCCCGTTAAAGTTCGTTTCAGCGTTAAACAAATTGTGATCTTCAGAAGAGGACAACTATCACGTTGTTAGTCTTATTACAGTTTGTAATAAAGTTTAAAAATTCCTAGAATCGGCGTTTAACGGGTATCTTTCAAATGTCAAAAATACGAGTGTGCTTTGAACCACACGACTGAAGTAAATACTTCTTTAGCTCCATCTATATGTATGTCCATATATATGTTTATATGTATAAAATATATAAATGTATATACATATATTAATTTTCTACAAATATTTATTTAAATTTATTATCATTCGCCTCGCCCGGTCAAGACGTCCGCTTCCTGGCGCGTTTGGCGCGTCACTGGTATTTTAAAATACTGACTGAAATATTTCATGCACTGGCTATAAGATGAAGAGAGAAAGAAAATGTGAGCGCGCACTGCTCTCTCTTACTTCTACAGCGAGTCCGTTCGCCTCGCAACGCATTTCAATTTCCGTTACACATTCGCCAGCTTACCCCCCAAATCAAGCATGCGTAAAGAAGTATTTACTTCAAAAACAAAATGACGCTGAATGGCCATTTGATGAACTTGTCAAACGTGAATTTCTGTAAAATAACTGCCCCGAAATTTTACTCAATACTTCACAGATTTGTTAGCTCCGTGTGACTGCACTAGGAGAGATAACAAGTGGCGACTTACCGCGGCAACTTAGCATCGATGAAATTACTAATGACAAATGGCCATTACTCATGACCATTACTCGTGACCGAGCTTTTACTAAGATTTTTTTCAAATTAAACAAAAACATACTTAAATGAATGATTTTTTTTAACCATCAAAATTAATGATCTTTAAGCCCAGTTTGGTAATATTTGAATGAATCGTGCAAAAATGTTTCAGCTCGCTTCCTCGATGATCCTGGGGGAGAACGCGCGTCCAGTGCAGCTCCCTTCTCGGGACTTTGTGGCGGGAGCAGGGGCCCCAGCGGTGCTCATCGGATGGGGACTTAACGACGTGAGTAACGAAGGATTCTTCTCTATAATTCATTTACCCTTCGGCAGTATTTGAGTTACAGCAGCTAGCAAATTATTTTGTGCTATTGCTCTGAGTTGGTAAATGAGAGACTGAAATGAGATTGAAATTAAAAGAAATTGAAATGACGAGGGAAATAGATTTTCAAAAGTTAATAAAATGTTTAAGGAAATAAATTGGCTAACCGTAAAACCGATGCTGACCTTGAACACGGTGATATTTATCCATAAAATAGTAAACAACCTGTTACTTAAATACTTCAAATAAAATTATATACAACAAGGACAATCACAGACATAACTCAAGAACGTGCAAGGAAATCAGGCTACAAAAATATACCGTACAAAGGTATGAAGTTGTATAACACGCTACAAAATCTTTAAAGTCTGCACTAACTGGAAGGTTCAAGATGTATTGTAGTGGTATCAAACTAGAAACAATATAGTATATTAGCTAATACATTGCAATGCCACTTAAATAAATAAATTGTTTCTCCATGCGTGTCCTTCCCCATTCTGTTGCGTTTCCCTTCCGCCTTCTCTTCCCCTTTCCCTCTCGCGTTCCCTTTTCACCTTTCTCGTGTTCCCCCTCCACTATCCCACCTTTTCACGAGCCCACCCCTCGCGCTTTCATCTTGCACCTTCTCCGCCTTCCCCCTCCCTCAATCCCCTCCCCCTCTAGACTTTTTTCCCTGCCGCTAACTCCATAAAATACATAAATTTTTCAAACAACTCACGTGTGAACTATTTAATTTTTTAAATGCGAATTTCATAACGCCAGAGCTCACGAGTATGTATAGAAACCTTCGCGGACATGTTCACAATAATTCAAAAATAAATTAATCGCAATCAGATGAATACTATAGGAAATAGTTTCATAACGCCAGAGCTCACCATCCTGTAAGCAACGCGGGCATGCACACATCAAATCCCCAAAGTTTCATTGCAATCGGATGAACGGTACGGCAGCACATAAAATACGAACAAATAAACTACGAATATTACAACTATTACTTATACACATATTAATCTTTTTATATAAGAATATATGTAGGGTTATAATTAATTTTCAATTTGTAAACTTTAACGTACAAATTACTAAAGTAAAATTAACAAATATATAAAAATAAAAAATATAATATAATATCGCACTTCCCGTGGAAAAGGGTAATAGGTCAATATTTTCTGTTTGAAAAAATTGTTTTTTATCTCCGAAGCCCCACGATTTTTTTTAGTTAGATCTCTCCATCTCTTGTTTTATCAATCATAATTTTTTTTTGTTCTCCTGTAAAATTGACTTTTTTGACTTACGACTCTTTTCTACGGATGTGCGATGTAATTCTTAAAATATTTATTAAAAAATAACACCTTTGGAGTTTGGGAAAGATTGGTGAAAATGTCAATTTTATGATTTAAAATAACATAAATAAAAAAAAACGAGTGGGCTTTAGACCACACGACTAAAGTGAAACTTCTAGAGGGAAAGAAAATGTGCGCACGCACTGCTCTCTCTCTCTCTCTCTCTCTGTCTCTCTCTCTCTCTCTCTCTCACTCTCTTGCTCCTACAGTGTGATACAGCCCGTTCGCCTCGCCCGACTACACTTTTCGTAACGCTCCCGTCACGCATTCGTCAGCTTACCCCCAAAGTCAAGCGTGCGTAAAGAAGTTTTACTTCAAAAATTAAATCGGTAGATATTGCATTTTCTGTTATTGTAAATAATATCAACGTAAATCATTTTTAGTTTCAGGCACTAGATAATTCTGAAATTGTAGAAATACCTGGCCTTTTTTTAATACTTACGTTTTATAGCATTATGTTTATAAATTTTGCACGTAGTTTTTAATATTTAAATAAAGTTTTATCCCGAGGGGTTCCTCCTATAAAAGCTAGCATTACACATTTCATCCAGTTACACGCAAGTTACAATCATCATCAGACGGTACTAATGCGGTTTCATTGTTTCGTATGGTTTTAACGTTTTACTACAGGTTTAAAAGCGAGGAACCGCACCATGCCCGTTCCTAAGATACACACTCCCCCTAACCCCTCCTCCCACCCTGCATTGGCACATGCCCCTTACCACCTTACATCCGGGTTTTGCGAACTGTCAGCTCCGCTCACATTGCACCAGAGAGTGGGAGAAATTGCAGCCATTTAGTTGATATACATGAGCAAACATTTCCAGACAGCATGGCATTTCAAAAGTGATGCATAATATAACATTACGAATAGTCAACAAGAGCAAACACTTTACACATTTTGAACCGAATTACTTTTCGTCTTCGTTGAGTTCCTCGTTAAATAATTATAATTTGAAGATAGCATTTCTTCACATCTTGCATAATATAACATATCATGCATAATATAACATTAGGAAAAGTCAACAAGAGCATACATTTTGAATAGAATTGCTTTACGTCTTCGTTGAGTTCTTTTGAGTTAAATAATTATAATTTGAAAAATTATTTTTTTTATATGTCATGAAAAATAGGTAAATAATAAATAAAATAAGATCTTGTTGTTTGCTTTTTTATATCTTGCTAGCTACCGACAAGATAAAAAACACAAAGTATTATTGCTTTGATGTAAACCATTATTGTTGTGTCCGAAGGATACAAAAATATAGTATACATATATGTATATCTCTTTTATCTAGAATCTAGAGTAAGAAGAGTCAATTATTTTTAGTTTATGTTTATTAAATTTCAAATTCAAGGATTACAAATACGTCTTTTCAGCTCTTTACACTCGTTGAATAGTAACAGCGAAAAAAACAAAAACAACACAAACAACTGCACTCAGGTCAGACTATTTTAAATACCATTTGATTAAGATTTAGAATTCGCACTTACCCCGACGACCTTTCGGCGAGTAGGTACCCTTTTTTTCTGATACTACACTCGGCCATCCTGCAGGAACATCTGTCCTCAGATGTTTTCTTCATTGTCCTCGTTGACCATCCACTGCTTCATGAAATCAACCGTCGTAGATGTTTGCT
Source organism: Limnephilus auricula (assembly GCA_951813805.1). Lineage (NCBI taxonomy): Eukaryota > Metazoa > Arthropoda > Insecta > Trichoptera > Limnephilidae > Limnephilus > Limnephilus auricula. The sequence goes on from OX638391.1 coordinate 27,982,658, forward strand.
GTGAACCCTCATGCTCACCTACTTTTTCTACAATATACTGATCGTTTCGCAATGCACGTACTACTCGATATGGCCCTAAAAATTTCCTTTTAATTTTAATCCCGTACCGAATTGTGTCCTTTTTATGACCACCTCTCGTAATGTCTTGCGTACTTTCTTCTTTTTTGTAGTTTTTACGGTTTCCTTCTTGCGTCTCGGTAATCCTTATCTTTGCTTCTTCACGTAATTCACATCGTTTCTCCTCAAACTCGTTGTCCATTCTGCGTCCATTAACTCCCTGATCTGCAAATCTTCTTTAATTCGCATTTCAACCCCTACAAGAAGCTGAAATGGCGTCTTTCCCGTACTTCTATTTATTGTTGAGTTTTTAATGATACGACATCATTGGATTCACTTTTTTATTTAAATGATATTTTTACATTTGATAATCAAGTTAATTATCAGGAACTATTCAGAAGGATAAATGTGTAGATAATAAAATACAACCAACCAAGGTGACGCGCACAACAGAACGGCGTTCCGATCGTTGTCTTTTGTTATATCAGCTGTCGCTAGGTTACTGATCCAGTGTTTTAAATTATAAATGTTTTTGGTTGTTCAGTGCAATCTACACACTTCCCCTCCAGTTGTTAAACGATATAAGGGCAAAATTGACCATGCTTTGTAGGGCACATTACACAAACATGTCGCTTAATATTTTGTGGCCCAACCATATATATGAAAATAATAAAAATTTCTAAATTAAAAACTCAAATAGTTGTAAAACATGAATACAGAACTATAAGTATGGTATCTTCAAATATCTATATGGTAAACAAAAGTAGTATTTTTTAACTTAAGTTTAAAAAATTATGTCTAGGAGAATGCTTCGACTAGATTTATTTATGTATCTATATTTTAAAAACAAATGGTTTCATCTACAAACATTTCGTTTGGAACAAGTGTTCAAAGTAACTGTGACTATGACACAATATTGTATATCTAATAATAACTGGATTCAATAAAACTTATATATTAGTATTTCTTAAAAATAAGGTACATGTTTATGAGACGCTATAAATTTTACAAAGCGTTTGATAATTATAATTTTTTTTTTTTTAAACTGTTTACTGGAGTGCGTTATTGATGAACTCAGCATATTTATTGAGTTTTTTGTAATTACAGTAAATTAGACTGGGTAGTGAATCATCCAGAGTAGACATATTTGTTTTCATTAAAACTTATCGCTGTTATTTAAATAAATAAATATAATACATTTTATTATATTTAAACATTCACACGTCTCCGTAAACACTTGAAAAGAATTATTACATAATATAAATAAGAAATTTCAACGACATGTTCAATCAGATGTGAGTGCCATTATATATCTGAATGATCATGGTTAAAATAACTAAAAGTAAACATATTTTCACAGTATATGATTTAAAAACTTATTCTTTAGTTTAGATACAAAGTTTGTTTAGTAACATTAATATATTACCTCTGAAATTTTGTTAAGTTTTTTTTTTTTTTTTTTAGTATGATTTAGAGAAGATAATTACAATCGTAAAAAATAATAATGCCTTTTTATGTTTTGAACTGTCCCAATCTGTCTGGAAAATGAACTTTTCGACCAGATCTTGTGGTTCGGGTAATTTCGGGAAGTGGTTTAGGTACAATTGTAGAAATTGGAACATTTTTTTCTACAGGAACAAAAGCAGGCTTTAGACGGTCTATCGTGACGCGTTTTGGTTTTCCTTTTACGGTAATAACGAATGTTTTCTCATCACGTTCTTCAACTTTGTATGGACCTTCATATGGATTTTGGAGTGGTTTTCTTCCACCATTGGTTCTGAGAAACACATGTGTAGCAGTAGGTAGATCCTTATGGACAAAGAATTTTCCTGTACCATGTGTACTGGCCGGAGTCGATTTGATATCTTCGAACTTTCTTTGGAGACGTCCGACGTATGTATCGGGTTCTTCTCGAGAAGTTGCTGTGAAGAAATCGCAAGGTAATTTTAGAGTTCTACCGTACGTTAATTCAGCTGGTGAGCATTTTAGATCTTCACGCACTGTCGCTCTCAGGCCTAGTAAAACGAGTGGAAGGTTTTCAACCCAATTCTGGTCTCCACATGCCATAAGAGATGCTTTCAAAGTACGATGCCATCTTTCAATCATGCCGTTGGCTTGTGGGTGATATGCTGTGGTTCTCAAGTGTTTAATTCCAAACTTTTCTGTGAGTTTTTTGAAGAGATGACTCTCAAATTGACGACCTTGATCGGTTACTATGCTGTCAGGGGTTCCGTGACGAGCAATCCAATGGGTTGTGAGTGCAGTGGCGACTGTTTCCGCTGTCATGTCTTTCAGGGGAATTGCTTCGGGCCATCGAGTAAATCTATCAATCATTGTTAGTATATACTGGTACTCATTGCACTTCTGAAGGGGTCCAACTAGATCGATATGTACATTGCGAAATCGATCCTCTGGTAATATATACGTTGCTAATGGCGCAACAGTGTGTCGAGAAACCTTCGCTTTTTGACAATGAATGCATTGTTTGACAAAGTTTTTTATGTCCTTTGCCATGTTAGACCAAACAAATCTTTGTTTAATTGTCTTTGTTGTTCCCGAGATGCCAGGGTGGCAAACATTATGTACACTTCCAATTACTTGATTTCGCATGCAAGCAGGTACAAACGGTCTGACGTGACCTGTTGATATGTCGCACCATACTGAAGTTTCAGTACCAGGCATCACCATTTGACGTAAGGCGAGGGCGGTGTCATCTTTTGCCTTCATAAATCCGTCATCTTGACACTGCGCTTTTCCCATCTGCCTATAGTCAATAGAAGTAGGACAATTAATCTCCTCTATTCGAGATAGTGCGTCAGCTACTGTGTTGAGTTGTCCTGAAATATGTCTAATGTCCGTTGAAAATTGTGCTATATAATCTCACTGTCTTTCCTGGCGTGGAGAGCTAGAGGCACGTTTCTTGTTAAAGGCGAAGGTGATTGGTTTATGATCCGTGTAAATTATGAAATTCCGTCCTTCAATGTGATTTCTAAAGTATTTTACCGCTTCATAAACACCAGTAAGTTCACGGTCAAAAGTACTATACTTTCGTTGCGCGGGTGTGAATTTTTTTGAAAAGAATCCTAGCGGTTCCCAAGCGTTTCTGTTGGACTGTTGTAGTGAGGCTCCCATAGCTACGTCACTGGCATCTACCATTATAGCTATTTTTGCATTGGGATTTGGATGTGCAAGTAAAGCCACGGTCGCTAGGTTTTGTTTGCATTCCTCAAATGCTTCCGTCAGTTCTTGATTCCAAACCAATATTCTCTTGTCATTTTTCTTGTAACCAGCAATGCAGTCGTATAATTTTGTTTGAGTGTTAATTGCATTGGGAAGGAATCTTCGGTAATAATTCAACATGCCTAAAAATCGTCGCAATTCCTTTGCTGTTTTAGGTAATGGAAAATTTATGACGGCTTCAACTTTTTCTTTAATAGGTGACATTCCATTTTGGGTAATTGTGTGACCCAAGAAGTTGACTGTAGATTCGCCAAAATGACATTTGTTTATGTTTATTACTAGGTCAAATTCAGCCAGGCGTTTAAGTATAGAATCTAAATGTATTTTATGTTCTTCTTCATTTTCAGAAGCAATCAGAATGTCATCTATGTATACAAAGCAAAAATCCAAGTCTCTAGTTACCGCGTGCATGAAACGTTGGAAGCTTTGTGCTGCATTAGATAAACCGAATTGCATGGATGTAAACTCAAATAATCCAAACGGTGTGATGATGGCTGTTTTTTGTACATCTTCTGGTTCAACTGGAATTTGATGATATGCTCTGGTCATATCTATGGTACTAAAGATTTTTGCATTTGAAAGTTTGTGTGCAAAATCTTGTAGTTGAGGTATCGGGTATTTGTCCGGGATTGTTTTAGCGTTCAATCGTCGATAATCGCCAACAGGACGCCACTCTCCGTTGCTTTTCTTCACCATGTGTAAAGGGCTGGCCCAATTGCTTTTTGATGGCCTGCAAATCCCTTGTTCCATCAGATACTTAAATTCTTTTTTCGCTGCCTCTAATAGGGCTGGTGATAGTCTGCGGGCACGTTCCGTGACAGGTGGTCCTTTTGTTTCGATGCAGTGAGTCACAGAGTGTTTTTTTGTATCCGGTATTTTCATATTAGGCCTCATCAATGTAGGGTATTTGCTCAAGATGTCACGAAATTTCTGTGACGAGGAAATTGTAGAGATACCAGATGTAGGTCCTTTATACGTTGTTCCTTTGATCATTAATTTTGTTGACTGATCTGTGATTGTTGCCTTTCGTAAGTTTACCGTTAGGTTAAAATGGTGGATAAAATCTGCACCTAGAATTGGTCTTGATACGTCAGCAATAATGAAACGCCATTTCAACGCACGGCGTAGTCCAGTCGAGTTCGACTGTTCTCGTGCCATAAGTCTTGATGGGGTTTCCATTGGCTCCATACAATGTAGTTGGGCAGTTGTCGGAAGTGATATTATTTTTGTTATATGACGGTTTTCTAGGCATTACTGAAACGTCCGCGCCAGTGTCCACCAAGAATTTTTGTCGAGTTTGCAGATCGTATACGAAGAGACGACATGTATTACTCGGAATCTCACATGTCCCTACTGAGAGGTTCCGCTGTCGTTTTCCGAATTTTTATTTTTAAAAGTACAAGGTTCGTAGCATTTGTATGCATGTTCTCCAAACCGTCTGTGGAAATAACAATATCCATCAGGATCTCTTCTAGGTGATCGACCGCGAGACCCAGACCTCGGTCTTCTAGCAGGATTCTCTCGAGATGAATTCTGATATGAATTATTTCGACGAGGGCTCTGATTTCGCCGTTCTCGGAAGGTTGAAAAACTGTTATTTTGAGATATTTTCAATTGTGACACTTCGTGTGTTAGCTCAGAAATTTGTTTTTGTAGCTGAAATAATATTGAATTTTCTATTTTCTCGGATCTTGATGTGCTGGGTTTGTTATGTTGATCCATTGCACCACATTCTGTTGATGTATAAACATCTGTGATTTTGTCGGCAGCCAATGCCAGTTGGTTTGTGTTGTTATCAGGAAGAGCTGACAGGATTGCCTGGACATGTTGGGGTAGACGCTGTAGCCAGAGTGTACGTACTATTGCACTCTCTGCTAATGTGGGTCCAGCTAGCTCCATCATATACCGAAGAAGTCCGGAGGGCTTTCGATCTTCCAGTTGAATGCCCGTTAAAAGTCGTGTAAGTCTTTTTTCAGCAGAATCTTGTAGTCTGTCGATAAGTGCAGTTTTCAGTTTTAAATATTTGTCTGATTCAGGTGGCTTCGTGACAATATCACTAACACATTGTAAGGTTTGTGAATCGAGTGCTGCGATGATGATATTGTATTTTGTAAAGTCTTCTTTAATACGTGAGTTTGAAAATTGAGATTCGGCTTGAACGAACCATAGCGATATGTTTTCTTTCCAACATGGTGGTAATCTGACTGAGACATGATGGATGTTTGATTCATTACTAGTTCCGCTTGATGATTCCATTGTAATTGAATCTGTAATTATCTTTTTTTTTTAACTTGATTCCGCTGTTTGCTTCGAGATAAGAATATTTTCTTCAGTTGTCATGGCATTATTTCAAATATTGACAATTCAACGCATATAAGGCGGTTACTTTAAAAAAATATTCATCAGCAAAAAATTCGAAAAAACATTAAATTAAACCATATTAAAATATACATATTTAAAATTATCGATAATTTATCAAACTGATTTGGGGTACCATCTATGCATTTTTCTATAAATCATAAGTCAGATACGTGTGATAGTATCTGAGGCGCAAACCTTTTGAAAATCTACTAATTTTAGAACATTTTTATTAATGTTAAATTATTTCAAATTATTTATTAATAATAGAATAATTTCTCAAAACAGATAATAATCATTGACATTTAATTCAAATTTTAAATTTTGAAATTAGGTTATGTAAAAATAATAGTCTTTTGTTTAAACATTTACGTGACTTGAAACGAATTCCTAATGGTCTGCTGTCTGTGATGATGTTTTTTTCTCAGCCAAACGTCTCTCGTGAAGATAGATTCGCTGCGATTGGATACTGCGTCATGAAGTCACCTTGTTGTGAAGCTCCGCTGCGATTGGGTACTGCGTCGTGAAGTCTCCGTGATGTGAAGCTCTGCTGCGATTGGATACTGCGTCATGAAGTCTCCGTGATGTGAAGCTCCGCTGCTTTGGTAGTCTCTATATGGTGTCAGCAAAACTCGTTCACCTGTGCAGCCATGGTCTCCATGTGCGATGATGGTCCCTAATTAAATCGCCATTTTCGATTTTCTGGCCTCAGGATTCTATGCGTCGGTCGCTCTGACTGGTTTGTTGTGGTGCGGAGATTTAAAAAGATTTTTTTTTTTTCGTATAGTTGTGTCTAATTGCGTGGAAGGTCGGGTGGTCACCATTTTAATGATACAACATCATTGGATTCACTTTTTTATTTAAATGATATTTTTACATTTGATAATCAAGTTAATTATCAGGAACTATTCAGAAGGATAAATGTGTAGATAATAAAATACAACCAACCAAGGTGACGCGCACAACAGAACGGCGTTCCGATCGTTGTCTTTTGTTATATCAGCTGTCGCTAGGTTACTGATCCAGTGTTTTAAATTATAAATGTTTTTGGTTGTTCAGTGCAATCTACAAGTTCAAAAACTTCTGCACTTGTTTCACACACTTATACCAATTATCAGGACTTTATTAATAATGATGTAAGGGTTTTGTTGACAATTTCTTCCTCGATCTGCTTAACTTCCAAGTAGATATTCTCAGCTTCAAATTCGATCTTCTTAGCATCCATGTCGATCTTCTTAGCTTCCTGATAGTGCGGATCTTCTCTCGCAACTCTAGCTGATCTAATAAATGAGTACCCAACAATAAGTTGCAATTCGACAAAATCTTATTAGATACTAAATGCAAAGTTACAGGAAAATCATACCCATCGACAGTCATAACTTTCGTAAATTCGCACAAGTTTCATTGGCAGTGGACCAATTTAAGTCAAATTTACATTTACTATTACACACAGAGGTGGTGATCCTAATCTCTCATACTTATCTGATATTATAATAATAATTATTATTATTTTATTCTGAACTTCTGTTAAGTATATGCATATTAAATATGTTTTGTTTGTTATAATATATCCCGAAGCTCAGTTTGCCTCTTGGCATAGGCCTCCTCTAATTCCGTATTTAAAGTTGCAATATCGAGTATTTTATTTCTTCTTGTTGTTAGGGGGTGGTGGTCTATAACTCCCGCGGGGACCAGCCGAATTGGGAGAATTTTTGTTAATTGGTTTTGATTGTAAATTTTGGTTGGTATTTATATTGTTTGTTTCCAATTTTCCGAGACAATGATTAGTTTTTTGGAGCATTTAGTTGTGAGTCAGAACTTGCCCGGTTGGCATAGTTCAGTATGTTAGGTCTGGAGGTCTCTTTCGTGCTAGTTTTGGGTAGAGGTTGTGAAGGATTGCTTGATATTTTATTTGTATTTACTTTCTTCTGTGCTGATGACTTAAGAGAATCCGAAGTTCCTCTTTTTCTCTTTTCGCTAATGTTGTCCTTCGGTTTTAACATCAGTTTGTCATATTTTATGTAAGCATTATTTACTTCTTTTTCTCTTCTTCTAGTTGAGGTTGTAGCTGTTTTCGTTTTTCCAGGATTTCCTTCGAGTAATCTTCTTTCACATTAATACCTGACGGAACAAAATTATATACAACTCATAACCCCGACTACCTTTACTTACATTGATTACCATTGATTTTGGTTCTTTAGACTCAAGGATCTGTGCAGTCAAATCTCCAGAAGGTTGAAATCGAAATCATTCCCGAGGACTTCTGTGATGCCGCATATCCCGGAAGAGTCTTGAAGTCCAATATTTGCGCCGGTCTGGCAGAAGGAGGCAAAGGACAATGCAATGTAAGTCTCAACAAACCTACCCCTATTTCACTGGATTCCACCATCATTCAACATTTATAAAATGTCACAATCATTGAAATCTTCACTGAGAATTTTAAATCAGCTATTGAGGTCATTGAATGTACGTTTACTGCTTGCTCGCAAAGTCTAATTTGTTCTGCCAGCTAAACTGAATAAGGCAAAGTTCAGTGCAATGTACCTAAACTTTAAATAAATAATGTAATTCTCAATAAATTAACAAACTCATCAATATTGTTCAATGATCATAAATCAATCCGTGAAATCTTCAATATATCACTGAAGTCTTCAATCAATCATTGCGATCACCTACGAAGTCTTTGAAATCTGCAATTTCTCGTTTGCTCGTATATTCAAATCTGTGGCAGAAGGATGTAATGTGTCTCAAACAAGCAATATCAAATTTCCTGGATTTGAAGTTCAAACCAGCGGAAGCTCGAAGATAGAACAACAATTCTCAGGAACTTTGAGATAATCGCGTTACGCGCACATTGCATCTGAATTAGATTATTAGCGGCTGCGTTGACACGTATTTACAATGACAAGCAATACTTAAAACAACATCAACACTAACTGTGGAGAAGAAGGTGGGTACACTTAATAAAAACATAAATTATTTTAAACACCAGGACCCCCGGCACGGTCAATCGACAAGGATTGTATCGATAACTTATCCTTGTTCCCTACAAACTACAATCAAGAGTTTACGATGAATTTATTAAGAACACTTAGTCATTATGAACGTCGTATTTATTCGTTGGCAATCTGCAGTCAAGCTAAGAAACAAATTATCGATACAATCCTTATCGATCGACAGTGCTAGGGGACGAGGCCACGAACGAATGAATGGCGTAACACCTAAATAGGGTTATTCATTTACTGTAAGAAATAAAATCATCAACCCTCATTTTCAGCCTCAATAAATATCGATGCGTAAATTATTAGCGATTTTTACGTCCTAAGTAAAATATAACATTCATAACCATGGATGGTTTTATTGGCTAAGCCAGGAATTTATTTTTGCAGAATCACGCATTCCCTTCCCCGGGGTCCATGGGCAAATTTTTAGTATGGAAAGTGGTCCATAAGGGTCTAAAAGAGTTTGGGAACCACTGATTAATGTCACGACCTGGTGTGCTAGCACGGTCACTCGATATGAAGTTACCGACCGATTGTCGGTAACTTCTCATCGTTCCCTAGGACAACTGCAGATCTCAAACGTAAAAACGATCGATTGTCGGCTCGATCGGATGTCGGGAAGTGGGTTAATTTCCACTTTCATGATTTGAATTCATTCATTCACGAAAATAAAATCGAAGTTCTCATAGATGTATTTAAAAAGATTAAATTTCAATCGCATTGGGGGGGTGGATTTTTGTGCCAATGGCTGATAAATCAATAGCTACGTATTTACCCTGAAAAATATTAAATAGTTTTTTAAATACCTAACTAGCTGACTCGCCAACGCGTTGTTGTGCTAACGAAATACAACGCCATCTAATGGATGGTTACCTAACCTAGATAACAAAATGTTGTGTCAATAAATTAACTCACACCGCCATCTGTCAGAAACTTATGGAGCTTACAAATAATTTTAAATCATTGTACCCATAACAAAAATTTAACGAACATTTAATTCGCAATAATAAATATTGAGGACAATAATCAAGATAAAAACTATCCTGCCTTTTAAATTTTTTTTGTATGTATGGGTATACCTCACAAGGTTCCCAACTGCTCCCGTCTGGAGCCAGTGAGACTATGGCATCCCCAATTGGGATATTTTGTGAGGTTAACGGTAAGTGGGGAGGTTAAGGAGATGGGGGAAAGGAAGGTGGGGAAGTATCTGGCTATTCAGATCTAGTCACTAAACACGGCTAAAGCCATTTTTAAGCAAGGTTCAATTCTGAATAGTGGTCTTACACCAGGTCGATATGAGAGTATCTTCCACTCTGGAATGTGCCGCAAATATGCCATATATTATTTTTAATGATTTTTGAAAATTTGTTGGTTTTTAAAAATTTGTGAAAACACAAATCAATAAAATAAAATTTATCTGCGCACGCCGGTATTTGAACCGGCGACCTCCGGATCTCTAGTCAAGAGCCCTACCTCTGGACCACGGCGGTTGTCAAAGTCAAGTTGGACTAAAATACATACAATAAGCCAAATTATATCAAAATCGTTTACGTAGTTTCAGAGTTTATCTTGGATGAAGTGAGATTTTTATATATCAAGATAATATAAACCACCATAACACGGACATGTACCTAGTATGGCGGCCATAAAATCCACAAATGTTATATTTACTATTCAAAGAATTAAGAAACATTAAAAAAAAATCAAATTCATATTATTTTCTTAAAGACATTTCTTTATGTTGAAAATGAAATACCACGACTTCTTAAAATCGAATTTAGAAATACAAGAAAGATTCTTATCCTGGAGATTACGGAGCTACTTGTTTCTAGGTCATTTTAAATCCGGCTAAGATAAAATCAATCAAACCTAAAGCCAAAAATCGACGATGCTTATTGCCTGAGGGAGACTCTGAAATATGCCCAACGTTGCTAAACATTATCCCTGCGGGTTTCAAATCTAGGAGATCTCACGGTCACAAAACATAATCTAATTCTCAAACCCAAAGATTAAATGAACTCGTATTTAGTATTTTAGTACAATTTTCTTACAAAAATATTTTGTGAAATTTTAATAAAAAAATCGTTAAAAAGCAAATTATTATTTTATTTCTGTTACGCACCTATCGCCAATATATAGTTAGAGAAGAAACATGTTTATGGAAGATAATATTTAAGGTATTGTGATTTATTGTATATGAAATAATCCATAATAGGAAACGACTTTTATTAAGTTTAATCTTACCCCACGCCCCCTGGCACACTCGTTCGGTAAGGATTGATAGGATAACTTTCGGTAACTTCTCATCGTTCCCCAGGCCAACTGCAAATCGCTAACGTACAAACAACGGTTAATGTCGAATATATTAAGGAAACATAGTAATTGTGCACTGTCACTCATTCGTTAGCGCTCTGCATTTATGCATGATAGGGACGATGATAAGTTATTTATTAAGGAATATTCATGTTATTATTCTGACGAAGAAACCATCGGTTTTGAAACATGTAGATATTATAACATTGATTACCGTGGTTTACACATAAGTAATTAGTTTTATTTAAATATTATATTATACACTATTTATTGTTATGAAGTATCTAGTAACGCTTCATTTTAATTTTTTTTATTCAATATTATTATTCAATTTATTAAAATAAACCGTTCATTTGAAAACAACTTCTGCTGAAAGCTGTTGCGCCTTCTGAAGGCATTATCAAATTGTTATAACTTGATTACGAGTAAACTGACAATTATGAAATTAATAATAATATTAATAAAAACTTTAAGAAAATATATTTCTATCTCTATTTTTATATAATAACTATATTTTTATATGTACATTATTTTTCTTGAGATTGAGGAATGAGCGCACCTAGTTTACATTTCCATTAAACTTATTTTATAATCATTTTTAACAATTTAAAAAAAAAAATGTCATTGAAAAAAAAAGATATATATAAATATACATATATTGTAATATTTTTAACCGAAAATAAAAATCCCTTCTTTTACTTTTATTTTGAAGATATATATATATATTGTAATATTTTTACCCGAAAATAAAAATCCCTTCTTTTACTTTTATTTTGAAGATAAGTTTAAGATAATCGTGAGGAATTTTTTACAAAAAAAATCTAATGTATTAATTTAATGTAATAATATAATATAATAAACTTCATAATTGTTTGCAGGGTGATTCCGGCGGGCCACTGCTGGTGGACGGCTTCCAAGTGGGGATAGTATCCTGGAGTGAAAAGCCTTGCGCCTCAGCGTCCCTCCCAGGGGTCTTCTCCAGGATCACTTCCTTCGTCGACTGGATCGATACACATATATAGTGCTTTCATAAACTCTCCGATTTAATGTGTACTTTGGTGCAAGTTTATTTTATCACCAGAACAAAACAAAACTAAATCACTCGAGCGGAAGGGATTTTGGTTCAGTGTTCGGTTTCTGATTCGGCCGGGCCATTCGATTTAATTAATAACATGTCTGCAAATATTAATACGGAAACATATGAACTGCTTAAAAGCCATTGAGTCCACCTTTAATTTACCGTTTATTGTGAGGTTTGATTAAATATTAATTTAAAAAACGTTACATTTATTTTAGTTTATAAAAATCACATATCTAAATTTGGGTAGCTATCGCTCGTGTGGTAAAAAATATAATATGCAACCATTTCGTTCATTTCCAATTAAACAACAATGTGGAAGAAACGGAAATAAAACAGGAGTCTTTTGTCATACAAGTTGATTTACCTAAATTATTGCAATGTTTTGTTCACCTGATGATTTTTATAGCAACAGTACTTTGTTTGAACCACTTTTTTTTATTTATATCAACGCCGACCGGTTTCGGAATAACCGTTTCTTTTTCAAGGAAACATATATATATAACAAAAATGAAGGGTTAAAAAATATTATTAAGTGTTGAATTGGGGGTACAGGTGTTACTAGAGATTACTGAAGAGTGGGGGATGGGGGAGATATAACTGTAAAAGGGATCATATCTAAAATGAGACTGTAAGATATATTTTTTTATTTATTATTCGGGTTAGGATGATATGAAAGTATCTTAATTTTAAATAAAGAAATAAAAAAAATGTATATAATAATTATTTTACTGAATAAAAAAAAAATTGGTTCCATTATGCGATTTTTTTTATTTGCTTTTTTGAACGGGTTGCATAAATGGCGTATGTTGGAGCTTTATATGAATAGAAAATATGGTACTCGCGATAGCCAAAATTTAGTCTTCTGAAAATGTTGTCCATTTTAAAATAGCCTTTTTCCACATTGTTTCAAATTCTAAAAGGTGGTTTTGCATAATGGATACAATAATATAACGTTTGACCCACATGCAGATTTTTGTTATTGCGATTGATTGATTCCGTCCATATGAGACCCGCCACAATGCGCTGACCCGCGAGAACCAGCAAGTAGGTTCGTTGTGCGGGTTTCATATGGACTAAACCAGTCATTGTATGCATTCCTCCAAAAAAAGTGGATTTTGAAACAAACAATAAGGGATTTTTGAGATTTGTTAATTTTTTTAAATTTATTGAGCGCAGACCCGTTAAAATATCGGGATATTATAACTGTACGATTTGTGAAGTTGGAAGAATTTATTAAAGCAAATCATTTGCCACAAGAGCATTGTCATTCAAAAACCAATATTTCCAATGTTATAGATGATTACAAAATTACCTAAGAAATAAACATCGAAGGTAAACATGAAAAATTACAACTCTGTCAAAAATTTTAATCGAAGAAATACACTTATAAAACATAGAATTAGTAATAAATAAAAATTTGGAACTTCTTTTGTCGCTTGTCTAAATTGCTTCCACAATCAATTCCAATTTTTAAAATAAATTAAAAGCTTATCTAATTTTTACAATTCATTGAACCGGTATTATAGAAACAGAGACACAACCGAAATTCAAATTTTTATACTAATAATTTTTACTTGATACTATTTTTTTTCCACCAATTATAACTAATTCTGGCGTGAGATTTTCGTTTTAATACGATGAATTTAAAAATAATGCTAAAAGGGCCATTCAAATTTCAAATTGAGAAAAAATGGTCCTAAGTAATTGACTTATTAAGGTGAGAATATTACATTTTTATTTACTGATTACATGATAATTATTGATCGTGTAAGGCGTAGGATACACGTTTAATATTTATTGTGATCTATCAATAATTATCAAATATCCTGATATTTATTGAATGTGTTGTTTAGCGTATTGGCGGATCACAACATGGATCACAGGATTTCTAGATTCAAATATCGATTGATATGAATTCGGAATTCCGGATCGTGATGCGGATCGTCATACGGATCGTGATACGGATCGTGATGCAGAATGTGATACGGATCGTGATACGGATCGTGATATGGATTGTTATACGGATCGTGATACGGATCGTAATACGGATCGTGATGCAGGTTTTTGTAAATATTGAACTTGTAGCCTACGCCTCAAATCACTATCCGTGGGTTCTCGATGCGGAATTGAGCAAGCTAGACCTCTGTGATCCATATTGTGATCCGTCAATACGCTAGCTAGCTCGTTCAATAAATAACACGATATTTGATCAATTTTGACGGATCATAATTAATATTGAACGTGTAGGTTTCGCCTTGTTAAGCATTGTTATCCGTGCCACTACTGCCATTCACACCATAAGATGTAAATCGCAAGTATGAATGTTGACCGAAACACGTAAATAGCTTAGCACAGGATAGTGCGATAATGTTTTGTCTGGGCAGCAATTGGGTTTTGTTATATGAACGTGAACGACTCTCTGACACATATGGATGCAGTCCGATTACACAGGTCTAATTACGGGACGACGAAACTCGAGGCAATCCGAGCACGCTCTCAGAAACTGGAGTTGGAAATGAAATATTAGTAAAGGCTGGAGAGGTGACACCACCTGGGTTAATCCGCTTCCGTCCGGTAAGTTTTCCGCCTTCCCCGAGTATCTCCAGCCCCGTAAAGCTAAAATCGAAAGAGCTTCTACTGTTCACCAAGGTTAAACAAACAAAAATGTTATGTTTACAAATATAAATATATATATATATTTATATATACAAGGAAAGCGGAAATTTTGAATGCTATAATGGGCAATAAATCCAAAAACAAGTTATATAAATGTCAATATCCTCCGTATTTTTCTCTTTCGATCTTCGTCGTCGAAATATCTTTAGGGGGTTTCTCACCATTCTCCCAATAGCTTATCTACCCTAATAACGAATATTATAAAATATAAAAATAAAATACTTGCAGTGGTTAGAAAATTCAGCCAACTTATCCAATATATAGCTACTATTCATAGGTTCGAGTACCGAACTATAAACTTCAACTTAATAAATAAATAAACCGTAAATCGTAAATCGAAAATATTCGTTATTTGTGTAGATAAGCTATTGGGAGGATGGTGAGAAACCCCCTTAGGGAAATAAGTGCTACTTTTACGAAGTGCATTTTAAGAGGTTTTTTTTTTAGAAAAATTAAATACTGTTATTAAAGAAGTTTACAAAAAATGAAGTGTTCTGAAAGATTTATCCAATGTTATTTTATAAGAAACACTAATAATACTAGATCTACAAAAACGGGATATACGATTTTTTGAAAGAATAAATGATCCAAAAAATATCGTGATGTTATTGCAATGCATTATCATCGCTTCTTCAATCATTGCCAATTCATTTTCTGGCATCATTTTATTCAAATGAAACAATTTACTTTTGTGTAAACCACTACAATGGTGGTTTACACAAAAGTAATGAGTATTATTAGTTACAGACGTAAATGCTGCCATCTATGGGAAAACTTGAATTTGAATTTACTTTCTCACGGGCGACCAAAAATATATATTTAGCACGCTTGAGAACCCCACTAAAACTACCATAGAGTCTCGGCTTGTTCGAATAACTTTGCTGACTGACCAAAAGATGTCATTAAAATCGTTTGTTCGACTATTAAAATTCACTGTGATTCCAAATAAAATTACTTCAAACCACGTGAAGTAGGCCATACTATTATTTTAAACGGAAAACATTTTCCCATGTCCATGATAGCACATTTTTAGTTAGCATTTTATTATTTTTATTCCTAACTTGGTAAGTTTCCCAACTAAAGGTTTGGTAAACTTAAAATGTGTCATAATCCGTTCGTTCATAGATGGCGTTAATTGAATTGTTTAAAAATAAACCTTTTTTGCATCATTTTATGCTGTAAAATATTTATTTGAATTGTTTGTTGACGACTGTAAATACCCAACAAGAATAAATATTTTTAGATTTGATTTAGGGGGTTTCTCACCATCCTAACAATAGCTTATCCATACTACAACACTACAACACACATACGCCTCAGGGATCTCATTTCAACAGCATTTAGTCTACTTTCATCCTTCCTCTGCCAGTTCCTTGCCTCACTGCCATACATCAGTGCTTGTACCTACCCTGATGTATGGCAGTGAGGCATGGAACTGGCAGAGGAAGGATGAAAGTAGACTGAATGCTGTTGAAATGAGATCCCTGAGGCGTGTGTGTGGTAAAACCATGTATGATCGTGTGAGAAATGTGGAGATTCGATAGGAATGCAAGGTTGATGTAAGCGTAATGAGTAAAATTAAGAAAGGAACCCTCAGATGGTTTGGGCATGTAGAGCGAATGAACAAAGAAAGTGTGAATGTGTGATGCAAGTGTGAATGGTATAAGAAGTAGGGGACGTCCGAGAAAGACATGGCACGATCAAGTGAATCAGATACTTGAGTCGGGCCATGTCAAGAGTCAGAAAAATAGAAGAGAATGTATGAGACGATGTATGAACGTGAATGAGGCAAAGAGTGTGTGCCAAGACCGGGGTTTTTGGCGGTCCGTCCTCTCTGCCTACCCCTGCGGGGAAACGGCGTGATGGTTAGTTAGTTAGTTACAACGAATATTATTAAAAATCAAAATAAAATACTCTCTAATAACTTATCTAATATATTATAGCCACTATTCATGGGTTCGAGTACCGAAAAATACTCCGATTTAAAAAACAAAAAACCGTAAGGGGGTTTCTCACCATCCTCCCAGTAGCTTATCTACCCTAATAACGAATATTTTCGATTTACGATTTACGGTTTATTTATTTATTAAGTTGGAGTTTTTAATTCGGTACTCGAACCTACGAATAGTGGCTATATATTGGATAAGTTGGCGGAGTTTTCTAACCACTGCAAGTATTTTATTTTTATTTTTAATAATATTCGTTATTAGGGTAGATAAGCTAACGGGAGGATGGTGAGAAACCCCCTAAATCGAAAAAAAACTTTATCCTATGGATAAGCTATGAAGAGGATAGTGTGAAACCCTCTAGGGAATATTTTTTGGAAAGGAAGGAGAGGAATGAAAACGATTCAAAAGACGAAACTAATATTGATTTGCATGACTTTCTTGGAAGAGTTGAGTTTTTTTCACATTTAGGGGGTTTCTCACCATCCTCCCAATAGCTTATCTACCCTAATAATGAAAATTTTCGATTTACGATTTACGGTTTATTTATGTATTAAGTTGGAGTTTATAATTCTGTACTCGAACCTATGAATAGTGACTATGTATTGGATAAGTTGGCCGAGTTTTCTAACCACTGCGAGTATTTTATTTTTATTTTTAATAATATTCGTTATTAGGGTAGATAAGCTAACGGGAGGATGGTGATTGGGGATATACAGGAGCAAACAGAAAATTTATTCTAAAAAGATTTCATAATCTACTGTTTTGTAGACGGAGCGCTTATACTTATTGTTCGGAAAAACGCCTTTTTTTCAAGAAATGTTTTAAAATAGTAAGGGGGTTTCTCACCATCCTCCCAATAGCTTATCTACCCTAATAACGAATATTTATGATTTACGATTTATGGTTTATTTATTTATTAAGTTGGAGTTTATAATTCGGTACTCGAACCTATGAATAGTGTCTATATATTGGATAAGTTGGCCGACTTTTATAACCACTGCGAGTATTTTATTTTTATTTTTAAAAATATTCGTTATTAGGGTAGATAAGCTATTGGGAGGATGGTGAGAAATCCCCTAAAATGAATTATTAATTGTTTGTAGCGCATATAATACGGACGCAATATGAACATGAATGTCCATAAACAATCTCAATTCTTTCGAGACCGGCTAACAAATGAAATATTGGATTGAATCACCGATACAATATTGTATTTGTTAGCCTTTCTTGACAGATTTGAGTTTGTTTACGGGGAAAACTATTTATTCATTTTTATTTTGCATATGCACGGGCGCAAACTATTAATTATTCATCTTTATATTTTAAATCATGACTTGATTATGAATTCTTTTGACAATCACCTTGTTTTACAACCTTGCAAAAACAGCGTTAAATTCCTAAAATAATGCTTTTACCGCCATCTATGAATAAGCAGATTATAAAATATTTTAAGTTTGCCCTTAACATACATATTTGTTGAACATTTTTTCGCTAGATGGTATTGAATGATAAAGGTAATTTTTAAGGGCGAATACACATAAATATAACATTATATTATATTTTGAATCTGCGACGGTTGCACATCACTTTTATCTAAGCCAGCAGTTCATACAAAGTCAAGATAAGATGCAAAGTGAATAAAAACATTATTTGTCTTTTGTAAAGAATGTGCAAATTTTGGAAGGTCTTACATAAAAAAATAATTGCAAATTTTAACACTAATGGCATTTTACGTGAATTAACCTGTAGTTCAAAACCAGCTAAAATATCTGAAAAAAAAGCTAAGGAAGCTTAACTACTTTGACGTATGATGCTATATCTATCATTACGCTGTGTCTCCTAAACTACGCCTACACCTACGCCAACCAACAAAACATTTTCTTAAATTTTTGATGTTTTGTTTAAAACTACCAAACGCGATGCCCACTCAACCACTGACCATTAATTGAACACAATACTTTTCTTTCATTTCAATACAGATCACACTTCTAACAATATAACCAGCTAATAAACTTATCGAAGTGTTTGTTGCCTTTGAACGAATAATATCCAACAAGTGCGTGTGGCACCCCATGCGCATGTCTAGTGCAACGACATCTCCACCCCGGGATGCAGCCATCCCTTGGCCCAGTCTGCTTTCAGCTTCTCGCGATACAGTCGTCCTTTAGCTGTAACCACTGCGCACTGCTGCTTCCAATTATATGATCACATCAAATATCATCCCTTAAATAAAGTTAAAGCAAAAAAAAAATAAGATTTTTGAATTGTGAAAGCTTTCCACACAACAACTAAATACGTTTTTACAAAATGTGAAAATTTTATAATTGAAACAATTTTTGCCAAACTTTTAAGAATTTTTTTAGTGCAATTCGGAGAGCTGCGCACCACGAGGTAAGAAACTTATGTTCACGTAGTACTAGAATTTTTTTGATTGCTGAATTTTAGTTACCATTATTTATTATTTAAATCTTTTAGCAATACATAATTTGAAATTACAACTTGCTTTCTTGCCGATATTGCTGCATTTTCTGATATTTGTATAGTATTTTGTAACGATGCGCATTATTTCTATTTTGTTTTTGAAAAGTGTAAAATTAATTCAACCTCTTCGTTTCTGCATCTGTTACTATGTATGCTATAAAAGATTTATTATATTGACGATTTTATAAATTATTTTTTTTAATCTTAAGCACTGAAAATCTTTTATCAAATAGCTTTACGGATTTGGATCTGAAGGTTTAATTTAATTTGAAATACCACATATAACAAATGCGAAATAGAATACATTAAAATCTCATGTATTTTTATCAAATAATTCATAATGTTCATTTGCTTGTGGCGTCCATAAACTTGCGAGCGTATTACAAAAATTAAAATGTATTTTTGAAGAGAAGCGATCAAGCGAGAAGTGGCGATCAACTGCCAACGAAGAAATTAAAGCACTATTCGTTCTAAATGATATTTTTTCTGTGTTTGTCTATTATTTGGTTTGTCTATTATATTGGTTCCGTTTACACAGCGCCCGCAAACGCACTTGGCCGGCGACAATTAACGAGAATAATAAGTTAATAAATTATTTATTTAATTTGCACAAGTACACCATTATTGTTGCAATTGATTTCATACACCTTATTTTGCCCTTTTGTCGGCTTCATTATAATAGTCAGGAGACGTTCAGTACGTTGCGCGACAAAAAGCATTAAAAAAAGCGTCTTCAAACCAATCAAAAATATTTTTTAAATGTTCTGCATTAACCAGTTCAAAATGAACCGCAAGAATTTATTTGCGAACGCAACCGAATAGCATGGGCATGTGCACACAGTTGAGATATTTATTTTTATTATTGTAGAAAGCAATCACTTTGTGGTTTGACATGTTTAATAAAATAAAATACTTCTTTGTTTAAAACCACGAGATTGATTAATTTGTGAACCGGCCGGTTTCGCTATAGTATTAATTTGTTCCCTGAAGATGCTTGAGTAAAGCGAAACCGGTCGGTTCATAAATTAATAAATCTCGTGGTTTTAAACAAAAAAGTATTTTATTTTATTATTTATTTTTATTTTTTTAAAAGAAAGACAAACATTCCCCGGTTACGAATAACTTAACAACATTTGAAAACCTCCTACTACCACCACCCTGAGCGGAAGATGTTGCTTGTGTTGTGATGAGGACTTAGCCAGACGATGAATTAAACACGGAACGCCTGGGTAGGAACCAAACGCGATGTCCACTCAACCACTGACCGGTCGAATATCAGTCGATATGTATCGCCAATATTTCAATATTTCAGATTCATTGACGGGGTAGCAACGATCGTCCTTTTTTGCCTATTTAAAAATGTGAAAGTTTTCAGCATGGATATTAAAGCTCCAGATATGTACTTTAATCTGTAATTACAGATTTAACGTAAAAAAGAAAATATGTATTTTTTATGAAATACTATTTTTTTTTTCAAAAATAAAATGATATATGTTTACTTCAACTTGAGTTTAGAAAAAGTTCCACCGAGTTCCACGACATTATTTTACCAGTTCAAAAATATACCTTATATGTTATGTGAAAACGTAAAATGTGTATACACCCGCTTCCAGCTTTCTTAAATAGAGCGCATTCTTTTCAGGTAGTCTTGGTGACCCCGCTCTAAATAAAATGAGGGTTAAAAGAAAAGAACTACATATATGTAATATTAAAAGATGATAAATTTTACTAGTTATTGTCATTTTACAGTTTAATAATAATTATCTGCTGTTTATACCTGTATCACTAATTCAAAATACAGAAATAATTGAATCTTACTAATATTATAAACGCGAAACTCTGCAAAAACCACTGAATGGATTTTAACGAAAAACTTAACAATAATAAAGCTCATACACCAGATTAACATATAGTTTATAATAAAATTTATAAAGCTAGCTATTTCCCATATATTACAAACAAGCTTCTGCCCGTGACTTCGTCTACGTAGGATTAGTTCTTCGAGTAATCTATTTTCTTTTCCTAGGTCCCATCTACGTTTATACCCAAATTCTTAACCTATTTATTTAAAATATGTATAATTCTTCATTCGATTCAAATTATTAGGCGAGTAGGTACTTCAAATAAATGCACTAATTTAAATATTTTCTAAAATAGAATTTTGATTTAACAAACATTGTTTTGCAAAATGTCATTCTCAAATTTTGACATTACCTATTAAAAAATAAATATTATTTTGAATATATTGAAAATTAATAGCTAGGTTTACAAATTATAGCCTATATGTTATTCTGGTGTATTAGCTACATTATTGAAAAGTTTCATTAAAATCCATTCAGTAAATTTTGCGTGAAAGAGTAACAAACATACATACATCCATACAAACTTTCACGTTTATAATATTAGTAAAATAAGATAGTAAGATATTAATTTTTGTATATTATAAGAACAATCAATCGAATTTGATACCTAACGTAGGTACCTATCGTAGGTAACGTTTATTTATAGTTTAATAGAAATACCTAACGTAGGTACCTACCGTAGGTATTTATTTAACCCCTAAAATATCTACAATTCTTGATTCTTTTCAAAGTATTAGGCGAATACTTTTAATATTTTCTAATATAGAAATTTGATTGAAAAATCATTGTTTTGCAAAATGACAATCTAAAATTTTGACATCTAATATTTAAAAAAATCTCGTGTCACGGTGTTTGTGGTCGCTCTCCTCCTCCGATTTTTATGAATTTTAAGGTCGTAAAGTTTTTTTTTCCTATTTTTTGGCAATTTTATAAAAAAAAAATTTTTGTTCTCAAAAAATACCTACAACCCCAAATTTTTACCCTCCTACCCACCATCCCATTTTTAATCGCAAATTAATTTTAAAAATAAATTATTTATGTTGTTGAATGACAGGCGTCGCGTCATTTTTAAATTTCATTCGGAATTTGTTATGTATAACAACACAGTATGTGCAAAATTTTGTATGCTTTATTTTATCTATTTGTGTGCGTGTATTACAGTGAACAATGCCAGCAAGACGCAAGGGGGCTAATTTGGACATGTTCTCGCGTGGGCAAAACCATCGAGTTTATTTGTGTTGGCTATAGACGGACTGACAAAAAATTTCGTACACTCAAATGCTTTTCGAAATTAATAATTTTCTTTATTACATTTTCCATTCATTTACGATAAAAAATATATTACTTTTTTTTCAATTTACATTTAACTTTTAAGAGATCAAACAATGAAAATCTCCGTTACATTAATGAAATTCGTTGAATTGAGAAAATGAATGGTATGTGTATTTTTGTTTTTTATCGGCGGGCATCGTCTACAGCTCTCCATTCCTCTTTCTGCCTTAGATCCCATCCCCATACACTTTGAATAGATTCGTTATTTTTTATTTAACAATCAAAATATTTCACTAGAAATAATATATATGGCAGAACAACGTTTGCCGGGTCAGCTAGTTTTCCATAAAACAATAATTATTATTTTAATCGGACAAACAGGTATTGCATTTTTGAAGTATAAAACTGCCGCACTGGATATTTTGGTAGTATATACAAAGCAACAATACTTAGAATTACGCCGCAAAACCGTAAGTCTAATCTTTCCGAAAACTCTAATAAAGCTCGAGCTATGAAAGTTGCTAGACTTGACGAGACGTTTCCACAAGCTGAAATGCAAAGGCTCGAACAGGCGTTGCGTGAGGCAGCACACATAGCTGCTGAATCAACAAAGCAGTCCCAAGCTCGGCATCAATAGAATGCTCAGTATCTGGCATCTCAGCGGGCTGCTGAGACACAAGAACAATTCCATACTAGGCGTCAACACAACGCTCAATACCTGGCATCCCAACGAGCTGATGAGACAACAGATAAGTCCTAAGCTCGGCGTCAACAGCATGCTGAATATCTAGCATCTCAATGTGCTGCCGAGACACCAGAATAGTCCCAAGTTCGGCTTCTTCAGCCAGCGACATACAATGCGTCCTAAAGAGCTACAGAAACCGTTGAAGCAGCAGAATCTCGCAGATGCGCTGTTGCTGGGCACAATAACGCCGCGCGACGTCAAATATTCACAAGAAACATGTGGGGTATTTTCGATAAATCCGTATTTGAGTACGACGAGACTCTTGATTATGAAAGCCACAAGCTTATAAAAATAAAAGCGATGGACAAAGAATTAATATTCTTAAATGGAAAGAGGAAGCAGTAGGCATATGTAATTCGGGTGGAAAAGTAGCCCCTTCCTTCAATAGATGAGCCAGTTAACCTCTTAAAGAACTTCTCTGTTATGAAGCAGATCAGTTTTTTTTTAATGACTGATGTGACCGTTTTCTAAAAAACATAATGAAATACAATACACGCTTTCATATGACATATTTTGGGGCGGATAACTTTGCCCTATTTTCACAATCCAAGGGCAAGTATACCACACAATTGGCTCTGCTACAAATATACATTTAAAAAAATTGGCTACCAATAAGCAACCAAAAAATTGGATACCAATAAGCAACAAAAAATTTCGCAAGTTTATTTCATGGGAGATGAAGAAGTACAAGTCAAAACCCGTTTTGAGTACGTGCAAGGTGTAGGAAAATAAAAAAAAATATAACAAGTTCTACATGATCACAACATTTTAGTGCATGCATTTAAAATAGCTAGAGATAGAGTGACTAGCGATAATTACAAGATTTTTATACATCCAGATCATTTACCACATGGTAAATTAGTATCGAAGTACTAATCCTGCGCAGGCGAAGTCTGACGTACGACCACCTGACCTCGACTAACATTAATAACGTATTTTTTTTAAGATTTTCTTAGGTAATCTTCTCATGCGCATTTCTGATCAGAATTTCAAATAAAAATATTATTGGCGTCGTAAATTGATAATTCGTTATTGTGTGCGACATCTGCACGGAACTCATCTTATAATATGGATTAATGCTTTTTCAAACACAAGAGTAAAGTTTTAAATCTGGCATCATGAATTTATAAAAATATATTTTGCGATTCTTAATCAATTTTTGATTGTATTGTTTATATTTATTAATAATTGTATTCCAGCATTATTGCTTTTCCCTTATTAGATTTAGCCCTCCGTTTTTTACCAAGTAATCTTATAAAATATCATCGTGTTTTTTATATAACGCCATTGTCGATCATGGATCATCATCTATTGTATTATATCTATTTTTATTTTTATTTTTCTATTACTTTATGTTTTCATAATCTATGTTTTTCTGTTTATTATATGAATTTTATGCGGAAACTTGTAATTACTTTTAAAAAATATGTATAACTGTTTATTTCCCTAAAAAACAAAAAAAAAAAAAGTGGTTCGCTTTCTCCTCACGTTTTTGGAAGGATGTACGAAATCTGTTTCACCACAGGTAAAATAAACACATTTTATGATCTGATATTCTCATTTATTGAAATAATTATTAGATTGACAGCAGACACTTATCTACATGTTTTAATAAAAAATCTGAGCACTTTTATTTTTAAAAAAGTACAACTATTTAAAAAAAAAACGAGTGTGCTTTAGACCACACGACTGAAGTAAAACTTCTTTAGCTTCATCTATATATATATATATATGTGTTTATATGTATAATATATACATGTTTATACATATATTCATTTTCAACAAATATTTATTTATTTAATGTTATTATCGTTCACCTCGCCCGATCACACATTTCGTAACGCTCTCGTCACGCATTCGCCAGTATACTTCCCAAGTCAAGCGTGCGTAAAGAAGTTTTACTTCAAAAAGTTTTAATTAATTATTGTGTATATTACAGGATCGTCTGCTTTAGTCAATACGTATTAATTTGTTTTCCGATTCCTAATGGTAGTGCCAACGGATGGTTAAAACTAATCAAAACTGGATAATAGTTGATAGATAATAATACATACATATGTATAGCGTTTTTTCATGTGCGAATTTTATATTACGACGCGTAGCGACTTACTATGTAAAGAAGGTTCTAAACAACACGTTTTTCAATAGCAACCAAATGTATGAGGCATAATTTTGAACTAATTAAAGACAAACAAATACGTTCAATTTCTCGATGCTAATCGGGAAAAATTAAATAAAAATAAGAGCTCGCAAAAATGTTTGTACTGACACTTTATTACCACCATAATGTTTACCGTCTTACTAATTAGATTATTGGGTATAACGTTGGTATGGTAAAACCGTAGGCCGTTTTATTCATATAAACAGTGTGGTAATCAGGTTTTTTGCTCTTTCGACAAGCGTTTTATTTATAAGTAAAGGGGTTGTTTAGTAATTATAGTATTATAATATGAATATAGTACAAAAAATTCTTTTTTTTCTTCTTTTTTTTAATGAGCTCCACACAGGAGGCCCTGAGGAAAACAATTTACTTGGTGCCAGGGCATTGATGCTGTGGAGGGTATTTTTAAGTAAAGGAAGGAGAGGAAGTTCTGGGAAGAAAATAGGTGTCAGGGTTGGGTAGGAATCTGGGGTTCAGTGTGTCCAGATCATCCGCAGCCAAGACCTAGACAAACCTCACCCCATGAACCCTGCTAAGTCACCAAACGTAGCGAACCACTAGGAATGACCTATGGCAGAGGTTTTGGTTATCCAATAAATGGTTTCCAGGACGGCGGTACCCATTCCCGCCTCCCAAATTAATTTTCATTAGATAAAAAAATAAAAATTTTCAAATTAAAAAAACTTTATTAAAATTTAAAAAAAAATCTGAATACATCCGAGTCTGTGAGACTATGGCATCCACAATAATTAGAGTAATCACAAACAAATAAAAGTTTTATAATTTATTTATTTTTAAATTTAGGAGCTTAAAGAGTTATAGAGGGTCTTTCTTCTTTTTATAATATCCGTTATAGATATTTAAAATCACAGTCGCGTCTAAAATAAAGATATAAAATAGTCACAAAATCGAGACACTTAAAGTCAAAAGATAAAAAAATCTAAGTAAAATTAAAAAGATAAAACAAAATTCCTTCCTAATGTGACTCTTCAACTTCACTGAATCATATTAGACCGAAGGCATGTTTTTTCATTTATTTATTTTTTAGATGTCTTCTTCATGCCGCTTGGACACATAAGCTTGTTTTCACAATAATTTAATGTAGGTAGGCATAGGAATGACGTATGTCCCGTACCTGAATTATTAAGGAAGACAGAATACGCAATATTGATTGGCTTTCTCGATCTAATAGTCAAAAAGTACTATGTCAGTGGCAACATTGATTTCCGTTCAAATTTACATGTACGGAATTTCTATAAGGTGTAAAATAATATCATCTATTCGGTGGTCAACGTCAGAATTTTCTGTAAACCTAACGCTTTCGTAGTAATAACATCAACGGTGGGTTAAGACAGAAACTATAATTTATTACAATGATGACATGGGCCCCGAAGGAAATTGTTTTCCTCAGGGGGCTCCTGTGTGGATTTGATGTGAAAAATAAATAAATTTATAAAGCTCTCCCGTTGGATTTATTTGTGTGTTAAAGAAAAAAAGACAAATATAACTTTTAAATGTTATTTTTATTATTTATGATTACGGTATCTAGGTATTTCAAAAGTTTACGTCGTTATGAACTATGCACCAAAAAGAAGTTTTGATAAAAGGCAGTTTTGTTCATTTTATTTGTTTGTTAATTGTTGATACATATTTCATTCGAATAGTTCCCGGTTTCACAGCGCTCAGAAGGACCTGACGTTTCTGGCCAGATTGATTGTGTCAGAAAAAACCTCTATATGTTAACGGCTTAGCTAAATGAACATCAGCGTAAAGTCAGGCGTTAACACAGTCATAAATCGTGAATCCGAATATGTTAACAGTTTTCCGCTGCTTTAAAATTTCCCAGGTTTTTATTTTGCTAAACGAACCAAATATCATAAAACGTGCATATCATAAATTTATACAATTTTCACTGCTTTCTCTCGCTCCTATACTATTCATAAAATTTTTCAAGAACGAAATGAAATTACGAATAATCTTCACGCACTGGCTATGAGAGGAAGAGAGAAAGAAAGTGTGTGCGCGCCCTACTCTCTCTTGCTTCTACAGTGTGATACAGCCCGTTCGCCTCGCCCGTAATGCATTATAATTTTTGTAACGCATTCGCCAGCTTACCCCCCCAAGTCAAGAAGATTTTCTTCAAAAAATTACATTACTTTTTACAAACGCAGTTTTGAGAAGATAGGAATTTCATTTTTCAAAAGTACTAACTCTCCAGGAACCATTTATTAAATAAAATAAAACTTCTGCCATAGGTCACCCCAAGTGGGTCGCTACGTTTGGTAACTTAGCAAGGGTGAACGGGTTCATGGGACGAGTTTTGTCTAGGTCTTGGCGGTGAATGCATTTACCCACATACTGCGTGGCGTGCCAGATCGGAAGAGACTGATTGAGGGAGACCTAACCTAGACCAGCCGGAGAATCATCGCCTCACACATCAGTGGGATGGATGGATTAATATGTCCGTAACTCCTGGAGTTAAAGACGATAACATTATTATTTTACCTACAAACAGGCAATTTAGAGAAATATTTTTAATATTTCTTAGAACTATTATGTACATACACTATTATATATATATACATTTGTTAATAAACCTTATTATTTTTATGTTATGTTTTATAGAGTGACGAACATTCCTGGGTAACGAATAACCTGACAAAACTGTCACCACCACAGTGAGCAGAAAATGTTATTTTTGTCGGTCTGGAACTCATGACCGGTGAAAATATATCAAGATCCTTTGCGTCCTATTTTTTTTAACCCATGGTAAAGAACAAAGTAATTTAAATACCTTACAAAAACGTCCAGCAGGAAAATACCACCCGTAATATTAGAAAGCTGGTTTATTACAAATAATGGTTGTTCCACAATTATACGACATATTTGTACGATTTTAACTGTGAGTAAATTGATTTATTATCGGCTAAACCGATTTTCTGAGAAAATAATAGATTCTCTCCCAGGGGCATTTTGAAGTCTGTTAATGTGTTCTAAATTGTTTAATATTAATGTTACTGCTGTGAATATTTTTTAGTTTTGTGAATAAACTAAGAAGAGGGGAATAGATTATTTTCCTTATTTTATAAATTAATGTTTAATTATGGTCAATGGTTCGTTTATTGATTTCTAATTGTTCGAGTAAATTAAATTTAAATGAGGACCTTTTCATTCTATATGTAATGGAGGTCCCTTGTCTTTTTGTTGATTGTGATAAGATGTTCTGCGAATTTTGAAGATACGCTTTTATTATTATAGCATCGTACATGTTCTATGAATCTTTGAAAATAGCCTTGTAAGCCGAAACAGCTGTCACAATAATAAAAACTAAAACACTTGCAGAACTTAATTAACATTATTAAAATAAATTTATATTACATATAAATTTACATTTTATGTAAAAGGTACCAGAAAATGTATAACATTCCACTGAGAATCAATAATGATGTAGTAATTTGTTGTATCTGAAGGTAGGTATAAAGCTACAGGTTGAGCATAATAGCCCGACTTCCCATTAAAATCTTGTAGTTACAAGTACTATTTAATAATATTGGGATGGTATTAATAGATTGCTATTTCCCATATTCCGTGTCTTACACGAATCATTTTTATGTTTATCGTGACTCGTTTTGTGACCGGTTCCATTAATGGAAATCTGTTAATAATCTTTTTGGTTTCACCGGGTGATAGATGATTTAAATAAATGTTGCACAATCATTCCCAAACGTGAAGGTGCCCATAACATTAGGGTTCATATTATTTAGATTATACATTTGTTAAATATTAATTAATATATATCTTACATAATTTAAAAATCTGTGTAGTAAAAGTAATCTGTAGCGCAAAGAAAAAATATTCAAAATCTGGAAAATCATTTCACTTCTTGGGATCTGGAATTCACAGAGCATAATAGTACTAGTTTCACGTAGACCACTTTATTGGAACACATTTGGGAGGCGGGTTTGGGTACCGCCGCCCTGGGAACCATTTATTGGACGACCAACACCTCTTCCACAGGTCACCCCAAGTAGCTCGATACGTTTGGTGACTTAGCAGGGGTGCCCGGGTTCATGGGGCTAGGTTTGTCCGGAACTTGGGGCGGATGCGTCTGCCGACCATCTGCGTGGCAGGCCGGATCGGGAGGGACTGGTTGAGGGAGACCTTTTGATCTCTCCAGCTAGACCCTCTCGACCCATCGCCTTGCACCTCATTGGGATGGATGGCTTCACACTTCCATCACTCCTGGACAAATTTATCCCCAGATTTCTACCCACCCCTCAAACCTTTTTCCTTCCCAGGACTTCCTCTCATTCCTTTTCCTTGAAAAACCACAGCATCTTCAAAGATGACATAGGCCCTGGAGGAATTTTCCCTCAGGGTTCTCCTGTGTGGAGCTAATGTAAAAAAATTTAAAAAAAACATTGCTCCACGGTAAGAAGTGCCCTTTCTTACTACAGGAAGACATTACTACAAGATTGTTGAGGAAACAGCACGGGTGGACTCCACTTAAAAGTCAAAGTAGACTAATATTTTTTGTTAGTAAAGTTCACACGAGAGATAATATAATATCTAAATATACGTGGGCGTGGCCTACCTTACGACATTGCTCTCCATACAAATCCATAAAGGCTCCGTCAAACAGGGGGCGTACTTACGCGCGTCAAGGCGTTAAAACGTCCCGGACGTATGTCAACGCTACGTTGTGTTGTACTGAACACATCGTAGCCGTTCAAATAGAATGTACGCGACGTTATGGCGCTTTGGTGCCTGTTTGAAGGAGCCTTTACGCTGACGCCTTGACGCGCGGTAAGTACGCGGTAGCCTTCTGTTTGACGGAGCCTTTAAAGTTATCTCGATACTCTTGATTATATTCATTTATCTGCTAGCCGAGCGATATATATTATATAATATATTCTCCTGTCATAGACAGGATAAATAGCAGGACTGAAGATAAATACTAAATAAGTATCTTTGAACAGCTCCACGTACCTACTTAAATACTTTATTTAAGTAGGTACATTGAGATATTGATATATACACTGAGATTCAAAATTTAAAAAAATATTATTTGGTAGAACCAACTGACAAACCATCATCATATGACAGATTTGTGGGACTACCTTAAGCTAGTAAAATTATTTTAAATAAAAAAAACTGAGAATAATGAGAGACCTTGCGCAAAAATGATAAAGTTTTGGTTGATAAATGATATATCCAAGTATATTTGAATACCCTGCTGTACTTTTTTTTTAAAAAAAGAAAGACAAACATTCCCGGTTTACAAATAACCCAACAACATTTGAATTTCCTACTACCACCACACTAAGCGGAAGATGTTGCTTGTCTTGTGATGGAGGACTTAGCCAGCCGAGAAATCGAACACAGAACGCCTGGACGCACAAACGCGACGCCCACTCAACCACTGACCTGACACTGACTTTTAGGTAGATAAATTAAGATACACTATGTATTTATAATTAAACAATGTATTATACCAACTTTTTCAGTTAAAATAAATACATCTAAAACTCTAAATGACTTCGAACAAATATTATTCATTTATATGACAGATTCATTTGGTGGATCCTGCAGACAAGCTGTCTTGTAACAGCTTTGTGGGACTACCTATATGAAAAATATAACCTGTAATTATTATTTTTTTCATATGTAAATAAAAAAAAAGGTCTTCCT
Source organism: Limnephilus auricula (assembly GCA_951813805.1). Classification (NCBI taxonomy): domain Eukaryota; kingdom Metazoa; phylum Arthropoda; class Insecta; order Trichoptera; family Limnephilidae; genus Limnephilus; species Limnephilus auricula. The sequence continues at coordinate 28,013,546 of OX638391.1, forward strand.
CAGCCTCTCACGATCACATTAAATCGTGTAGCTTCCGTGTGTAGCGGTAACATTATAACTATATTGAATAAACCCATAAATATTTTGATATTAAATATGTCATGTGTAACATGTTTTGAAAACTAAAGCTAAAACCTTTATGATTTGACAATATGTCGAAAAGTCTAGTATTGAAGGATTCATTTCGTACACCAAACATAACTTCAATTCGTGGTTTGATAATTTATATCAACTTTGAATTCACCAAGTGATTGTTCTATTATAAATTAAAGTATTTTTCACCGTTAGAATCTACAGAATATGTTAGCTAATCTGCCAAATATTATTAATTAAACATAGTAGACACATCTTTTACGGAATATCTTTTTCTTGTTGATTCAAATACAATACCTGAAATATTCGTATTTTCTACAAAACAGTCAGATACTATTATACTATGAAAAATGTACTAGTTCTAAAATTGTGAGAACACGAAAATTTGAATTTTATTAAAGTACAAATAATCGCATTTAGTACAAGGTAAACATCGCAAATTTGAGGTTTCATAAAATATTTATTTAAAAGCACAAAGCAAAATAATACATAATAACATAATATAGAAATATATAGATACATATACAAACAAAAAAAGGCAATTTTATCACCAAACGTGTTAATAAAAAAAAGATAATAGCAAATTTCAATCGCCAAGAGAAAAAAATGATAAATATTGAAACCATTTTGAAATTATGCAGCACAGTTGACTGGATTAAAAACATTTAATCAAGAATTCAAACATTCATATTACATTTAATTTCAGATAATACAAAAATCGTAAAATTTTAAAATGTTTTCATAATTCACACAACGTCTTATGCTCGATAACTTATAAAAGTTGAATTATTATGATATATAGAATTAGAATTAAGGTATTGAAACCATTTTCTCAAAATCTGGAATAATATTATAAACACAGGATCGCCGTTGAATTGAATGCACAGTAAATGATTAAATATGTCAATTTTAATGTTATTTAAAACAGTCTTAAAACTATTTCATATTCTAAGTAATTTTGTTAGAATACTGAATTTCTTTGAGAGTGCCTCAAAGCAGAAAGGTGGAAGTATCCAAATTTATCAAATGGAATGTATTTGGAAATAAAATAACTTTACCAGCTTTCCGCTCGAAACAGCTTAATAGTGATATCCTGTGCTGTCAAATGACTGTTGGGATGACTGACTCTTGATGGCAGCTCCTTGGGAGGCGTGAGAACCTCCATGTACTTGGGATCCCTGAGAACCTCCAAATCCTTGAGCTCCTTTGTAGGCTTGGGAACTCTGAGTTCCTCCGAAAACTTGGGCAGTATGAGAACCTCCATGTCCTTGATTCCCCTGAGCTCCTCCAAATCCATGGATTCCCTGAGATCCTCCTTGAACACCCTGAGAAATTCCTGCTCCTTGCGATCCAAAAGAGCCTTGAGTACTTTTAATGGCTTGAGCACCTCCAAATCCTTGCGAACCTGAAAATCCTGAAGATCCCTGGGATGATTTGAATCCTCCCTGAGATCCGAATCCTTGAGCTCCCTGGGATGATTTGTGTCCTCCCTGAGATCCCTGAGATGACTTGAATCCTCCCTGAGTTCCGTATCCTCCCTGAGATTCGTATCCTCCCTGAGATCCGTATCCACCCTGAGATCCGATTCCTCGAGATCCCTGAGATGATTTGAATCCTCCCTGAGATTCGTATCCTCCCTGAGATCCGTATCCACCCTGAGATCCGAATCCTTGAGATACCTGAGATGATTTGAATCCTCCCTGGGATCCGTATCCTCCCCGAGATCCAGAACCTTGAGATCCTTCTCCTTTGTATGAACCATCATCGCTTCTAAAAGTTTCAATTAATAAAAAAACGAATTAATAACATGCTCAAATGCGTCATAACTATTAGATATTGCGAGGCATATTAGGAAAAATAATATGTAAAAATAGCTTGAATAGGATCTTATTGGAAAATAAATAATGGTTTTCATAAAAAGGGAAATACTTTCTTATGATATTAATACTGACTTTGAAATTTCAATTAAAATTGATTCTGCTGAATGATAAAAATGATTTTTCTTATAATTGTTGTAAGCCGATGAAAATACTTTAAGTATGTAAACATCTTCCTACTCATAAACTACCTCTTTCATTTGAATAGCGTTGTAATAGTGTAAGTACTCTAAGCATGGCTGACTAATAATATTCCAGTCAGAACGTATTTGTATTTGTAACCATTATACCGTATTTGAAGTGTTGGGTACAGTTAAAAAAGACAGAACTGATTTAAAATATTTTTCAACAGTTATTTACCAAATAACACATAAACAAGAAAAATAAAATAAATCAAATAATATTCTAGATTAATCGAAAAATATTTCATATTCGAGAAATATTTTTTCTCAATTAAGGAGCAAATAAAAAATAGCCTTTTTTAAGTACATATGTTAGCAAAAACACATTTCTGCTCGTTCACATCACGAGAAACTGCCATGTTTCTAGGTGAGGCCAAACCATAAGTTTAACAACGCAAAACGTTCCAATCAAAGTAATAGGCCGTGGGGCAGAAAAGGTTACGAATTTATTTCACGTTGAGTGATTTTTTTTCCGAATGCGGTTGTTATTTCGTAACACAATCGTGTCCAGATTTGGTGGTGTTGCAACTTGAGAGTATCATCTGTTTTTAAGATCACATCAATAGCTATAAATATGTTCAACTTTGTAAAATAATTATATATTTTTAATTAGCTCAAAAACATATTAACCCATGTATCTAATGTATTGGCATTTTTTATCACAGAAGCGGTGAATACAAGTTTTTTGAAGTAAATACTTCTTTACGCACGCTGGACTTGAGGGGTAAACTGGCGAATGCATTACGGAAATTACAGCCGTATGAGAGGCGTAATATCGAGGGTTCCGAACGTTACGGAGGCGAACGATAATAAATTAAAATTAATTTGGAGGTACATTCCTCACAATCTAATCGTAACAACCGTGCTCAAATCCATCGTAATGGCGTTTGGAATGCTGGCATTTATTTTAAACTTTGTAAGAATTAAATCAACAATCCCATTCTAAGCGTAATTCCCATAATAAAATTAATAAAATGTTCGTTTAGAGTGTGCCAACTCAGTTCATTGAAACGACTGATTTGTCATGATGAATTGGTCCAAAAGAATCTTCAATATAGATTCTTATACATTGATGATTGGAATGGTTTTATTCGATGCCAGAAAGAAAATTAGATTAGATTACTAAAGAAGTATTTACTTCAGTCGTGTGGTTTAAAGCAATTTTATGTTAGTTTTATTGTTATTATTTTCAAAACAACATAGAAGGAATCGATTCCTCTACCTTGATGTCTAAGGTCATTATAGTAAAAGTTCAAAATTTTATATTTCACATGAGGTATAAAATTTGGTTGTTCAAGAGGATCAAATGGAGGTGAATTGTTATACATCGAATGGTTAAAATGATAAACTACTTAAATTGACTGATTAACCGTTAGTTTTTTTACAGCTTCAATTTTAACCGTAATAGATTTAGCACTGAAGAATGTGACTGCATATCCAACAATACTAATGATATGCGGATGTTTTTACATGTTCGATATAAATTAGTCCCAGCGAGACCACGTACGAACGTCATTGACGTTCATCTTCTTCATTATCATACGTCTTATTTGAAAACGAAAAATACAGAAGATACTACTTCACTTGAAGTCACTTACGATCTAAATTGGTAAATGAATATAATGTTATTTGTGTATAATATTATTACGTCAAAGTGGGATGTACGAGTAGTGGGGGGTTTAAATACGATAATCCTTAGCATGGTAGGATTGTCGCACCTCGATGTAAGCAAACGATTGGTAATCTCCAAAAGTAGCCAATAAGTACTATCTCCATCTCCAAGTTGTGCCCCCTGTTGCTAACCGAGAAGGGTGACGGACCAAAATCCTGTTTTGTTGACTTCAGTTGTTCAGTGATTGACTATAGAAAGACGTAGTGGTTTTAATTCAAGTTTAAATGCAAACTATTTTAGGAATAATCATTTAGGCTCTAATTTTAGCACGAGTTCGGCACAAAAGCTCCAACTGCTCGCCAGTGGTTTAAAAGAAGGTGATTTGAAAGAAAAAGGTTACTTAATGGTTACTTACAAAACAGTAATCGATATAACAAGAACTATTATTTTTTTAATAAAAAAAATAAATTTACCCATTGGGGTTGTTGGCTTCTTCCCTAAGATTCCTCTCGATGGACTCCTTGATGGCATCTGGGATTGGGGGAGGGGTGGGGAGGTGGGCGCCCACGGGGTGGAAGCCGTTCTCGTCAGCGGTGTAAGAGACGGAGTACTGGCCGCCATCGGGGGCGGTGAAAGCGAAGCCTCCGTTGGCCCCCTGTCCTCCCAGACCACTCTCGCCGGCCTTGATGCTGTTTCCGGTTTCGTAACTGTAACACAACAACAAGATCATCGTTACACATTTAGTCTCAAGTTCAATGCTGACCTCAATTTGAATACATTATGATTATATCTCTATTATGTAATGCAAAACTTTTCGCATGTTTACGAACAAACCGGATATAAAATCATATCACAATTTATAATCTACGAAACTATGTTACATTCTGATTAATAATTTTGAATAATTACCTGAAGCTGTAGCTTCCATCTCCGTTATTTTCATTTACGGACTTAAGGATTGGAATTTCTTGTCCAGGAGACTTATAAGAACCCTGAGAAGAATATGCGTTTTGTCCAACGAATGATGGCTGGGAACCGCCGCTGAATCCCTGAGATCCACCATGAAATCCACTCTGTCCGGATCCGCCTTGTCCTCTAAACCCTGATGATCCACTCTTTCCAGATGATGCACTGTGTCCTCCGAATCCGCTCAGTCCTCCAAATCCTGCTGAACCACCCTGAGTGAATGCAGCAGATCCACCCTTAGCGCCGGATGATCCACCGTATCCGGATAATCCACTATGACCTCCCTCTCCTTGACTTCCAAAACTAGATGATCCTCCTTGACCTCCACGACCTGAAGATCCGCCTTGACTTCCAAAACTAGATGATCCACCAAACACTGAAGATCCACTTGGTCCTAATCCGGATGAAGCACCTCCTCCGAAACCAGCGGATCCACTCTTTCCTGCGAATGATCCAGAACCACCATGACCATACCCAGATGCGCCAAAGTTTCCAGATGATGAAGCACCACCAAACGATCCTGATCCTTTTACTCCACCAGAAAATCCTTGGGTAAGCTTGAGTGGGGCTCCATTGTTTTGGCCGAATCCAGATTGTGATCCACCGAAGTTTGATTGCCCTCCTGCGCCAAATCCTCCTTTGCTAGAGAATCCTGATTGGGATGCGAAAGATGACTTGAAACCACTTTGTGGTGCCCCAAAGGAGTTTTGTTGAGATGAGAAAGTTTCAACTTTGCTGAAGTCAGATCCGGATCCGCCGTGTCCCACGGGAGGGATATAAGAAGGGGCTGAGAGGAAAGCTGAGCTTCCTCCTGCTGTATTGGCGTTGCTTGGGGGGAGGTAGGTGTTGTCCAGCTTTGATCCCAAACTTGCTACCGCAAGCAGGGTAACTCCGATCCAGCACTGAAAAAAAAACACGATGCAAAAATTATTATTACGAAAAGATCAATTAAATGAAACGAAAAATTAAACGCTGAAGAAGTATTCTAACATAATATGTATAATAATTTGTACCATCCTTTTAACTTCGAAAAACTTAAGTTATTATTACATGTATTACAATAATATCAGCGAAGGTATTTTCACTTTCAATATTATTTAAAATGTTTAGGTACACATTTCAAACAATATTATTTGTACTGGTAATGCCAAGTTTTTGCCGGACCCAAGTCGTGATTCACGCTTTTCTTGTAACCAAATGCTATTCTTCAGTACCACCTCCTCAGCCACTTGCAGACTCTTGCTCTAATGACAGGTCGTTTATTGGTTGTATATAAGTAATTTTAATACAGTCGCAACGCTTACAAAATTAACCTTCCTATATTCCTTGAGAAAACAACAATGCGCTAGTTGTAGACAATGCGGAAATATTTGAACAGACTTTTTTGATTTTTTTAAAAATCGATATTCCCAATTTTTTGTGATGTTACGACCCTGATTACAAATCTAATCAGGTAAGAGATGGGAGATGTACCTACGTTTGAAAAAAATATGTTAACGAATGAAATTCAACACAATCAATTAGGTTATTTTCCAAATTGAGGTGAAATATCACAAAAACAGCTAAAATTGCAAGTGATAGTCTTATTACTTTTATTTCTGGACTTTATATTTATATTATCGATGCTTTTGAGAAAAATATGATTTCGAAATGTACACCTCGAATGTGCTAAAGATATGGATTTTAGATTTGATTTTGATAATTTAAATTTTGAGTTAATCAAAATTAATTAGGTTTCACTTTGAAAAGCTTCTTCTTTCTTCTACTAAAAATTTAAATAATTATATATTTATTTTAACTTCAACAAGTTTTATAGATATTAGTCGAAGTGTTTTTTAATAAAGTTGCTGTTCTGTTTTAACCACCAAATTTTTAGTGAAAAAATACACGAAATGAGGAAAGACACTTTTCAAAATATTGTTTCCAGGAAATGATAAGTTGTGTACAAAATTTAAAAAAAATATATATAACACGAAATTATAACTTACAGTGAAAACCATCTTCTAATAGTTTGGTTGTTGCCACACTAATTCAAACCCCGAATGATGCCTTCCTCGGTCTAAATCACAAGTATTTATACTATTGCATGGGAGTTAGAACCCCACCGCGAACCTCTGAAAGTGTAAAAAAATTAATCTATCCACCATGGTTGCGTCTCGCTCTCTCGCGCTGGGCGCGGGTGAAAGGGAAGACGTGAAATACTCATCAGGATGTTACTAATATGTACAATGCAGGATATAAGTTCGGTAATTGGGAAAAAAGATAGAACAGGAGTTGACTATAAACTGTAAAACGACCTCCTTTATAAGTAAAAATAAATTTTGGACTCGTGAAAATTTGTTTTATTACTAATATCTTGTCATGTTGTCGTTGGTACTCTTGATAACGGTTGGAATAGAGTGATATCAAAGAAAAATAGTAGACAATACGCATAACCCCTTTTTGTGTAGTAATTTTTATGTTAAATCCTTATTTTAAGTGGTGACACCAAAAATATTTGTCAATAAAAGTAATTATTTAATTTTAATTTTAAGGTTCTTCCGAAACCGGTAGAATGTAATTAAAATTAAAGTGGTCTAAAACTAATTTATATATTTTATTGTAAATTATGGCGAGCCACAAAGTTAATGCTTGTTACGAACATGTAATTATTTAATACTTTTGAAACTAGCTATTACTCGGTGATTATCCATTATAATTAAATGAAACAATATAGCTTTGTTAGAACCACTAATTAACAATTAATTAACGCCTACCGGTTTCGGAACAACCGTTCCTTCCTCAAGGCAAACATATTATAATGATTTGATTACTAACTGTCGTGGTAGGGATGAGGGAGTGGCATTAATTAAGATTGATTTCATTATGAAATGTCACCAACTTTCTTTAAAAAGGATGTAGTTTTAGTTCATCTACGACAAGTTTAGTGGTACGTACACATTTTATAACCAATTAATGGAAACAAATAATTGTTTATGTTATTCGACGTTGGGGTTTCCGTACTAACGTACATCATTGTGAATCCATTATTATTTCTAGGGAATGCCGCAAAATAGTTATCGTGCAAAAACTGAATACATTAAAATTTACAAATTTTTTTGTAAATTGTTTTAACCGTTTAGCGTTCTTTCTGAATTCAGGATTACTTAGTTAGATAGATACTTGGTCATTACACAAATTTGTATCAAAATATTTAATAATAGAATATGCGGGTGATCCCAGTAAATCATTTCTATACATGTTAGGTAATTGAGAAAGCCTTCACCCTGCCCACAATGTTACCAGGTCACAATGTTAAAGGTAATATAATATTTGGTTATTTTTTATGTTATCAGTAACACGTACGACCCCGCTTCGATAAATCTTAAGCAAAAAAAAAATTCTCGACGAAATTTTTTTATTTATTTAGTTAATTTCATGATCAAAAATCTATCTGTTATGTAGTTCTTGCTGCTCGAGCCCCATTTTGTTGGCTTTATTGTTATAGTTGAGTTGTCACAAAAAAAATCTTTTCAAAAATCAATATACAGACGTACCTAAATGTATTCTTAAGAGTTTATATAAGATTTAAAAAAATATTTAAGCACAACTTTTGAGAGAAGTAATAAATATTTTTATATCATTGAGGAAGAGCATAATATTAATATATAAAATTTGAAAAGGACCGGACACATAAATATAAAAAGCTAACTTTAAATATATAAGCATCTACCAATTCGACCACGGAGACCTATTATTTTTAAGTCATTTTGTCAATCTCATACTTCAAATCCAGAAATTACAATATTATCTTTGGCAGCTTCTTTTTAAAATGATAACAAATAATTAAAAGATAACATTGAAGAAGAAATTAATACAACGAGAGTTCCTAGATTCGGGACCCAGTTGCGACTGTTAGGTTTTTATTTTTATTAGTCTTGTTCTTTTTCATATTTTCGTTTATATTTAATAGTACTATTTTCTTTTTAATGACATATTGCATTGATAGCCTCTCAGAAACTGGGCGTACTGTACAGGGCCCTCAGATACTTTAATAGTACACAACTGCTAACCCTGGACAAATCGCAAGTGCGCCCCGCGGTTGAATTTGGCAGCCGCCTCTGTCTGGAGCCCCAAAGTACCTGAAAAAAACCCTCGACTCTGTTAAAAAAACGGGTGGTCTGATAGATTCTCCCGTCTTAACAAACGGATTGCAATCTTTAAAACACAGGGGTCCGGTGGAAATCCTTGTTCTACCGGTATTTCAATGGAAGATGCTCCGAGGAATTAGCGTCATGGACCCCCTCGGCACCGGTGCACAGTCGTTTTTACGACTCGTTCTTGAGTTCAACAGCTGGGCTATGGAACGATTTGCCGTCCTCAGTGTTTTTTCCTTCCTACAACATGGGTCACTTCAAGACACATGTTCATTCCTTCCTCTCCTCAAAAAGACCCTCCACGCAGCATCGCAAAAGATGACAAAGGCCCTGAGGGAAATTATTTTCCTGAGGGCCTCCTGCGTGGAGTTAATATAAAAAAAACATTCACGAGTTATTATAAAAAAAAAATTAAAAAATTGAATTTAAAAAAAGATATATATTTATTTTTATGTTAATTATTTTATAAAAATTCATGAAAAAATTGGGCCTGTATTTTCGTTGCCAATAATGTGTGTTTGCATGAAAAGCTCAAGGACCATTTGAAAATGCCATATAAATCATTGAATCTAATAGTTCCTCTTTATTTGATAATCCCTGATGCAATAAATGAAGTTGCAGTAATGTTATCCTATAAAATATAATACCGCTGTATTATTATATTAAGATTTCAGAGCCCCCAGGCTCCGAGTCATTTCCTGAATGACCACAACTGCTTTTAAAGCGTGAAACAATCGATGTTCTCCAACAAAGAAGGAATAGAACAACTAAACTGGGTAAGTTTTAATGCAATGCGTTGTCTGCCATCTGCGGCACGTGCCAGAGTGCAAGATACCCTCAGTATCGCCCTGGTTTAAGACCACCATTCAGAATTGAAACGTTTCTTGAAATGGTTTTAGTAGTTTTTTTTCGTTGTTTGTTTTTGGGGTGTTATGCCGTGTTGTGCTACCTCCTTCTTTAGCCGACGTTTTGGACAGCGTTGCAGTGTCCATCATCAGGGCAGATCCGACAGATCCGTCGATTAAACGTCGGCTAAAGAAGGAGGTAGCACAACACGGCATAACATTCCAAAAACAAACAACGCAAATGCTTTTGGCCGTGAAAATCTAAAAACGTATCTGGTTTTAGTAGTGTTTACTAGGTCTGAATATCCAGTCACCTCCCTTTCCCATTAACACATATTAATTAGAAAATTTAATCTTGGAGAAGTTACGACTTTGCACGCGGAGGGCACTATATTTACAATACTGGACATTGCATTATTTTGCTACCCCGTCATTGTTCATATTACATTTATAAGAAAATTAATGCCAATAATAGATGTAATATTTATTTTGAAATAATGAAGGACTTATTAGGACTGGAGATTTTTTGAAGTAAATACTTCTTTACGGACGCTTGACTTGGGGAGGTAAGCTGGCTAATGTGTAACGGAAATTGAAATGCGTTGCGAGGCGAACGGGCTGTATCACACTGTAGAAGTATATACATTTATATATTTAATACATATAAACATATATATGGACATACATATAGATGGAGCCAAAGAAGTATTTACTTCAGTCGTGTGGTCTAAAGCAACTCGTATTTTTTTATCAAATAACATTTAGAAAAGCTTACAAATAAGAATTTGATTAAATGTTTACCCCATTAGTTAACAATGTCGCTGGTTATGAAGGTGAAGGTAAAAGATTTTTGACTTGGATACGACTATCTGAAAATGTGAGTTTTAGGTTAAGCTCTAAATTCCCCAAGTCTGCGATCATTCCTAAATCGTGTGGCAGTCCATTCCAGGCTCAGTCCTGACACTCCGAGAGCACGCTCACTGAACTTATTATCTAGAGTCTTCGATGGTGCGGACCTAAGGGTTCACTGTCGAGAATTACATTATAAAGATAACATAAAATCAAAATGTAGAATTGTTTAATGACACAATACTTATTGGCTAAAGTATTTTGTTGTGTTCCTTACAATTTCATACAATTCAACGTTGCAAGACATTCCTAAACATTATGCTATCATGCGCCCGCAGCTATCTCCACCTAGTTTCATAGAGGATCCGCATTGGCACAAACACATAGGGCTCTGTGAGGGATTCCATTAAATCGATGACGCATTGTCATTATTTTGTCGCAACGCTTCCTATAACTAGTAATCCTTTGGATCGAATACGCTGTATAACTACACCCAGTTTCGCTTGAGTATTAAAGCATTTTTTTGATTCACATTTATTTATAAACAAAAAACTTTTTTTTCGCTCGCCCGCCCACGCGTTGCTGTGGCTAACGAAACACAACACCATCTACTGGATGGTTACCTAACCTAGATAACCAAGTGTTGTGTCAATAAATTAACTCACACCGCCATCTGTCAGAAACTTATGGAACTTATAATTTCAAATAGTTGTCTTTAAACATTTAATTCGCAATAATAAATATCGAGATCAATAATCGGGATAAAAACTATTCTTTCTTTTAAATTTTAACAAATTACACAGAGTAAGCTAAATATCATCAAAATCGGTTAAGTAGTATCGGAATTATCTCAGGCGAACATTTTGAAGCGAGATGTTTATATATAAAGATATTTATGTTGATTGTATGAAAAATTACAAATTTTCATAACTGACGTACGAGTAGGTATATTTACACCGGAAAAGGGGAATCCAAAAATAATTATGTATGAATGTTTTTTTTTTAAATCAATAGATGAATTCTGTGTTATAATTTCAGACAAGCAAAAAAAAGTTAAAAGTTTAAAGTTCTTTTTAAATATTTTAAACATTTCAAATATCTGCATCTATTGGAATTTCATTGTAGGTAGTTTTCTTGAAAGAATGAAGTGGAATTTTTTTAAATTAAGCGATTTTTTTATATCCAGTCGAGCTCAATCTTGAAAGATATCCTTGTCAATGAAAATGCATTTCTTCTTCATTGGCAATCACGCATACACAAGCGTTTGAAGCAAAATACGAAATAAATATCGGTCGTATAAATTGGAATTTAGATAGTTAGCGGTGTTGACTCCAGTACAGGAGAGTTCAATCCTCAGTCATACCAATAAAAAAACTTTGAAATTGGCTACTAGTTGGTTTGATTGTAATATACTTTAATCCAATCTCGATCGTTTACAAAATTGGTGTAATCATAATGAACTGTTTTATATAAGTGTCAATTCATATCTTTCTGTAGAAACAAAAATCCTATTATGTCTCATTATAGTATCAACAATATTTCTCTTAAAAGATATCTCATATCAAGGATCTGGGTATCGTAGTTGATGAAAAATTAACGTTTGTTAAAATTCTCTTCACTGTCTTAGTTAGAAGTAATTGAGAATACAATTCCACTATTTGGTCCCCATAATATAAAGCACATCAAGTAAAAATTGAGAGAGTTCAACACAAATTTTTAAGGTTCATTAATTTCAAACTCTCCTATTGAACAAATCAATTATGAGAAATTAATTAAAGGGCTTAATTTAACTGACTTATCTTGTAGAAGAACCAAGAGCGACCGATATGGTACTTTTATTCAAATTAGTTAATGGCACAATTGACGCACCTGACTTAACAAAACTAATAACATTCCGAGTACCAAATCGTAACACGAGGCTTCCAGAGCTGTTCTTTGTTTATCCTTCGAAAACTAACTATTTCATTAACTCCACCATCCAAAGACAACATAGGCTTGGAAATAAAATTAGTACAGTTGATATTTTCGTTTATTCATTACCAACATTTATTTCTGGAAATTTCAATAATTCTTTTTCCCGTTTACTAATAAATGTAAAGGAAGAGAAACAATGATATAACATAATTTGTAAATTTTTATATTTTTGTACATTATTGTTTCATTTTCTATTATTTTTTGTATTATGATTGTTGCAAAAGCCTGAAGGGCGTGAATAAATAAATAAATAACTAAATAAATAATACGGTATTTATCAATCATGTTATCGCTTACAATATTGAAGAGATTTGGTAGCCACTCTCTAACTCCATCCAACTATGAATGAGTTAGAATGGGGACAATTTTTCAATAACGGACACGGGACGAGAAATTCAAAGTAAATTATATTGCCAATAAGAAAAAAATTAAGCACCCAGAAATCTCTGACGTACCAGGCCGTCCAACTTTATAACAAAATCCCGAATGAAATAGCGGAGTTAGAAAATATTAATAAGTTTAAAAATGAATTAAGAAAGATGTCTACCTCAAATATTAATGTTTTTATTTATTTGTGACTGTATATGCTAAAATTTAAAGAAAAAATTAGGTTTCCCAAACAATTGTAATGTTAATAAAACTATTAGCTCACATGAAGAAGTGTGCTAACATAAGATTGATAAATAAAATGAAATAAATAAATATGATGAATACCCATCCTTGCTGTGGAAGAAAAACTGATCCCTGTGATAAACTTTTAATAAATATGATTGGTCACTTGTGGTTTCAACCGATTGATCTTTCAGAAAATCAGAAATCTCCTTAAGCAGAGTTGCATAAATCCCAAATAATTTGCAGTAATTTTGTAAAAACGCTCAGCGCTAGACACAATTAAATGCTAGCGCTTTGAAAAGGACTAGCCTGTGGGTTTGGGTTTCTCCGACATGTTTCCTGAGTTTTATGTAATTATGTAGACTGACGACTTATCAATAGAAGCATGCAGTAGTTGATTCATTTGATCACAGTTCTGGGGATTTTCTATTGTGTTATTATAATTTGTTTGTTTAAAGAAACACAAAATTCCCCGGATTACGAATAACTCGACAATATTTTAAAATGTCCTTCTACCATTACAGTAAGTGGAAAATGTTGCTTGTGTCATGATGGAGGACCTATTAGAATCGAACGCGATGTTAACTCAACCTGTCAAATTAGATTATTATTATAGATTTGAATTTTTTGATAGATTAGGACGAAATTCAAAACTCTATTTCAAAATGTGTAATTTCATTTTAATTTAACTCCGAAGACAATTTTGCTAACTGGAGTGTTTAGACTATTTAGCATGCATTTTTGCCTTGAGCGCTACGAAAATTTTGAGCTTTTCAGACATATAAACTGCGTACAGTGTAAGATAGACATTGAATCCACCTACAGTTGACTGTTTATCCCATATTTTTAGGATTCATAAAAAATATAATTTTTTTTATAAATGTGTGAATTTCGCATACTATTTTCTGTAAAATTGAGGCACGTTGTACCTAATTATTTGGAGAATATTAACTATGATGAATTTTATTTATCGTCAAGACCTGATTAATAATTAAATCGAAGCATGCATTTGTTAATGTTTACAGTAAACACATGATCAATGATTTGTGAGAAAAAAATATTTCAGTAATTTCGGTTCGCGGAATTTCAATTAAAAATAATTAAGAAAAGATATTAGACATCTCTTTTTAAACTGTGAAACTGCGAAGTAAGCCCTGTGATTATAGAAAAAAGTGTAAAGTATTTTTTTAAAATCCAATCAAATGTTTTAAAATATCACTTTATTTAGCCACATTTCGGCCAGCGGGCTTTCGTGATACAAAAGTGTTCAAAAACGCTCCAGTAGTTGGATGATTTAAGTAGGGATCCTTTTCCAAATCTGACCCCAAGATGAATTTTGAAATATATTTTTTCTCCAGACGTCAAACATCCGTAGATCATTTTTGGGAGATATATATATATATATATTTTTTTTTCTTGAATTATGGTGAGATATATAACTACTTATGTTTAAATATTTTTAGAAAGAGAGACGGTGTTAATTCTTTCTAAAGCTTTATTTTTGAACAAAATTTTTACCACTGACTGAATGAATATGATAGATGGCGAGTTTCAGCTTGATCGGATGTCAGGAGAGGGTTAATTTGCACTTCCAAGATTTGCAATCATTTAAGAAAACGATATCGAAATTCAAATAGATGTAGGTATTTAAAAAGACAATTGCATTTAAACGAGTTATTTTACCGCTTCGACCTGCAACAAAATACGCGTTCGATGTATGATTTTATCTTGCAGACCCCAGAACTCCAAGTTCAACTCCTCCGTTACAGGGTTCATTAACACTAGTTTAGGTTTAGTAAAAAGTTCAATTTGCTCCAACCCATCCTTAGCCCAGCGCCTATAAGATGAACAAAAAAAACACGATCAATTCAAAATGGCGCTTTTGTTCATTGCAAAAAATAAATTACAGTGGCGAAAAACCATTTATTTATTAATCATTTTTAAATCTCACCACAATCGACCTTCGGCGGATGCTTCACTAATTGCACTAGACAAATGAGCCAATTACTTTTGTTATTAAAAAGGAAATTAAATTATACTTTAGTTTCACAGTAATTGAATGAATGCACGTCTGGGAAATAATGGGCTTTTGTAGCTTCGTGCTTAAGTTTAAATGCGGAAGTATAGTGCACATGGTGAAGTTATGTACACAAACTTAGAGATTACATTTGTTATTTCATTTATGTTAAATAAAATTGCCATTTAGTAAATTGTTTTCTTCTTCTTCATGTGCCTTATCAGGTCCCCCCAACGTTGGTGATCACTCTGGTTAATACGTATCTTTCGCTACCCGGAATAGCTCCTCCACACTTCTAATACCGGCCCACTCTCGTACATTTCGCAGCCAAAACATTTGTCTCCTACCAAACCCTCGGCGACCCTCTCTCTTTCCTTTTAATATTAGTTGGAGGAAGTGATATATCTCCCCTCAAAGTATGTGACCCAGATATGACATTTTCCTGACTTTTACTCATGTGAGCAGTTTTCTATCTGCTCTAGCCCGCCAGAAAATTTGTAAGTTGGTGATCATGTCGGTCCATGGGACTTTGAGCATTCTCCGGTGAAGCCACATTTCAAAAACCTCTAACGTTTTCATGGTATTTACTTTCAAAATCCACGTCTTACATCCATACAGCCAGACCGACCATATTTAACATTATTGTAATTGCTTTACCAGTTTTATACTAAAACCATGCAAATATTTTTTTATTCACTCCAATATTACTGTTGTAAAAACATACCACACAATATTTTGATAGATGAATAATCAATAGAGTGCTGGTTTGTTTGCAACGATGAGAAGTTACCGAAAGTTATCGTATAAATCCATATCGATGGACTGTGCTAGGGGCCAAGTCCACATAAATAAAATGAGGCTATTTCTCTTGTGTGTGTTTAGCTTTACATTCATATTTTATGACATAAATTTCATTTCATTGATAAGTTTTTATTATAAGTTTATCGTGTTAAGATTACTTATCGTGCTCATATTTTAAATGTAATGGTTTGCAATCGCTTCTAGTTACGCAAGTGAATCCAACATCCTATTAGAAAAAATGTATAAGTTTTTCAAATACCCATTTCTTGATTTACTCATCGCTACTCGCCAAATCTTCAGTTAAAAAAATAATATCCGTGTTTCATAAAGAAAAATCTTAGTCATAACACGAAAGAATCTTTTGCGTGAATTTTATGCAGCCTTATATTATTTTATTTTATTTTTAATGCACTTCTAAACATACAGTTCAAGGGTCAAACGATTATTTTATGAACAAAAAAATACATTTTCATGCTGTTTTTTTGCTTACTCGTACAGAGATTATGAATACATCATACAACCCTCACTGTAGCTTTATTTCTAACATACTCCGCAAGTATACGATATTGCTTCGTGGATATTAAACGAAGTAGAGGGATACGTTCCTGTAAAATTGTAACCTTATGACCAATTAACTGGTAGTTTTAAGTAAACATTTTCTGCAATTTCTGCAATCATGATTGACTGGTTAATAACCTCAGCTACGAATCCGGAGGAAGTAGTAAATTTCATTTATTGATTTGTTTGATTGTTGTCGATTGAACTGCCTCAGTAACACACTCTATTCATAAAGTGTGTTATATAATATAATATTATATTATACTTCAACTGTGTGGAACCCCCATTGTTCTACGTATAAAGCAAATCTAGAAAGATTTCAGATTTTTTTTATCAAATATGTCTCTTTTTGCGTACGAAATTATGTAAACTATGTCCCCATAAACCTTAAATCTCTTGATCAACGCCGACGCATCAGAGACCTATTAATGCTCTATAAAATAATTCATAACTATATTGACAGCCCATACTTACTACAAAATATTCATTTTAGATGTCCAAAAAGAGTTACTCGATCTATGGATACATTTTATATTCCTAAGAGCAAAACGAATTACCTTGAAAATGTATTTATTAGAAGAAGCTGTGGTACATTTCATAGATTATGCCTAAACATCGATGTGTTTAACACGAATCTTGCTAAATTCACAACATTCTTAAAAAAATGACATTCCATCGAATGCCATATATTTTACCAAAAACTTAATTTCATTGATTTCTTTTTATTTTTATTGGTTCCTCACATTTTCTCTTTTACTTTTAGTAGTTTGAATTTTAATGAAATCTTTTTCTCAAAGATATTATTGATATCCATTAAAATTTAAGTGTAAACCTTAAAAATATGTATATCATAAAACACTTCGTAAATTGAAGATGCACTTAATCAGAATTGTTTGTATTAGGTATATTGTTGCATTTTTTTATTTATTATGGTCCTGTATCTAAATGTCGTTATTTTATTGGTCAATGACATAAACATACTTATTTACTGTCATATATAAATGTATAGACTGTTTATAACGCAAATAAATAAAATAAAAAATAAAAATAAATATTCAGTATCTACATTTGCTGCACCTTTCAGGGTGGAAGACTCTCAATTTCGCCCTGGTGAAAGACCACCAATCAAAAGTGAACCGGTGCTTGAGCCGTTTTTGGTAATCATATCTTAATAACTAGATACTTCTCCACCTTCATATTCTACGTCTTATTCCTCTCCTCACTTTCTCAAGCCTCACATCACACCGCAATGGGGATGTCGTATTCTCTCACTTGCTCCTAAGTTTTTTTTACAGAAAATGATGCTTATAAAATATTAAAGACACTAAAATAAATACATAATCGATAAGGTCGTCTTCAGGATTTGTAGATCACCAGTGGCCATTACAATATTACAAATAATATTATGAAACGGTGCCACAAAACAAAATCGATCAATGAAGAAGAACAAAGCATTACTTCAAAATTATAACATAACTGCTGCCGATTTCTGGAGAAGCTTCAAGAATCTTTCTTGATTCTCAGAAATAGTTTTGAGGCAGTTGAACTTCTGTGGTGTATTAGTAACTTAGTAAACACAGTGGCTACCTCAACTCAGCCATTGAAGCCAATACTGTTAATCACAAAAGCTCACCCGCTGGTCAAATTGCTTTTTTACATAGATTTTTTTTAATATAAAGCTATGTACACATTATAAATTCTTTCTAGATTCGATACTTATCTAGAACTGCGAACTATGTATTGGTAAATAAGATAATAAGTATATTTATTTAATGAAGACAATATAAGGGAAACTCAATCGAAAATCTGAAATAGAAAAATCAGAAAAAGACACAAGTTTTAAGGGTTTTAATAAAAAAAAATTAAATAAAAAATTTATAATTTTAAATAAAAAATAAATAATTTTAAATAAGCTTTTTTTAACCTATGATTTGTAAAAATTGTACAGTATTTATTTTACATAACTGAACTGTTTTATGTATTTGTTTAGTGATAAATTAAAGATGTCCACCGACTATCTGTACTGTAGTAAACTACAACTTTTGTATTACCTAATGGAATCCAAAAGTTTATCAATCACAAAAAATTTTATATACAATAACAAGTCCGTAAAAATTCTTCTATCTGAGAATGTAAGCATATTCATATCATTTTTAATATTGTTGTATTTAAAAAAAATATGCTGTAATACCCATTTTAAAACATATAAAACCTAAGAATTAATTTTGACTTCTTTCTATAGCTTGTACATGTATATTGTAACGTGGGTTACAGACGGGAGAATTGTAATCAAGTATACTTCTGTTATAGGAAAAATACAATAGTTTAATTAACTTTATTTTGATAAAATTTCTGGTTAGCCTAGTTATAAATCCCATCATTGGTAAACCCTTATTAGAAATTTCGGTTACGTAATTTATTAATAAAAGTTTCGATTGAAAAGTAATGCTCGCTAATAAGTCTATTATGTCTTTGATATTTGCTAATGTTATCAATAATGTAATTATCGAAGAAAGCAAACACTTTGTGGCTTGACATTATACCAAATAAAACAAATAACTTAGTTTTAAACCACTTTATATTTATTATTATATTTGTCGACCGGTTTCGATTGGACTCAATCTTCATCAGGACAATAAAATAAACTAAATCATAATACAGAGAAACAATATAAGGTAAACAAAATAGAGAGAGAAAGCAATATATGGGAGAGGGAGTAACTATTTTGTTTACCTTATATTGTTTCTCTGTATTATGATTTAGTTTATTTTATTGTCCTGATGAAGATTGAGTCCAATCGAAACCGGTCGAAAAATATAATAATAAATATAAAGTGGTTTAAAACTAAGTTATTTGTTTTATTTGGAATAATGTAATTCATTGGGCCTTATAATCTACTACAATTAATTATTAATTAATAATATTTAATAACATAATTGGACTATTTGACATTTAGAGATACTTTAGTAAAGTATATTTTGTTGCACCAAATTAACAATTTCTTGATATTGTCTTGAAGAATGTTACAATCGTAAATACTTTTGAATAATTCTTAAAACTTTGAGGTTATCAGCAATGAATAAGATAAATACATCATGAAGTATTTTTGTCATATCATTTATAAACATAATAAACAAGATTCGACAAAGGTGTGAACCCTGTGGGACTCCACTTGTTGCATTAATTTTTTCCCACAGGGAGGATTTTATTTTAATAATTTGTTGGTTACCGTTATGACAGCTCTTAAACCTGGCTTAACTAACTAACTAACCATCACCACGCTATTTCCCGCAGGAGTAGTCAGAGAGGATGGACCGCCAAACAACTCAGTCTAAGTATAGTAATTAGTATAAGCAGAGTCCACTGTTTTATTTTATTTATTTAAAAGCATCGGTTATTAAATTTTCTGAATATTTAAATTGGATAGAGTACTTCTACCTAACATAAAACATTGGTTTACAATCTTTAATTGGAAAAAAATAAAAAATAATTTTGTAGTAGTATTAATAATATTAAATATAAATAATATTAAATCTTCATCTTGCCACTGATAGGACTTGTGGCTTGTTTCCAGCGTCTTATAAAGAGAAGCACGATGTCTCATTATTTTAATAATCCGAATGAAAATGATAGATGATTACGTTCAAAATAAATTTCTTGAGGAAGGCGCCGTCACACGAAGGTTCGATTCTTTCAACACGCGAATTGAAGACCTTGCTAAGTAATATGCTCATGAAAAGGATTAAAGATATTAGAAAGGGAATAATGTAGCAGCTGAATTAAAGCAGCCGAATAAAGCGTTTGAAAGAATTAAGGTTGTTTTACTCAAACTTAAACATTTTTCAGGAAGTATTTAATAAAGTGCAGCAATTAGTTTTAATTATTATCTTTGCTTGGATCGTTGAGAAAAAAACTCTGAAATATGAGAAGTAAACCAATCTCTGAACACAAAAAACCATAATCAGGAATGGTAATACAAAACTCTTAATGATTATGATGAACCAAAGGTTTGCAATAAAGTACAAAGTGGTAAGAAATATTATGAATTGTCCTAGAAACCCTTAAAAGCTTTGTTATACAAAAAATAGGGTTAACCTTTATCGTACTGTTAATCTCTGATTGGGTTAGATTAGGTTATGTTTATGGTTTAGAGTAATTCCCCCTCTTTTTTGCTCTCTATTTATTTTTGTATTTGACTGATCTAAAGATATTTTAAATAAGCGTAATGAAATTATTATTTTGGCTTGTGCGTACATACGAAAACATTATTTTTAATTTTCAGTTAAGTGTACGTTTCGCTGAGAATGAGTAATAGATATACTTTCTAGATTGTATTCTTTTTGAGTAAATCTAATGACTTATTTAAATTAGAAAACAGGTTTATACCAATGCACTTTAATGCAGGTCGGATTTAAAAACTGAAGTGTGTGAAGAGAAATAATAAAAAAAATAATTAATATACAAACTCATTTAATTCACCACTAAAATGTGTTTTCGTTTTATAAATACCAATTGAGAAATATTGTATTATAATTTTCGTTTTTTCTTATTTGTTTTTGGGGTGTTATGCCTCCTTCTTTAAACAACGTTTCGGATAACGTTACAGTTTCCATCATTTTCCTTTATTTAATAAAGGACATCACTACAAAATAAAAGTCTTTGGATTTGAGTCCAAATGTTATATTTTGAAATCCAACATCCGCAAGCATTTAAAAAAAGTATGTGTTAAAGTTTACATTTAAAATTAATGTTAAATACTATTGAAAATATTTGCTGAACATTTCACAATAATATATAAATTCCAACACATTACTACAAAAGTGTTTCCAATTCCATTAAACATGAATATACACCTTAATATTAATAAATACAATCGACAAAATCAGTAATTTAATAGAATATACCTATTTAAATTTAATAGAATATACCTAATTAAATTTAATAGAATATAAATTTATTTATTTTTTCAAAATGGAATCGAGTATGTAATTGGCATAGTTTATATTATTAAATCAGTTAAACCCAAAAAATGTTTTGGATAGACAAACCAAAATACATCAATATCATTTAAAAAATATTTTTCATCTCTTTTCTTTATTGTACCGATAATAATCCAGTTCCTGTGGTTTCTTTGTATATTTTATGGTGTATTATGTCTCTCAGAATCTTTAGCAGAAGTTATTTCTTGGTTTGTTCCCACAAACTCCCCGAGTTATGTACTATTTTTCTTAAACAAATTTTTGCAGCTATTCTTTCAATTTTACTTTACTTGGAAGAAAGGGGCTCTTTAATTTTGTTTCTGAATAACATTTGTATTTCAATACTTCAAAGTGAAAAAAAAAAGATTCAAGTTAAACCTATTTTCTGGAAATTCGCTGCCTAACCGTATATGAAATATTTTTACATGATTCAAAATAGACTTCACGTAAGCTTCAATTATGCACTTAAAATTCTTGCTTTGCTGCTGTCATGTCTTCCATAATAATTGCTGGCTGAAACAAGCCAAAGTCTCCGTTATATAATATTTCCTATATATTATCTCGTCTTGTAATGAGGTTTTATTATACAATAAATTATATATTTTATTATAATGATAATTATTGTAAATCTGTATACCCTAAAATTACATCTAATAATAGCAGTATTTATTACAAAGGTATGCAGTGAGCACAGTACATAGCGATGGCTAATTTTTAAATGGAAACGAGTAAAAAATGCTGATTTTGAGATAGTGATGCAATTTCGTTATGAATTGATCTCTACTTCTTTTTCAATTGAGAAACATCTCACCACCATATATTTTTAATGAAGTATAAGAGAATCAGAATCAGAATCATAATAATTTATTAAAAAGTTTCAAATTTTTTTTTTTATTCTCTTCGGCCATTTTCATTCTGGTAAAATTTTAGTTCAAAAATGCCATTTTTGGGAATCCGTGTTTTTTTAGATTTCTCACGTCAGCATTATTTAAAAAAAATAGGGCTCTAAGGTCCTAACAGCTCTCAACCTTTTAAAGCAAGTAAGAGTAAGGCATTCTCAATAATTGTGGTGCGAGAGAGTAAGTAGAAAAAAGGTTCCTGATATTGAATAATTCCAAATATTAGAAATCAATATTTCAAGCACATGTCGAGTGTTTCATGTTACAGCTTAGAAAGTAAGGATTTATGGATCAGATAACTCTTAAAGTAAAGATCAGTTGTGGGCGTGCGACCCCTCGGCCTTCATCGCCAGTCTGCAGACTACCGTATAATTTCGGCTTAAGTGTGGCAAATTAACAACAAAAACTAAGATGTTGAGTGATTTGGCACCTTCCGTCATTCTTATAAAATTTCCTATTACGAGAATCGATTTTTTTATTAGTAAATAAAAACCTTTATCCAATTTTTTTTTAATTAATCGATCGGCCAGCAGGCTTGTGGATCCGACCTTAACTTGTTATTACCTTTTGGATTGGATTTTGAGCACGGTTCTTTTCCGTGCTGTGGGGAAAATCCCACAACCCAAGCAGGTTCCCGTAAGGGTGACCAATTCGTAATACGCATATTTACCTTTAATTTTGTATACGTGTTTTATGGTCGCACCGTTAAGTTTATCGAAGCACGGAGTCTTTGTGGTGCAAAGACCCAAAATTATAAAGCCCAGCTCTGTCTTAGTTAAGGGTGGTGTACAACAAGCCTCATGGGATAGGTCACTAGGTGTGAGATATCAGTCATCTGATCTATCTATGCTTGTGGTTTTCAACAGTTACCGATTCTAAAGGGTCGAGCCTTCCCAGCAGAATCACCGTCCCTGCTTCCTGGTCCAAGTGTAACACTAGTCAGGTATCGTTCTTTTACTTATCTTTTTCCTTATCCTTTTCCCTTCCCGATGGCACTATGATTTTCCCAAGGGTTAGCGTTACGCACGTTTTGCCTCGCAAGTTCCCGAACCAAATGACTATGCACATTCTGTGGCACTGTCAGATCATGATGGATGCTCGAGTATAAGATGTTTTAAAGGCATTACTATCAGGCAGGAGACCCTCTCTCTGGGTAGAGCCGCACGCCTTCCAGTATTATTAGAGAGATGAGAGTAAAAAGACTAGATGAATGGTGGAGTAAATATGACAGGACGATAAGGGGGAGATGAACTCACTCCTTCTTCTCCTCAGTTGAAGCCAGGATGGAAGGGGCCTACTACAAGCTGGACCACTATTGATCAAGATGTTAATCGGAAATGGAGAATTTCGGGGAATATTATCCAGCCTCAGTCTCTCTCGGCATGCTCGAAGAGCTTGTGCTGAGGAAAACCAAATGGCCATGCCATGTCACTCTCAGATCATGATGAATTATGGTCAGTATCAGGCAGGTTTAAAAAATCCAACCTGGTAAAGAACAAGATGAATTTTGAGTTCTTAAGAAAATTTGGTAACATATACGGAGAGACGGAATGCACTATGAGTCGATGAACTAGAATAAAACCATTACCATAGTTTCAGGTGCCAGGTATGCTACTCCTGTAGGGACTTGTTTCCTTGGGAAATAGATAGTTTTTAAATCATAAGCTATGATTTATGCCATGTAACTATAATTATTTTATGCTCTGCTTGTATTTTTAAAATTTTTCTTTATACATTTTATTTGTTACAGATTTGTTTTACATGGCTTTTCGACTACCGAGCTAGGCAAATGCCCGTATTATGGTAGTCGAGATTCATAAGATTTTATAAGTAAGTATAAAATATTAAGTATAATTATCCATATATGTAGATGAAACTACAAACATATAGCATACGCATTAGGGAAAATATTCATACTAATATTAGATATGTTTTTAGATTTTCACGGCCAAAAGCATTTTCGTTGTTTGTTTTTGGGATGTTTGTTGTGTTTGTGTTGCGCTACCTCCTTCTTTAGCCGACGTTTCGGACAGCGTTGCAGTGTCCATCATCAGGGCAGATCCGGCAGATCCGACGATTAGTATAATATATTTAACGATTTGATATGTTATTGTAATGTTTTATATTATATTTTGTTCCATGTTATTATCAAGTATTATATTTTTTAAAATATATATTTTTAACTTTGTAATTTAATGAGTTAAACATCTAATTATAATATTTTTAATTAATGAAGATAATATTCGCGAAAGTGAATCGAAAATCCGAAACAGAAAAATCAGAAAAAGATATGGGCCAAATTGGCCCGGATTGCCAGAGGTCCTGGGTTCAAGTCCCAGATGTAGCCATATCTTTTTCTGATTTTTCTGTTTCGGATTTTCGATTGACTTTCGCTAGTATTATCTTCATTAATTTTAAATATTTAATATTTTATAGTTTTACGCTATATTATTCAAAAACTACTTGTATATTCTTAAAAATGTTCAATTTTATAATTTTTGGTACAAATTTTATGTACTTATAAATCATTGATAAATTAAATATTAATAATCTATGTAAAAGCCCCTATGGGCGTATAACAACAATAAATAAATGTTTTTTATATAAAACAGATTATAACTTTATGAACTTCTTTGCTTTTATTTGATTTTTTTTTCTTCTAAAAATGACTGGAATCTTTTAAATATTTTTCCTGATTATCAAACTGGCGAAAATTGTACTGTTTTTTCGTCTTTAATGTTGCACCATCCCCATAAAGAGGGGGTTACCAGTGAAAGGGAAGGAAGGAAGGTTATTCCCCAAGGTTTCATCCATAAGTCTATTCCTAAGAAGTCTTTTCTCCACTATCCCACTGTCTTCATAAGGGTCGGCTACTGTGCTGCTGGTGAAGGTGTGTAGGGTAAGAAGAACCACCTTCCCGTCACAATGCTCAATCTCTCGTCAGGACTGCCTGTGGCTTGCCAGATGCCGTCCTTGTGTAGTACGCTGCCATGTGAACGTATTTCAATTTGCCATAACTTTATTTATTCCTTTCTAACACACATGTATTCCTCTACATAAATGTTGTTTCTCGACTAACTTCAAGAACAAGAAACAACTGCCTCGGATGGATAAACGTTTTTTTTTGGTATGCATAAATGTATATTGTGCAGAGTAGGAATAGTTGGAGGCTTTTAGAATAATTTATAGTAGCTCCGTTGCAACCAACGCAGTCTTTTTTAGGTAATTACGACGGTTCACATTAACAATTGACATTTTTATTCGTGACCTCCAAGCGCTAATAGTTTAATGCTCGGTGGAATTACGATGCTCCAACATAATGCTTTAATTATAATGCAATATTAAATTGATTCAGATATAATCGATCACTGCCAGTGTCGAATGAGGCATATTAATAATAATACTATGTTAATGTATTAAAAAAAAAATATTTTTTTAACTAAATAGTTATTAAAACGATGAAACTAAATAGTTATATAAATAAAGGTCAATATTTACTTAAATGTTTTATGAATTATTAATTTTAGTTATGAATGTATCCTTGCAAAAATACTATTTTCATTTGATTCATCTGAAGATAACAGAGAGGTTTTATAAGGCATAATGAAATATATACATTTTTAGTGGGACAAAAACTAAACCTTAATTTTCTGTTTTTGTTTATGTTAAACGCAATTTTAATTCTTTGAATATCACCTATATTCAATTTGAGAGGTATGTGTGTACCGCCGCCCCCGGAACCATTTATTGGATGGCCAACACCTTTTACATGGGTCACCCCAAAAGGTTCACTACGTTTGGTGACTTAGCTGGGGTGCTGCGTGGCAGACCGGACCGAAAGATCAGTTAAGGGAGAACCTTTGACCTCTCCAGCCGGAAACTCTCGACCCATTGACTTGAACCGCAGTATAAGGGATGGATTCATACGTCTATCATTCCTGGACACACTGACACTTACCTTTATTCCTATCCACCTCTCTTTTTTTTTTCAAAACTTCCTTTCCTTTATTTCCTTAAAAAAAACCTTTCACGCAGCGTGCCTTAAAGGCTCTGTCAAACAGGAGGCGTACTTACACGCGTCAAGGCGTTATACCGTCCCGGATGTAACACGTCGAAGCCGTTCAAATAGAAAGTACGCGACGCGGCGCTTTGGTGCCTGTTTGAAGGAGGGCGTTTTTCAAAAAAAGTGTACATAGATAAAAGTCAGTGTCCCATCACTTTCAGGACCAGTAACTTATGTTGTATCGGTTTTAATGACCACCCATATATTTTACCAATATAATAACAAATAAATACCTTTACAGACTAAAAATAATGAATAAATCTTTTAAATTTCGATATTATTTCAAAATAAGTAAGTCTACAGGTCACTGTTTCTGGTATGTCCTACACCTACCACTACCAGTTAGAGTTCAAAAATTAATGTTATTTTATGTTATCCCAGTATTTATTTCTAATTCTACTAATACTATATGATAGTATTTTCGATTTGCAACCGTAATATAGATTAATTATCGTGCAAAATAATTTAAATGCCAGATATTGAGTTGTCCTACGAAATAACGTATGGTAGAATTTCCGACTACGCTACCACATTATTGACGTCTTCCAAAAAAAATATTACCAAACCGATGAATATTTTCGAAAATAGCGACCCTATTTAGTCTATGAGGGGCGGCCATGCTTGGTTTTTGTCAGCCAATTTGCCAAAAAATCGTAACAAAAGTGGTCGTTCTCGGCTGTACTAAAAAAGTGTTCCACCAACGATTCCGTATTTCTCCAGGTAAGTTAACAGCATGTATTAGACTCTACTTTGTCTTAAAATGATTCATTTATTGTTTTACGAAATGTTTAGTAAGAACAAACAGAAGTTTCATAATTTATTGATAAATACATTTTGAAAAAATATTGATCGATTACGCTACTTATCTTACGCTACGGTCGCGTGAATAGAACTTAAAAGTGACGTAATGGAATTCTAAAGGTCGGTTCACTCTGTCATCTTTTAGTGTATTTGAGTGCGTTACAATTTTCTAATTAAATTTATACGTTGCATGTATCTTCAAAATGTAACTATTTCCTGTAGATATGTGGGTTGAGTGATATATGAGGCATTGAACAAAAAGCACAACATACATAAAAAGAAAAAAAATATTTTATTTCATGTGTGAATAATTTTTCTTTTTATTTTTTTATTAATTAAGATTAATTCTGAAAGAGTCGAAATGGTGTTAAAGTACTAATATTGACGGCAATATGAACAACTATTACTATAGAGGCAACTCTGAAATTGAGTATAAAATCAGGTAGTTCATACAATTTTGATTAAGTAAGTATAAAATGTAGCATTATTTATATTCCTGTGTGTTTTAGTGGATCCCGTGATTAAAGTTGTGTATATTAACAAGTACTTTAATACCATTTCAGCTTAGTTCCCCATTTCAGGCTATATACGGTATGCACGTGTAGCCCATTATTACCTATATAATTATTTGTGCATTTTTCTAAATAATTTATTTTAATTTCATTTTCAAATACGCCGTTGAAAGCTGCAGAAAAATTAAAAAGGTACAGAGACAAAATTAAACTCGATCCTGAAATATTAAAAACGATGCAGAAAAATCAAAAAGGTACGGAGACAAAATTAAAAACGGTCCTGAAAAATTAAAAACACCAAAATAAAATCAAAGAGCTAATCAAAGAAGAATAGAAAAAAGAAAACGTTGGAGAGAACAGAAACGAAAATAAAAAGAAAAGAAAAAAGAACAAGTGGAAGAAAAAGTACTTGCGCGGGAGGCCTTGCACGGTAGCGGTAGTACGTAAAATCGCCCTTTTTTATAGAGAATACCTCACAAGAGTCTTAAGTGCTCCCATCTGGAGCCAGTGAGACGATGGCATCCCCAATTGGGGTATGTTGTGAGGCTGAAGGTAAGTGGGGAAGGGAAGGAGATGGGGAAGAGGAAGGTGGGGGAGTACCTGGCTATTCAGATCTAGTCACTAAACACGGTTAAAGCCATTATTAAGCAACGTTTCAATTCTGAGTGGTGGTCTTACACCAGGGCGATACTGAGAGTATCTTCCACTCTTCCCATACCAGTGCAGTGTAGCCACAACGGGCGTATACATACGACTGATATTTCGCGCCCGTTGTCGCTACCGCGCAAGCCCATCAGTCTGGCCGAGGCCTTAGAATTCCTAAACGTTACCAAATGTTTCTTTTTACGTCACTGTCCTGTTATTGCTGTGATTTATTTTCTAAGATCAATTATAATATCTCAAAGAAATTTGTTCTATTTTTTATCGATATAGTTCATGATTAATTTTAAATTTGTTATAATTAAACATTCGTAAAACAAAAACTTATATTCATCTTTCTAGAACGAAAAATATACAGTACAAAGTATCAAAAAGTAGCGTAAAAGAATATTTTTATTAAAAAACTTAATATTTAATTCAATAAGCTTGATTATTCATATTTTTTAGGAGACAGATTGTGTTTTCAATTCGTAAATAAATTTCTTTATAAACTTTATGATAAAAGTGACGTAAAAGAATTTCTTACCAGTAGTATTAAACTTAAATTGCAATTATTTTCGAAGTTTATTGATATTTTCTATTTAAATACTTTTTCTCATGATGTTCATACTTTCTTTAATAAATTTACGTATATTTTTTATCGAAATGCAGCATCTCACTTAAGTGGAATTCTTATTACGTCACCGACATCTTTTTTGGAAAACGCCCAGGAGCCTTTACGCTGACGCCTTGACGCGCGGTAAGAACGCCTTCTGTTTGACGAAGCCATAAGATGATATAGGCCTTGATGAAAATCATTTTCCTCGGGGCCTCCTGTGCATTGCATAATGAAGCATTACACTTTTTTTTTATTGTTTGAAAGTGTAATTAGTGCATTTTTCTGCGGCCGGCCTGGCAATTCGAGATGCACTCTCGCCACCGTTGACGGGCAGCATTATGCAAATCTTTAATGTAGCATCGTGCATTTTTTGGGCAACCTTATGTTTACAGATGATCGATATTTACTATTGGCAACACTTTTACGATTGCCTTGATATTTAAAAAGATTGATAAGTTTAGTGCAGTTATTGCGATAGGTAATTTTCGTGAATTATTAAAATTGGATATGACTTACGCCGCAAAAAAGTGACCTGCTTAAAATCTGCGGATCGCTGGGATATAACCGAAGACTTATTTTATTGAGGCTCATTATTTTTACTCTTCGATTACTTTTAAGTAACTTAAATGATTTACGATTGATATCGCACGAAATGTATTAGTAGGTACCAACTTAATTTCGGCCAGTCTAGACATACTTACAATATGCAATTAAACCAAGAAATCTTTATTAATATTATAAATGCGAAAATGTGTTTGTTTGTTTGTTTGTTTTTCTCGCTCATCATTATTTCACGTCGCAAATCAGTAAGAGGACTGGGAAGTGACATAGGCAACTTTTTATCACATTTTACAGTAATTTATTTCTTATACAAGCGAGCAAAGCCTCGTTGGCCAGTAATACATACAACAAAAATAATCACGTTTCCTTAACAATTTAAGAAATATTTTCACATTATCGTTACATATATCAAAATGAAAACCCACGCCTGTTTTTTCTAAGCATACTAATGAATTTATAAAGATAGAAGAATGAAAAAACTAGCGGCAAGGATACGAAGGTAATTAAACCATGTAAACACACAGAAATCTGTAACTTAGTAGCAAAATCGGCGGAGACCATTTATTGGATAGCCAACACCTCTGCCATAGGTCGCCCTAGGTGGTTCGCTACGTTTGGTGACTTGGCAGGGGTGCACGGAGTCATGTGGTGAGATTTATCTAGGTTTTGGTGACGGATGTGTTTGCCCACTCTCTGCCTGCCACGCAGGAGAGACTGGTTGAGGGAGACCTTTTGAGATCTCCATCTGGAGTCTCTCGACCCGTCGTCATCTTGCACCACAGTAGGAGGGTTGGATTCATACGTCCATCATTCCTGGACACATTGAACCCCAGATTCCTACCCACCCCTCATACCTTATCCCTTCCCAGAATTTCTCTCCTTCCTTTTCAAAAAGACCATCTACACAGAATCCCCAAATATGACATAGGTTCTGAGAGATTTTTTTTTCTCTGGGCCTCCTGGATGGAGCGAATGTAAAAAAAAATATCTTCTCTCCCGTCCCTAGCACACTCGATTGATAAGGATTATATCGATAACTTTCGGTAACTTCTCAACGTTCCCTAGGACAATTATTGCAGATCGCTAACGTACGAACAACGCATGATATCGAATATATTAAGGACACTTAGTCATTGTGAATTGTCAGTTATTCGTTGGCGATCTGCAGTCATGCTAGGGAACGATGAGAAGTTATCATAAGTTATCCTATCAATCCTTATGGATCGAGTATGCTAGGGGACCTGGCCATTTTTTCAAATTTTCCAACCGACCATTAATTTCTTAGGTACATAACCATAATAGAACATTCGATCTTGTCACACACTACCTTGCCTCATTCACATTCATACTCTTCTATTGACATGGCCCGACTCAAGTATCAAGTATATTCACCTGATCGTGCCACGTCTTCCTTGGGCGTCCTCAACTTCTTCTACCATTCACATTCGCGTCATAAATTCTCTTTACACTCCTTCTTTTCATTATTCGCTCATCATGCCCAAACCATCTAAGCGTCCCTTTCTTAATCTTGCTCACATCAGCCGTGCATTCTTTCCGGATCTTCA
The DNA here is from genome assembly GCA_951813805.1 of Limnephilus auricula. Lineage (NCBI taxonomy): Eukaryota > Metazoa > Arthropoda > Insecta > Trichoptera > Limnephilidae > Limnephilus > Limnephilus auricula. The sequence continues at coordinate 28,044,706 of OX638391.1, forward strand.
CATTCCTCAGGAACACATACGCCTCAGGGATCTCATTTCTACAACATCAAGTCTAATTTCATCCTTCTCTGCCAGTTTAACGCTTCACTACCATACATCAGGGTAGGTACCATTACTTCAATGTGGACTGCTAGCTTCGCTTCTGTGGACAGCTTTTTGTGGGCTCCAACGGCGTTCAGTCCTCCATTAATGGAGTTACCTGCATTTACCCTTCTTTCAATACCCCTATCAGCCTTCTCATCTCTCGTAAACATACTTCCCAAATATACAAACTCATCCACCTGCTTCAAGTATTCATCATTCACAACTAACCAGTTTATATACACTTATAGTATTCAAATGATAGAAAGTCAATAAGAAGGTGTAATAACATCTCAATTCTATCTGATTCCAAACAAGGTCTTCCAAAGTGACGTTAACATGGTTTTATCTCAATACAAGAAAATAACACATGTAATGGTATTAGTGTATTATTATTGACATTAAACACATTTTAACATAAAATAAATAGTAAATACCGAGGATCATTGATTTGACAGCTATATTATATTTTAAAGAGCGTTTGTGATTGATTCACATTAAATGATTGATTGATAAAATAACGTGATTGATGAACAAATCAGAGCGTAGAATCAGTCATGATGGTAAGTTATTGAAAAAAACCAATATAATATTCAACTAAAGTTATTAATAATATTATTTTGATTCTTGCAAGCATTCCGAGTAAAAACTTATATATGAGACTTAAGACTTTTCAAGGGTAAAAGTCAATAAATTATTTTGACCCTGGGTACGAAGACACCAACATTGCGTTTTCATATAACAATGAATGCGTTAAGTAATTTAACCAACCATATCTATGATAATAGCCATCATAAATTGTTAAGTTATTATTGTTTTTTTAGAGATAATTTTAAATGCTAGTAAATACTAATAAACGATCTTCCTGTAAATTTCAAGATAGTCACGATACAGAAAAGATCTTTGTGTGATCTTCAAAAGATCTTCATTTAAGTGTGATCAGAAAGTAATCCGGGATATGGGATTTGCTACCAAGAATCATATTTCAGGGGCATAAGTCAATCAAAATAGAATCAAATGAAAATATGTAGTTTGCTGTATTTGCCGAAGACATCTACAAAAATTCTCAAAACTCCTTTAACGTTATTTAAACCCTTGAAATAACAAATTCTTTGCGTACAGTAATACCATACTTAAATACAAACACCATTTACCTACATTTACATTTTGTATTCAACACAACTCAAGGGAATACGAGAAATTATATATATCTATATCCACAATTCACCCTACTAAATTTGGATTATAATCTTTAGAACACACAGCTCATAATCAATAATCAATTCTGTATCTAATAACATTAAATTTGCAAGTCCGTGTTATAGATTTTATAGTGGAATGCTTAAGATTTTCATCAGACTTTTAGGTCCGGGTTTAGTTTTCCCCATAGGAAAAATAGTTTTTCCTATGAGGAAAACTAAACTCTTTCACACACTTTTCCATAAAAATGATCATCTACTAAATTCACGCTATGCAAGTGTATTTTATAGGTATAATTAATACAAAACAATAAGAGAACAACATGTTAACCTACCAGACTATTAAATGGGAAAATAATTCGCTGACTCCAGATATTTTCATATCAGAGGGTTAGGCTCGGTGGAACTCCTTATTTGACCGATAAATCCTACTGATCCCTCAATATAAATATTTTTAAAAAATTTCGTAATCCTATTTAAAGTGACTGATTTTTGCATTTTTATATACAAATTCTTTGACAAATCTAAATTTTTAATGAGAGAGCTAGGTATAATGCCATAAGCCGAAATAACAAATGAAATAAAAATAATAATGTTTTTTTGTCTTTGTAAAGCCGAGTCTCTAGCGAATATACTATTACAAACATTGAACCAAATGTTTGAACAAACATGAAACATTGGGGCAGAGCCACAAGGATTTTGAGACTGAAACATATGCCGCGGAATAAATTGGTAAATTAGTTTTATTTTTTAAATATGTATTAACCTGTTGTAGGATCCAGACACGAAAGGATCTACATAGTACATAACCTTCTGCAAAACCCAAAACATCGCAATCGGATGTTTTTACATTACGAAAGTATTATTATGGTAAAATCGTGATATTCCATGACAGCCAGGTAAGTTATCACACCTGCGGTTCATGTTTACCATACACTATTTATGTACCCACGATTAAGCAGAAAAAGCGTACAGCAATCATCTAAATAGCATTTTATTGCTGTAAACGATCTTTCAAAATCAATTGACTCGATAAATATTTGGCAAGCACCATTTAGTATATTTCATGAAAACATTCAGTGCTACCTACATAAATATTTAAAATTCAATTATTTTAGTTTCATACCAAATAATCAGTCTTGTTTTATGTATATATATTTTTTTCCATTAATTCCACACAGGAGGCCCTCAGGAAAATAATTTTCCTCAGGGCCTATGTCATCTAAGATGCTGTGTGGAGGGTCTTTCTCTCGGGGAGAGGAAGGAGTGAACATGGGTCTTGAAGAGATCCATGTTGTAGGAGGGCGAAAACACAGACGGGAGAATCTATCAAACATACCGCCCGTTTCTGCACGGAGTCGAGGGTTTTTTTTTCAAGTATTATGGGGCTCCAGGGGTGCTAGCATAGTCGGTCGATAAGATCCGTAGGATAATTGTCGGTAACTTCTCATCGTTCCCTAGGACAACCGCAGATTGCAAACGAATAGGTGACAGTTTCAATGACTAAGTGTCCTTAATTTATTCGATATCAACTGTCGTTTGTACGTTAGCGATTTGCAGTTGTCCTAGCTAACGATGAGAAGTTACCGACAATTATCCTACCGATCCTTATCGATTGCTAGCATCCCAGACCAGAGGCCCTAGCACGCTCGCTCTATAACGATCGATAGGATAACTATCGGTAACTTCTCATCGTTCCCTAGCATGACTACAGATCGCCAACGAATAAGTGAAAGTTCACAATGACTTAGTGTCCTTAACATATTCGAAATCAACTGTTGTTTGTACGTTAGCGATGTGCAGTTGTCCTAGGGGACGACGAGAAGTTACCGATAGTTATCCTATCGATCGTTATAGAGCGAGCGTGCTAGGGCCTCAGAAGTGTCTGCCAACCGTGGGGTGCACTTGCGATTTGTACAGGATTAGCAGTTGGATACTATTAAAGTACCTGCAGACCCTGTACAGTACGCCAAGTTTCTGAAAGGCTAGCTTAACTCTGGCTTCGATGGAGCCCCCGTACCTGAGCTATTCACTTAGAGTTTCACCAAGCATGTCAAAGGAGGGCCTGTTTGGAAGATTGCTAGATTTATATATTAAATTCAAAGTTAAAACTCATTTATTATGCCATCAATTAATTGGGAATCTTATATTTTTGCTGAAAGATCACGTTTTATTAATATTTGAGTAAGTAGGTTTATTTAAAAAAAAAAATATATATATATATAGGGGAAGATTGGCACCATTCGTACACTTTTCAGACTTTGATTTTTCAAAAATTGATGGTTAAAGATAGATTGCTCAATCAGTTATTATAATATTCAGCAAACATTCCGCTTCTTATTCAAAAAGTTCGAAGTCAATAACTTTTAAAATAAATTAATGGAATGAGTTTTAGAAAAATCTGACAATTGTCCGAATCTACCCCACTAATGGGGTGCATTCATACATGGGTAGGGGAACATTCAGACAGTGTGGGGTAGCTTTATACAGTTTAAGTAAAATAGCAAAATAATTATAAAAATCCTATTTATTACATATCAACGACAAAACCTTTTGTCAACAAAAAATATACATTACTCAGAAAAAAAAACGATTAGGAGAAAAAACACAACACGGTGTAGACTACCTACACTAATTAATAATCAGACGAGAAGAGATCAATCTTTTAGTTATTGGGCACATTAATAAAATAGTTGTCTGGTGCAATTGACATAAATAAAACATAAACCAAATCTTTATAATTAATTATTGAACATTCAATTGTGACATATCTATAGGAAATGTGTATAAGTTAGAGGTCCTGGCCGTAGAGGTTCCTGGGGTTTTGGGTTAGGAAGAATCATTGCGACGTCAGAAATGCCCACGCTATCTTCGTCTTCAATATTGGGAAACATGAGTGCCCAGCATAGTCCTGGTTCCTTTCTTAAATACGAGACCTGAAATTCTGTTTTGGAATAATAGCTTATATCTTTTGATACGTAATAGACAACTTCTTTTTTGCAAATTTGACTAAAACAAAACAGTTGTCGTTAATTTTTTTCGGGTCTCACGGTAGCATCAAAATCTTCATCTCCATTGTCATCAGAATAATCTACTATCGATGTCGAACTTTCCTGTAAACAAACCTCTGAATTTTCAGATTCCGAATTACTTTGATTTTTTTGGCTTAGAATGTCCGGCAATTTTTAAAGTGCGTTTCATCCTAAGAGTATGGATATTAGAGAGACGGCATGTGAAGTGTGCCCACGCGCTCCAAGTGTGCCTTTTCGAAAATTTTACCCACATGGCTGACATTGGCTGTCACCATGTAAAATGGCTGCTGTCGGAACGTATTAAACGTCCAAAAACCAGCAGCCAACGTAAGCCGTTTGGGTAAAATTCTCGAAAAGGCACACTTGGAGCGCGCGGGCACACTTCACATGCCGTCTCTCTAATATCCATACTCTTAGGTTTCATCTCTCTCGCTTTCGATTTTCTTTCCTGTTCTAGTTTCTTTAATTGCTTCGCATTTTCCAAATCTTTCAGCCTATTTTTTCCGGCGTATCGGTGTAAATTCTGGACTTTTCTGGTTGCCTTACCTTTACCGTTTTAATCTTTTTCTCAGCTGTAGGATAAGGCCTAATCATTGCTGGTGTAATAGGTAATAGGTCCTGGATCTTTCAATATAGTCGTTCAATTGTAACTCTTCTTCAGTAGAAAATACTTGGTAACTTGTGTATTTAGACTGATATGTGCAATCATCATCAGGTTTATCTTTTATTTTTTTTAACCCGACTCTCCAAAGTTGAAGCCTTAATATTACGTTTATCCGCTGCCTTTCTGTAAGATAATTTTCTTTCCAAAACATGTTTTTATTGCCGCAGTCATATTTTCTTTATTTATTATTGTGCACCTAGTATCTTTCTTCTTATAATTCCGGACAATTTTTGCAAATTTTCTGAAATAAAAAGAAATTCGTTAATAGGGGTACATTCAGGCGCGTACGAATGTGCCCCTGGAGAAGGCGTACGAACGTGCCCCGAAGGTCAAAAATAACAGATTTTTCTCATGCAGAAAATCATGCAGCAAAATCCACAGAATAGATACATTATTATTATATTGATAGTAGTTACTTACCATTGAGCAATAATCCGTTTGAATATGACGCCTCACTAAAGCTCTAAACTTCCAATGAAATCGACAAGATATTTACTTTGAGCATGCGAAAACACATTATGTCCTCCCATGTTGGTCGCAGCGGCCACATTGGCGCTAACTTTGAGGACAACTAGCGGTCGCCCGCGGCCTACCCACACACGCATAGCAATAATAAATACGATGTTCTAACAAGCTGTAATAGTCACTGTATGAAGGTTCCCCGTGTACGAATGGTGCCAATCTTCCCCTATATATATATATATATATATATATACTTTAAGTATTTTTGACTTGTGTATTTACGATACAGCAACAAATATGAGAAAAATCCATATAGTTTGAATAAACTCCTTGTATAACATCCCTTCCCCCTCTCCCTCCCCCAAAATGTTATGAATATAAACCTTAGATTAAGAAAAAAATATACCAGTCTGAAGATGGCCTTAACACGCTGAAACCGGTTACGGTCGCAAATAAAATAAGAGGAAAAAAAATTTAATTTGATTTAATATATTATTAAAATGGAATTCCACTACGAATTGTTAATATCAAAAATAGAAACATATTTGAGAAATCAATAATAAACGTAGTTAATCCTATTAATTTTCGTTTAATAACATTTTTAGTAAGATATGTTTTTTAATGTCAAATTTGTATTTCCACGGATGCAAGATGCCCAACGCTCATGGGAAAAGAAATGGTACAATGATCATGAAATCAAATAAAAAAATATGTACCAAAAAAAAAAAAGTAAGCAAAATATGATAGGTAAGAATATGGAGGTACAACATTATATTATTCTAAATAATACATTTACGTAAATGGAGTAAAGTTACCAAAAATATCACGTGATGTTGTAATACGTAAAAATTCCAACTGAAATAATTGAAAAAAAAAGTTTTATCTTGAAGAAGAAGACAACAATAATAATCTAAATTAAAATATGAAGTTGACAAATACGACAGTCTCATAATAGATCGCAGTGGCTGAATCGGTAGAGCGCCGTCCCGGTAAGACGTGAGATCTGGGTTCGTCCCAGTTGCGACCATTATGTTTTATTATTTTCATAAATCAATTAATTTATTTTTTATTATTTTTATTGATCACACTTTTCGTAACGCTCTCGTCACACATTCGCAAGCTTACTCCCCAAGCGTGCGTAAAGAAGTTTTACCTCAAAAATGAAATATTTTTCATTTTATTTTCTCAGCCTTTTTTTTATCTAAAATCGTGTAAACAATAATTTAAATCATAATAATTAAAACGAACAGTAATCACCTAGCCCACCCAGAAACGTTGAATGGTTTTAAAGATGCCTAGATAGCAATCTTTCTACTCGATAATTGTAAAACAATATAATTTAAATGGTCATTTCAATCAAGATAAATACCAATAAAAAAAAAACAAAAAGGTGTCGATTTAACAAAGAAACAGATCGCGTATCTATTTAACGATGACTGACTATGAATAATTATCATTCATCCGCTTTTACCAACACCATTGAGAGAGCTAGACTAGAACGGCCTCGCCCCAAGCATTGCTTATTATTTTGCAAATGCCAAAAACAATTGTTCAATACCTTTGAAAAAGTGTACCAATATTGCATAGAATCGTAAGTGCATTCTTAAAAATATATATCAGAGGCGAAATAATCAAATTCACGAAAAGTCAAGAGGTCACAGTAATAATAAATGTCAGTCTGCGTCACAGTAAGGAGGCTAAATGTTGGTTTTGGACGTTCCCTTTTATAACAAGAAGATAAATTAATATTATTTTTTTAAGTAAAACTGCTTCAGGCGCGATATGACCAGTAATTCAGGTAATGTAACGTTTTCAAGCGGAAATGACTTTCGGATATCGGTACAATTACTACAATCTATGTTTGTTTTTTTTTTTTTTTTAAATAGTTCTCGCCTTTGCTAGAATGGTAATATCTGACACAAGTCAAAGAAGTTTTACTTCAACCGCGCGAAAAGGTTAGACGCACTCAATTTTGTTTTTATCTGATGACCACTATCCAGTTCCATCTACCCCGATGTATGTAGTATCACTTTAATGGTACCCCCAATACTTAATGATTGTTGAACAGCAACAGGAAAAATGGAAAGTTGGTTAAGAAAGTCTATTCTATAGGATATTCGGACATGTTGTTAAGAAAATCTAGCTATTCGGATGTAATCTCTGAACATAAAAACACTACCAATGATCATTTTTATTCTAAAATCTTCAAGTGATTTCTGTTCATCTGAAATAAAGTAATATTCTCGTACTTGAAAAAAAAATCTGCTTACACCTACATACATATTAATGAAAACTCGCAAACGGTGAGCTGTAACATCATGAATTTTCCAATGGTTTTAAAGTTGATTTCGTATTTTCGACCGATATATTTCCTCCGTAAGGAAAAACGGTTCCATGACTAATACATAAATGACAACTCAGAATCATATAATTTCAACACCCCCGCCAATAAACATTGAAACACTATTAAATTGTTCGTAAGAACTTCAGTCCCGTTTTTACGAATAAAAGGTTCGTATTTTAGAATAATTTTTCTCCGTGTAGGCGAAGAACAATCAGCTGTCATCGTAGCAACTAGCAGTGCGAGTGGTGAGTCACTGCTTGCGTTACCTTTGACCAAGGGTTTTTTGAGAAATTTTGTAGTGTGCGGGGCATCACATTTACATACGCAGGATAGCGAGTTTAGTTGCAAACTGTTTCGTTTCCAGAGCCACTTACTCAATAAGTTGATCAATACTGTTGACTAAACGAGAGTTGAAACAAAATTGATTGATGGAAATCAATTCAGAGATGTACCGATAGAAGTGTGTTGTATATATTTTCCGTAGTTCTGTGAAAATAATCAAACATTTTCTGTTATCGAAATTCAAAAGGATGTTGGGCGTCTAAATTTAAACGAAATTTTTCCTTACTTCTAATGTAAATATCGCACCTTGAAAAGAAAACCATTTTCATTGGCATGTCTGAACCCCAAGATTTGAAAAATATTTCTCTAAAAAATTGGCGACATACATTTTATTTCAAATTGGTAGGTTTATATTTATATTTTATTTGGGGGGCGGGTATGGGTACCGCTGCCCCGGGAAGAAATTGTTGGATAACAACACCCTTACCATAGGTAACCCTAACGCCGTTCTTCCATGGAGCAACGTTCAAGGGATGCGATCGCCGCTCGTATGTATTTTTCATACTATTATTAGTGTCTGAAAAAGCCGCTAGGCGCTGCACTTGTAAAATAGTATGACAGGTAGCGGTAGCGTCGCTTATAAGTAGCTACGTGAACGATGGGCGTAAGTGTTAGGGTTATCTATGGCAATCTATGGCAGCTCGATAAGTTTGTCACTCCTGAACACATTGACACCCAGATTCATATCTAACCCTCAGACCTTTTTTCCTCAGAACTTCCTATCTTTCCTTTCCCCGAAAAGAACCTCCACACAGCACCTCCAAAGATGACTCAGGTCCAGAGCGATTTTTTTTTCAGCAGGGCCTCCAGTGTTGACACAATTTAAAAAAAAATGTTTATATATATATTTATAACGTAAAAAACTGTCATATCGCACTTAATAATCTAATTCAGTGATGGGAACCATATTTCTATAAATTTGAGAATTTCTTAAATTGAATCGAATGAAAATCATCGGTCCACTTTACTCGTCTCAAGTGTGTTTGATGCCGAATTGACACGACCTGTAAACGGTTCGCATCGACTGGTATGCGATTATTTAATAAAATATCGTGCGTTGACCATAGTCGTGTTTTCGGTTTTGAATTAAGTGTTGTTAAAGTTAAATACGCCACTTTAATCATGTAGGTAGTGCTCGGAATATATTTTGGCGGCCATTGACGTTTATCAATATTTATCTTATTGAATGTTTTTTAAAAAAATGCCTTGTCATTTTTCTTTTTTTTGTGTTTTATTTCAGAATCGAAATGACTTTTTCCACATTTGCTAACCAGATCTGAATAGCCACGTCCTTCCCAATCTTCCTCTTCCTCTATTCCATCTCCTTCCTTTAATTCCCACGCGAATGCAGTTATCCCAATGGCGCTAGAGGATGTAACAGAAGGGAATGTATGAGACGATGTATGAATATGAGTGAAGCAAAAAGTGTGTGCCAAGATCGAGTTTTTTACAGTTCGAATTTTTTACGTGATAATTATTTAGTTATGTAGTTAGTTTTCGAAGTAAAGGAGCGATAAGGTTTTTTGACATGTAAAAATGGAGGTAAAAAGTATTATTATTAGATTGTAAATTTATGACGCAACAGTGAGGAAAGACGTGGCACTATCAATCTGATACTTGAACAGGTTGGTCACAGAACTCGGTATATAATAAAAGTGAACAAAATGTAAATAATTATTATAAGCAATAATTATTAACCTGAAACACTCATCCACACTGAAAAAATCTCCCGAGAAAAGATACATGACGCCGACACCAAAAAAATGTAGACATCATTATTTGTCTCGACGCCACCTAGTGGAAGATTTAGCACTTACAATGCCTTTTTCATATAAAATAAAGTTGGTTGTTTGCAGGTGTAAAAATTTAACAAGCAGTAATTGTTGAATGAAACACTAGTATATATTGAATTATTTGAGGGGTAAGAGATAAGCCGACATAGCTCATTGGTAGAGTATTTGACCGGAAATCAGAAGAACACGGGTTCGAGTCCCGTCGGCATCATGTATCTTTTCTCGTGAGATTTTTTCAATGTGGTGAGTGTTTCAGGTTAATAATTATTGATTATAATAATAGTTACTCTTTGTGCTATGCATAAAATCTGGTCTTAAATATTAGTTTATCAATTAAAAATAATAAAATGCAAATAGTTCGTTCCACTGTACAGTGGTATGTCGGACCATTCTCTCTGCTTAATCCTCCGTCTATTTACTTAGTATCATTTTCACACTTTTCCTGTGACAAATAAAGCAATTTGTGAGGCCGAATGGAATACCATTATGAGTTACACTTGTGGGTGAATGTAATAATATAATAGTCCGTTTTTTTAATGGAATAACAATTTAATTAGGAATTATTCCATTAATTAATAGTTATTCCATTAATTAATAGTTATTCCATTAATTAATAGTTATTCCATTAATTAATAGTATTTCCATTAATTACAATATAATTATTAATTATTCCATTAACAATAGTATAATAACATTTGATGGTTATACACATCTATTTTATATATTATTGAAGAAGAAGATACTAATAAATCTAAACGAACCCATGACCTCTTGTTTTACCGGAAGAAAATCCATTGGATCATGTGATCGACAAATTTGACTTAAAAATAAGAGATCCCGATGGCCTAGTCGGAAAATTTGGTTGGTTGGTTGATCTTTTTCTTTAGATTTCTTATTTTCGTTTAGATTTATTAGTGTTAGGTTATTATTGAATCATAATATTCCGCTCACTTAATTCATTTCAGTCTTCTCAGCATAAGCATATTTTTACGATTAAACAGATTTTGCTAGATATAAATACCAAATGCTTTAAGGGTGCGACTGGTGTCACGGTTCGGGCCATAATCGAAGCCTGCGGAATGGATGACGCTTCTTGCGTAAATTCTGCTAATTTCACGCATTCCTAGAATGGCGACTGTTAAAACCGAGACATTCGTTTCGAAACGAACATCTTTTTGAAGATGTCAAAAGAACATTTAAAAATGTTGAATGATTCAAATATAGACAAATAAGATAAATAAATATTTCGTCAAATTTTTTTCGAATTATAAAGAGACCTAAGTTTTGTAGTCGGAAAAAGTTGGGAAAATATTTTAATATTCTAAGAAAAAATCACAAAATATTAAAATGATTTGATTACTCTAATCACTAGACTAAGAGCCCACCCAGAGCAATCTAACTGAAAACACTGTATCTTACGAAAGCTCCCTATCTAAACTGCTATTAATTCAAGCCACTATTAGTAATTTTTTGTTCCGTGTTCGAAATTATTACGTCAGAGTACCAACGTCATTATCGCGATCAATTTGTTTTTTTTTCAATCATTTTTAATTTAATATTATCACTCTCGTTTCAGTAAAAACGTTTAATTTCACAAAATAATCCGAAAAATTGTCCGTTTTGGTTACGACATAATAACAGATTTATCATTACCATCCATAACCTACCCGAGAAACAAGATCAAACATTCGATTTCAAAAATCAGAAACAAACGAATTTATTATGCTAATAATACCAAAACACGTAATTAAAAAACCAGCGTGAGTATTATTCTCTCAATTTGCCAACGTTTGATTAATATGAAAATCGATAAAGTGCTTAAAAATAAATTAACGATTAAAGATTTAATTCGTTTCATTTTACATAAAAGCAGAATCACACTCATATCAATAAATAATCACGGTGGGATTCATAACACTCACCACTGAATCCGGTTTGTTAAGTAGAACTAAAAGAATTTGTTCGTCCATGCTCCAAAATCAAAACACGAAAATAATAATTCATCCATTACTTTGATCGACTTTCAACAGGTGTCGGTAAAGTGCGTAATGCCTTCACTTTTGATGCAGGTACGATGAACAATAAATTTCTGCTAAAAAAACGTTTGGCTAATATTATCACAAAGATGTCAGATTTATTTTAAAATAACTAAACTTAACTCGTAAAAGTTTTTTCCTTTCTATTATTTCCAAAGTTCTAGACACCAACTTTCAGTATCGCCCTGATGAAAATCACAATCCAAACGTTACTTGAGATGGCTTTAACTATGTTTGATGTCCAGATTTAAAAAGTTTTAATTATTTTTTTTTTATTTTTTTTTTAACCACCTTATTTAAAGACTTTTTCTCAGTTGTGTTTGTATCCTAACAAGAATTGGTTGTTCAAATTTTTGGTTGAGTCGTTTCATATGAGGATATTAGTCCCAACCGTTTGAGACAGTTGAGAGCAGTCGAGGCTTCTATTTAAATTAAGAACGTATTAAAAAAAAAAACACCCGACTGAAGTAAATAAATCTTTAGCTCCATCAATATGTATGTCCATATATATGTATAAAATATACCTATGTTAATTTTGTACAAATATTTATTTAAATTTATTATCATTCGCCTCGCCCGATCAAGCCGTGCGCATCGACGTCCGCTCCCCCCGCGTTTAGCGCGTCAATGGTATTTCAAAATACTGACTGAAATATTTCATACACTGGCTATGAAAGAAAGAGAGAAAGAAAATGTGCGCACGCACTGCTCTCTCTTGCTTCTACAGCGAGCCCGTTCGCATTTCTCTTTTCGTTACACATTTTACCCTTCAAGTCAAGCGTGCTTAAAGAAGTATTTACTTCAAAAAATCTCAGTTATGTTTGTATCCTAACATAAATTGGTTAGTCCAAATTTTTGGCTAAATCGTTTTAATTCCCAATCTTTGATTAAAATACAAGGAGGTTGCGTAATGACATTCTAAGACGCTAATAAATTAATGTAAACGTGAGATTACCAAATCGCATTAGTAATAATGGGTGATATTAAGACATGTTAAAATTGATGCCAAATTTATCGCTTGATTAATTCATCATGTTTATTACAATTCCATAACACCATTCGCGTTATTCAGGTCTTGCATTTTTATGGGAATCGCTGAGCAAAGAGCAACAAGTGTGACCTTTTAACAGTCCATTAATCCTGGGTTACCATGGGTCAACGTCAGCCTCATTTTCAATGGATATAATACACATATAAACAATGTATTGTATTGCTTTGTTCTGGATTGAGAAGATATTATGTTCTCTCTGGTTTCAGTTAGTTTCTGAGAATACAATGCTATGCAATGGGCGCAATCTATACACTTCTTCAACCTTCGCAAAATCACCTAGTGGCGTCATTTTTAACTAAATTAAACAAATAATTTGGTGTACACTACGTATATAATCACAAAAAAACATATTCATGTTCTTATTGTCTTGACGAAAAAACTATAGATATTAAAAAAAAAAAAAATCATATATATTATGTTCTATCTGGTTTCAGGTAGTTTCTGAGAATACAATGCTATGCGATGGGCGCAATCTATATACTTCTTTAACCTTCGCAAAATCACTTTGTGGCCTCATTTTAAATTAAATTAAACAAATAACTTGGTGTACACTTATTATATAATCACAAAAGAATATATTCATGTTCTTATTATCTTAACGAAGAAACTATACATATTAATAAAAATTATATATATTATGTTCACACTGGTTTCAGGTAGTTTCTGAGAATAATATGCTATGCGATGGGCGCAATCTATATATTTCTTCAACCTTCGCCAAATTACTTTGTGGCCTCATTTTTAACTAAATTAAACAAATAACTTGGGGAACACTACTTATATAATCACAAAATAACATATTATTCATGTTCTTATTATCTTGACGAAGAAACCATCGGTTTCAAAACATGTCGATAATTGTGATTATACATATAAGTGGTGTACATAAAGTTATTTGTTTCATTTAATTAAGCAATCTATATTTTATAGTATTTCTTATTATTTTATAATTGAAATTAATCAAATTTGAGATCTGGTCATTAAAGACGACTAAAGCCATTGCAAGTAACGTTTTTAATTATCAATTGTGGTTTTATAGCATGGCGATATTGATAGTGTCTTCCTCTCTGCAACGTGCTGTAAATATACGATATATTATTTTATGCGGCTACATTATGAAATAACACAAATTAATGACACTGACCGGTCAGAGCCGGAGTAAGCATCGCGTTTGGGTCCCACCCAGGCGTCCTGTGTTCGATTCCTCGGCTGGCTAAGTCCTCCATCATGACTCGAGCACATTTTTCCGCTTACTGTGGTGGTAATAGGAGATTTTCAAATATTCTCAGGTTATTCGTAACCAGATTTTTATGATCTTTGATTTGTTGAATTTGTCTCCGTCCCGATTAACAGAATAACTATTAAAACATCGGAAAAAATCACTAGAAAAATAATTATGAAGAAAATTAATTTTTTCATATATTTTTTATGGAACGGATTTTCAAATAATGTGCGTTGGTCGACATAATTTGAATCAATTCGAACTGTCAATGGTGTAGTGTGCCGAACATTTCGTGCTTAGTCAACAGCTCTAGAGTTGGTACCTATTTATTTAAACTTAATAAAAACTTAATTTATTTCAGCTAATAAATTAAACACAACATTTATTGATTCTGAGGCGGTACGAAGTTTGCCGGGTCAGCTGGTATTATATATAAAATAGGTTCCAACCGCAACCATCTGGAGATAGTGGGTTTAAGGCATCCCCGGAAGGGAAGGAGATGGCGAAGTAATTTTTTTCAATTTTGTATTCTGAATGGTGGTCTTTACCAGGATGATGCTGAAAGTATCTACTACTCGTGGTCTTTACCAGGATGATACTGAAAGTATCTACTACTCTGCTACAGTATAAAGTTGGTAGAACAAGGTTCAAATTTTTTAACCACATTTATATCAAATTACAAATTTGTATCAATTAAGATCCTACTGCTTTATTAGTGTCACTTTCCGCCCGCTTTTAAAAAGCAATACATGTATTGCAAATTGCAATCCTCAGGATAAAACAAGTACCTGTGTTTTTGTAAGTTTTTTCACCAACGGTCAAGAAACCAATGACCTCGTATTTGAGAGCACACACATTGCCTCTAGGCCGTGCTGCTGGATTAATATCATGATGAATGCGATCATTCATTTCAACAAGCATTTCATAAGTAAATACTAAAATTACTTTAATTTGCCTCGAGTGAATTTGTTTCATCAATCAAACAGTAAAACACCTAACTTTAATGTATCTGTGAAATGAAATAACGGAGAGAACGAAATTCATTAAAAAAAGCATTCAAAATTACAGAATCTCTCCGTGTCGATATTGCAACATCACCCTCATTGTTCCCCTTATCTAATATTATTTATTAAAGATATTTTTGAAGTAAATAAGACTTGAGGGGTACACTGGCGAATGCGTTACGGAAATTACAGCGTTACGAGAGGCGTAATATCGGGCGTTACAAACGTTACGGAAGCGAACGATAATAAATTTAAATTAATTTTGAGGTTCATTCCTCACAATCTAATCGTAACAACAGTGCTTAAATCCATAGTAATGACGTTTGGAATGGGTGTGCGAACTCAGAGCATTGAAACGACTGATTTGTCACGTTGATTGGTAACAATCCAAACGAATCCTCAATATAGATTCATATACACTGATGATTGGAATGGTTTTGTTCGATGCCAGAAAGAAAGTTAGATTAGATTACTAAATAAGTATTTACTTCAGTCGTGTGTTCTAAAGCACACACGTATTTAAAAAAAAAATTATATTAAGCGAGGTTATTAAATTTAATTTTGAATTATTTAGTTAAATTATTGGTTTTTCATTAATATAAGGGACCGACAGAATCTTAAAAAGTGGTGGCGTATTGGTGTAATTGGTTTTATTGTAATTCTTAAAGGATTTTTTTTTCACAGGAGTCCCTGAGGATCATAATTTGCCTCAGTGCCTGCGTCATCTTTGGAGATGCTGTGTGAAGGGTCATTTGAGAAAAGGAAGGAGATGAAGTTCTGGGAACGAAAAAGGTAGGAGGGGTGGGTAGGAAACTGAGGGACAGTGTCTCCAGGAGTGACAGACGTATGAATTCATCCCTCCCACTGCTGTGCACGGGGATGTACCGAGAGTCCTATTGTAGAGTTCAAAAGGTCTCCCTCAACCAGTCTCTCCATATCTGATGGACACTTTGCAAGCTTGCAGCTCGAAACCCTGCGGAACTCTATTTATACCGGATCTTCAGTTTTGAATAGATGTAATTTAGATAAACAAGTAAATGCAAACTAGAATAATTAAGAAATGTGTGCGAAAAAGAAAACGAAATAAGCAAGTAAATGGTGTTTTAAGTCAAGTGTGCAATGTCGCCCCTTTTGTATTTATTCCATATATAATAATATTAATCTTTATATGTAAAAATCTCGCGTCACTATGTTCGTCCAAGGTAAACTACTTAACCGATTTTGATGAAATTTGGCTCACTGTGTGTAATTTGGTTCAACTTAAAAGATAGGATAGTTTTTATCTCGATTAAGACCTCAATATTTGTTATTGCGAATTAAATGTTTGTCATGGGACAATGATTTCAAATCATTTGTAAGTTCCATAAGTTTCTAACAGATAGCGGTGTGAGTTAATTTATTGACACAACACTTGGTTATCTAGGTTAGGTAACCATTCAGTAGATGGCGTTGTGTTTCGTTAGCCACAGCAAAGCGTGGCTGGGACAGCTAGTATAAGTATAAAAGTTAAAATAATCCCGCAAGAACAGATTATTACTTCATTTCATTTATATAATAGTCTTCCTTTTTTAGTACAAAAGTTGAAAATGTCATTATTATTATTATTTCCAACAAGCATTAGTTACAGTACTAAAATATTTCAGCTTAGATTCCATGGAACACCCACCGCAGTGTTCATACTGTTCATCCATCATGCGAATAGTTGGGATTCGCGATTTAAAGCGATCCTTGACACTTCAATCATGCGGATCGAAAGTGTATTGAAATAACAACTGTGCTACTAAACAATATTATAAAAGCTATGGAAGAAACTAAATTTCTAACAGCTGAAAACTAATCTTCTTGATTTATTATTATATCCAAAGTAGACAAAATTAATACGTGATTATTAAAGTAAAATTTCTTTACGCACGCTTGACTTGGGGGGTAAGCTGGCGAATGCGTTACGAAAACGCGTTATTACATTACGCTTAGTCGGGCTAGGCGAACGGGCTGTAACACTGTAGGAGCAAGAGAGAGCAGTGCGCGCGCACATTTTCTTTCTCTCTTCCTCTCATAGCCAGTGCATGAAGATTATTCGTAATTTCATTTCGTTCTTGAACAATTTTTTTAATACTATAGGAGCAAGAGAACGCATTTTCTTTCTTTCTAGAAGTTTTACTTCAGACGTGTGGTCTAAAGCACACTCGTTTTTGAAGTAAAACTTCTTTATGCACGCTTGACTCCGGGGATAAGCTGGCGAATGCGTTAAGAAAAGTGAGTGAAGATGATGCGGATGCGGATGTATAGATGAAGCTAAAGAAGTTTTACTTCAGTCGTGTGGTCTAAAGCACACTCGTTTTTTCTTTAACACGTTACTGGGTTGAAACTTCATTGTCGCAATCGGTCATATTCTTATTTACATATGTGAATTCTTAAATCTGTACTTTAAAGGATAAACCACTTATGTCCACTTTTTGGCGGTTTTGAGTTGAATATGCAGAAAAAATTTTCGGTATTTCATTACATTATTGGATTAAACAATGAAATCCATAAACAATATATTAACTGATTTAACTTGAAATGATTCTTCTTTTATCAAATACTTTTATTTCCCAATTTTCTTTCACATATACGTTGTTTTCAGGCTTTCCACCCTCTCTTAGACCCTTAGAGTTTTACCTCTATAAAGTCGAACAAACGTGAATTTTCCCTCCCCGTGATCCAAGACGTTACTCATGTTCAAGCGAACTAATTGGAAAATGTTATATCTTTGACCCCTAAACTTCCGTCCTCGTTTTTGTCGTGATTTACATCACCATTTCCTTCAAGGCTTTGTTCTGTATAACTAAGGTATGAAGAAAATTCTCCCACTCAAATCACAGAACTCTCTGAAAACCCTTTGTTTCCCCAATTTAAATACTACATTAGAGTATTTTTGATGCATTATTTTTATCAAATATATATACATCTAATTTGTCTACGTTATTTACGACTTTGAACGCAAAAACTACGTGACTATTTATTACGTAAAGAGACTTCGGATCATACGTTGTGCATATTTTTTTTTCATGATATTAAAGTCTAATTACATTTTGTTTGTGGTATCCCTGATTCTTTTGGATGGCGTTGCCGTTGATAATTGCATCTCAAACAGAATGTGTAGTTACTTTTAGTTATATAAATTTATTTAATGTGCTTTCAAATTCCCTCCTATACTGTGACTCAACCTCATCCTAATCTGTTTTTTATTTTTAATTTAAATATGTTGATTGCTATCTTTTTTTTTTGTTAGTTAGTTAGTGTGCAAAATGTGCAATTATGAAGTCATTTGGTCTGCTCCCGTTCGCCTGTCCTAGATTGTGGGTTTACATACATATATATAATTTTGTTTTATTTGGTTAGTACATTTTATAGATCGAATAGAAAACGAAGGCGGATATACTTGTTTGCAATGGCTTGGCACCTACCTCCTGCGTAACATTCGACTGATCGAATTCGAACTAAACCTTTCCGATATCACTGAGCGCGAGTTAATTGGCTGGTGCTAAATCTCTTCAATGATTTTTCCGAGTTCCAAATCAACCCTTCCATGCTCTCCAACGGATTAGAAAAGTCTTCCTCCGAGGTCAAACGTACCCAAGCCCTTACTCCTCCATAAATTACGACTACTGGAAGCGAACCGGTTTCGTTTTCCAAACAATCATATACTCACGAGGTTTGTGACAGCCGGGTTTCCTACGTCCTTCAGCCACATCCAAGAGAAAATGTAAAAACGTCTAGTGGCGACGGGATTACATTCTCCAATGAATAGTACATTTAAAAATATATATTTATACATAATTTTTTTTTATAACCTGCAATGTCCACCTTTTCAAATGGCATTACGAGGCCGAGAATCCTCAGTATCAGGGGCTGACACCACCCGGATCCAAGTATCCCGATATATACTTAATAATATAAAAATAAATAACACTGTACACATAAAATATATACTCCGCTCGTCTGTTTGGTTTTGGTTGATAATTTTTTTTTGATAGAGTTTATCCACTCTATATTTTGCAATTATTTACAATTGCACACCCCCTCTCCTCTCTCTAATATTTGTATAGAACATATTTATGACATTCTATAACATGGTCCTCAAACCATTTTAACCTCAATGTAATCATAACACTTTATTTTGTTGCTTTCTCTCATTCCCCTGAATTTGTCTATTTACTAACATAGTAAATATTTAATTTCCCACTTTAATTTCTTTGTTTATTTTTATTTAAATGAATTTTCATTTCGTACCCATGGCTAACAATCTCCATTATTTGCAATAGTTTTGTCTCCGATTGCTTGTTTGATATAATTCTTCCCTCCTCCGAGTGCAACCTCAGTAGTATTTTCCTACTATCCCGTGATTTTCCCAATGTTAAATGTAGATGTTGCTTGTGAAATAATTTTTCCTTTTTCACCTCCACTATTTGAAATAATTTTGTCTCCGATTGCTTGTTCGATATTAATCCCCTATAAAATGACATTCCCCATCTAGATTGATAAGTACCTACATAATTTTAATGGTAACCTAGGTGATCCTTAAATACTTTATCCCCTGACCTACTCAACGTCAAATAATTTAAAGATGAGTCTATTACTGTACATTAAATTCATAATGTTCTCGACCTTGTATGTCATGGTATAATCCACCAAAACAAAATTATGAAATTAAAACCCATTGCTCTACTTGTGTGAAATTTAATAAAATTTATAACTCTTATCTGATTGAGTGGTAATATTATAATAATTTCATATTGTTTGATTTTTTTTTTAAATTTGATAACGTTCCTTAACCTTGGCTTTGAAGCTTAAATTAAAATATCGTAGTCCATGAATGTCAATATTTATTTAAAGGAAGGTCGTTGTTACACGCAGAAGGTCGCTTGAATTGCCCTAGGGTATGTTAATAATAAACATAAACAAACTCAGAATGTTTATGCATCCCGATCTCTTGACCTACTAACATACATATCACAATGAATGGGTTCAAGGTCAAACGCGTAGTTTTTGATCTATCCCAACCATCTGGATTAAATATCTAATATTTACTGTTTCCTTTGGTCCTGAAAAATGAACATATGATTATAATAATAATTGGAATTCGAATCCAACTCAATCAATTTAGGGATGATTTGATTTAATTTTTTTTCTTTTGAATTGTTTATAATTATGCTTATATATATATTACATATATATTTATATATATATTTTCAATATATAATTCTTTTTATACAAAACCATAAAGTACATAAATATCATATAGTCACCCGAGTTTTCAGCTACCTCCCATCTGTAAACTGGAAATGATTAATTATGAAAATAATTGACTTACCGAATTAAGACTCTTCCGTCGGGTGTACACGACAATCTTAATTAATTTTTCCTCTACCTAAAATGTATACATATCAAATATTTCAAGTGAAGACCCTTTTTCCTTATTTTAATTAAATTTGAAATTTGCAAAATTTTAATTATTAACGCTCCAAAAATTGATTTTAATTATTTAAACAATCACACAATTTTAATTTTTAATTTATTTTAAAGATGATGATTATCTCCAAAATTGATTTTAATTATTTAAACAAACACACAATTTTAGTTTTTAATTTATTTTTATTTTGCAATGAAGATTTGCTAAGTGTTTTGAATAAATTATAACCGTTAAAGATTTTATCAATTTTAATGAACTCTTAATTTCGAATAAAGACGATAAATGATCACTTTAATTAAAGATTTTAAAAATTTATTTCTTTATTTAATTTTATAATAACTTTTATTTGATTTATACACTTTAATATTAAATGTTATCACTATATTTATTACTTGGTATTAAACCTTTTTTATTTTATTTCATTCATTTTAATTTTCACTAAACTCGATATAACAATTTCTCACTATTACATAACTATTATTGATTTTATTTTACTTTGTAACGTGAAATACTCTAAGTCACTTGGCACTTTGGATCTAAATTTTCTAAGTCCTCGAATATCAGAATTATTTTTAAATTCCAAACACTTATTTTACCACTTTAACGACGACGTGACGTAAGGTATATTATTGAGATCTCCCGACCGACAAACGACGACTGACTGAATTTTCCCTATGTACCCGTATAAATACCACATTGAGATCTAGAAGAGCCTAAACGAATTTTCTTTGATATCAAATAATGTTTCTTATCAACTCGTATATTGATATATATTTTTTTTCATTCTTGCTTCCAAGATCTTAGTACAGCCCATCATGATATGTGTCTCGCTCTCTCGTTCTATCAGTACCGAACCTACGATTATCCATCAAATTGCCCAAATTCCTTTGTTCATCTGCACTTAGAAATTTATGTAAAATTACATAATTTTCTTGTTTTCTTTTTAATAATTCGAGATAGGTCCATACTTTGCTTAAACCGTTTATGCCCCCTAAAACATCTACGCTTGTAAAACACGATTAATCTCATACCGAAATGTTTTCTATAAAATTTTCATGTATATTAGACATTGATTTTTCCGAATTTTAATGCCATTTCTATGAATAATTTCATTTGAAACCGTATTCACTCTATTTACGTTGTAAATTTGAACTTTATTTATAATGTCGTAATTTTCTATGAAATCCTGTCTCCAACCCATTGATATGTTATATTATCATATAAATAATTATCATCCAAGACTGTATTTATTCAATCACTTTAATTTGGGACTTTCACAAATAACCCTTCTCGTATCTTATTTTCTCTCTCGTTTTATCAATTATCTTATGCATTTATAGAATATCATTTTCCATGTCTATTTAAACACATGTTTCCAAGTAACTATACCTCTATATTTTGTATTGTCAGATACATGTTTATGTCTTTTATTAAAATTTTCTACTAATTTCACCAATTCAACCCTCGAATTCCTATCAAACCGAAGACCCGCCCTTCGTTTGATCAGTTTTCTGTCCTCCTTGCTCATGTAAAGCGATTAAGTTTTTGTGTTGATGTTAAATTTTGTACGTACTTGGTGAGAACTCTGAACTAATCGCTTCCCCATTAAATTTAATATTTTTTGTATAATATAAACACTTCCATAAGGCCCATGTAAATTTTACGACAATATTCCAGCTAAATTGGTCTGTTATAATGTTGAAGTCATGTAACGAATATTCTTTGAGAAGAACAACACCCTCGTTGTATTCAATGTCAGCGGTCAACAACAATTCGCTATTCTACCCGTTATTCTGGACCATTTCACAGACCAAAATTACTGTTTTTTTTGTGTTTCATTCCATTTTTTTTTTGACAGATTTACATTTACTATGCAATTCTCAATTCAACAACTCTCTTCCCAAACTCATCTAAAGTTTCTTCTTTGATGTACGTCACTTTGTAATAATTTTCTGCTATTTGATGATATTTGTTAATCTTATGAACCTTTTTTGAAGTGCACGTAGTTAGATGAAAAGTCTACCGGTCTTCCCAAGCACTTTTAACTCCTTTTTTTGTAATTTTTTATAATAAAATGTGAAAATTTTCCTTCACCAAATCGTTGGTTCTTGATCGCTAAATTCTTTCGTGAGAAACAAACTATTAAACAATCAATGACCCCCTCGGACACGTGTGCTTTTCTCAACCATAAATCAAACGTATAATTGATAGGCGTAAAGTTCAATTCCTTTGTCTGACTTCCAACACGCCCACATCACCATTTCCATTGGCTTATTCGATTTTTTATCGTTTTATGACACAAAACAAGATCTGTCGTTGGTTGAGATCCCACTCTTAAATGATTTGGCGTATTGTCTCACTCCAATGCATGTCACCTCTCTCTCTCCTTCTATCCGTAAAACAGTTTCCGCTCTAATTTGCAGCTTATTCGAGAGATGTCGCCCTCGTGATGGTTTTCTGAACTAAGTGAAAATCTCCAAACTCATTTTTAATTATTGTCATATAAAATAATTAATTAATTTCTTTGTGGAAAAACCTATCTCATCACAATTCCCTCCTATTGTCACAACCTCTGTGAATAGCGGTGTTCTACCTCCTTTTGTTTTTCTTCATTTCAGTTCGATGTTATTGTTCAATTTTATTTTCCGTTATTTACTGACGTTGGGACAAAACATAGGAAACTAGGCTTCCCTCCTCACCGTATAGATCCCTTTACTCCCTCCTAATTCTGTTTCTCCCCTCTTCAACTTTTCGTTCCTCCTCCCCTCCTTCCTTCTTTTGCATTTTTCTCTCTCTATCGATTGTGTAACAATCCCCGAATTCGAACCATATTGTATAATTTTCAAATTTTTCTTTTCCGCGTTGATTCTACCTCTATGTGTAATTATAAGACAATGTAGTCATACAATATATATATATATATATATATATATATATATATTTTTTTTTTTTTTTGTGAATTCAATCAAAATTAATATTTTTTTTTATAAGATACTAATGCGCCCCGCGCCCGCGCAATAGAAGTGTTCCTCAATCCATTTTGACCCGGAACTCCTGTACAATGGTTCAAATCAAAAGATTGATATTCAATCCCACGGTTTTTATTTTATTTTATTTTTTTTTTTTTTTATTACCATATGAATGTCGGATGATTTTGTTGTGCAATATTAATGTTAAAATATTCAATTCGCACAATTCTAAATTCTGTCCGTCATTCAATAAGTGTACAAGTCATGTATCCCTTTTTCTTTCACTCATACTGAATCTAAAACCTCCCCATCCCATTCCATATCTATGAATATATTTTCTATTATTATAATTCGTAAAATTTCCCCTTTTTCTAAACTATCATGTAAAATTTTCCATTAACCAAAACCAAAATAATTCAATTTTCAATACCTATCTCTTTAAACTATAAAATTATCTTTTCATTTCTAATCTACCATTTAATTTTTCCCTTTTAGCCGAATCTAAAATAATCCGATTTTACCATTAGCTAACCCTATAAAATCGTAATTTTTTTTTTTTCATTTCTAACCTAACATGTAAAAATTTTCATTTGCCGAAGCTAAATTAATTCAATTTACCATTAGTTAACCCTATAAAATCGTAAAAATTTTTTTTTTTTTCATTTCTAATCTAACATGTAAAAATTTTCATTTGCCGAAGCTAAATTAATTCAATTTACCATTAGTTAACCCTATAAAATCGTAAGATTTTTTTTTTTTTCATTTCTAATCTAACATGTAAAAATTTTCATTTGCCGAAGCTAAATTAATTCAATTTACCATTAGTTTACTATAAAATCGTAAAATTTTTTTTTTTCCATTTCTAAGCTAACATGTAAAAATTTTCATTTGCCGAAGCTAAATTAATTCAACTTACCATTAGTTTACTATAAAATCGTAAAATTTTTTTTTTTCCATTTCTAAGCTAACATGTAAAAATTTTCATTTGCCGAAGCTAAATTAATTCAACTTACCATTAGTTAACCCTATAAAATCGTAAAATTTTCTTATCTAAACGCATTCCTAATGCTTCCCCTAATCATTTAAAAAAAAAAATTTTTTTTTTTTCGAAACATTTCTTGACAGATGAACCCCCTCCCTTCGCAAACAATCTCAAATCCCGTATTTTTAATTCTCTTACTTCTTTTAACTCCTGTACCCTCAATCCAATTCGTTCAATTTTAGACCTGGTTTTTGATTTTTGTCACTTGTATAATACCTCGCTAAATGTATTGCGCTATAGTCTCCTCTTATTTCTCGCGTCTCTGGATCTACTAAAGTATACGTGTTATGATAAGGAACAGCCGCCACTATATACGGACCTTCATAAAGTAGCGCGAACTTCTTAATTTTTCGTTTTAATAGACTTGATTGTGTAACCTTTTTAAGCTTTACTAATGTTCCTATTTCATATACTACCAACCTTTTATTTATGTTGTAGTAATGTTGTCTCTTTGCGGCACTATCTTTCATGTTTTTTAATGCCGCTGTTCTAATTGTGTCCAGGGCTATTGTTGGATTTTCACAACCCCTAGTATATTTATCTAGACTATACTGCGGTGGTATACCGAAAGCTATCTCGTTAGGTGTAAATCCCGTCGAACAATGAATTGAATCGTTGTAGGTCTGTTCTACATTATTTACAAATGTTGCCCAGTTTGTGTGACGCTCGTGACAATAGATTCGTAAAGTCCGTCCTAATTCCTTGTTAACTCTCTCTGTAATGTTTGGTCCCGGATTTCGTACTGATGTGTGTAAAATTTGAATACCTAGATGCCCCAAACTGCGATCCCACGATTTCGAAGTGAATTGCGACCCGTTATCAGTTAGTATTGCTTTTATCTTTATCGTATCGTTAAACAACCCTACACATCGTAATACGCTTTTTGTGGTAGCAGTCCTCAATTTGTATAACTTTACGAATCTACTAAAAGTGTCCTGTATAACAAAAACAAATTGTACTCCGCCTACGCTCGTCGGCAATGGCCCATATATGTCTGCCATAATCAACTCTCCCACTTCGCGAGTTATTATCGACCTACTGGGACCTACAGTAGGTCGAATTTCACGTTTAGCTAATTGACACAAATGACACGTCCTAATGACCCGTCTAATCTGTTTATTCATCCCAGGCCAAAAATACCTATTTTGTATGGCTGAACCTGTTTTAAATATCCCTCCATGCCCAATTTCTAAATGTATCATATTAATTAAATCCTCAGTTAAACCGCTAGGAATGGCTAACAATGTTTTATTCTTTCCCGTCACGTAATGTAATATTTGATCTACCAATTTATAATTTTTTAAATATCTGCTAACGT
Organism: Limnephilus auricula; assembly: GCA_951813805.1. Classification (NCBI taxonomy): domain Eukaryota; kingdom Metazoa; phylum Arthropoda; class Insecta; order Trichoptera; family Limnephilidae; genus Limnephilus; species Limnephilus auricula. Next base: position 28,070,720 of record OX638391.1, read on the forward strand.
CTTTTGTAGGTGGCCCCAGAATCGGTTCATTTAATTTTACAAATATTTCCCCTAAAAACGTATCTAATTGCTGTAATTCCTTTATGTTTCGAAGTTGTGACCTAATCTGACGTTTTCCCCGTACTGTGAACGTGGCTACTTCTGGGCATACGACTTTCTCTTCTTGTACATTTGTGGCGTCGTGTGAATAACGAGACAAGACGTCCGGGCCTATATTTTCCTTCCCCTTGACATACTCTACCTTGAAGTTAAATTGATTTAGATAAAGTATCCACCTAGTTATTCTACCACTATACATTTTCCAAGTTTTCAGGAATGTCAACGCCTGATGATCTGTTCTAATTACCAATTGTACTCCCCTTAAATACGTCTCGAATTTATGAAGAGCATATATTATTGCCCACAATTCCTGCTCTGATGTGGTCCATTTTAACTCTGGGCCCCTTAAAGCCTTGCTAATAAACCCTATTACATGATGGTCTCCTTGTGCATCTAGCTGATATAATTCACCACCAATAGCAAATCCTGAACTATCCGTCTGTAAATAATACGTACTGTTTGGATCGTGATGGTGTAACATAACAGATTCTAAAAATGAAGCTTTTATCTGCTCAAACGCGTGTTGTTCTGTGTCACCCCATCGCCACATTCGATTTTTTTGTAACAAATCACACAATACCCTGGTCGTCTCTCCATATCTGCTCGCGAACCTCCGATAATAATTACATAAACCGAGAAAAGCCCTAACTTGTTTAATTTTCTTCGGTGCAGGATAGTTTTTTATCGCCGCTATCTTTTCCGGATCCATTTTTACTCCGTATGGTGTTATTATATGTCCTAGCATGCGCACTTCCGTAAATAAGAATTGGCATTTCTCGAGCTTACATGTCATGTTAGCCGCTTCTAACCTCTCGAGTACTGCTCCTAAATGTTCAAAGTGTTCTTCCTGACTCCCACACGTGTATACTACTAAATCATCGAGATAGTTCGCACAAAACTCCCGCAAGTCCGGCCCTAATATTTTGTCCATCGCTCTAGAAAAACTCCCAACCGATGTTTTTAATCCCTGCGGAAGAACCTTGTAAACGTATGATTTTCCATTGTAAACAAACCCAGTATATTTGCGACTTTCCCGACTGATAGGTATCTGAAAGTATGCACTTTGCAAATCTACGGATGTTATATATTTAACCCCATGAAACCGTTGAATTATTTCAGACGTTAAAGGCGGCTTTTCGATTTCACCACACATTTTCGAATTTAATAAACGAGCATCAAGAAGTACGCGCACCGTTCCGTCCTTTTTCATTGTAAACGTAAGAGGACTAGAAAACTGGGTCGCCTCCCGACTAATTATTTCCAAACCTTCTAACTCCCTAATTTTCTCATCCACCTTCTCCCTATATGCAAATGGTACTGGGTATGACCTTTTGACAAAAGGGGATTCATCTATCATTTTTATTTCGTGAGTATATAAATGCGTTAAACCAGGTCGATCTATAAACACCCTCCAATGTTTGTTTAAAACTTTCTCTAACCCTTCTTTTACATTTGAATCCAAATTTAAACCCGACACGCATGATTCTATCCTTCGCTTAATGCATTGCATATCGTTTGATTCTAAATTATTTCCAATGTAGTTTATCTTCCCGCTTGTGCAATTTGGACTCGTGTCGCTACTTCCCTTTCCTGTTTTTCTGCATGTTACCGATGAAGTAACCAAAGTTATATTCCTTTTCCCATCTTCCGTTATGATTTTCAACCTTCTATTCTCACCGCACTTAAATTCAGCTGCATATTCATCCAGCCAATTAATCCCTAAAATGATCGGTCTAATCAATTTTGGTATTATCAAACATGGTGTATTTATGTTTAACTTCCCAAATCGCAATGGCACCAAAACTAACCTAGATATACTTTGGCTTTTATGTCCAACAGCCCCTTTAATCTGCATGGTCGTTATCGGCATTATGGGATAAAGTTCCGGATCCAACAAATGATCCTCATAAAATTCTTTAGCAATGCAAGTAATCTGACTCCCCGTGTCAACTAAACAATGAACCTCCGTATCACCTATGTGAGCTATGGCTTCCGGTAAAAGTGGTAAATTGCTACCCTTTTCTATTTCCTCGTAGTCCCTATCCTCAAAAATATTATTAAACCCTTTAAACTCCCTACCCCATTTTTTTTTGTTCATTTTTATACGCCCCCATTCATTACTTGTTTGTTGAAGTGATCTCACGCACGCCCCCACTATCAATCCTTCTTCCATTCTAGCTTCTTCCTCACTGTTAATTTTTCTTCTTATATTCTTCCCCGCTTTTATAGGCGCAATTATTCCTTGCCCATTCTTTCCTAACCCCTTTGTGATATCCCAATTCCAATTCATCATTATCTTCAGTGCGATGTTATGCCTCGGCGCCAATGTCCCTCCTCCATCTGTTTGAGTCGTATTCCTCAGGACCTCTGAACCGACCCGCTGAAGTTTCCCGAATTTCCCACGCTCCGCAGCTCCTTTCCACTGACTGCCATAGTAGTTGTAGAATTTTTTTCCTTCGGCGGCGTATTAGTCTTCTTACATTGGCTGCATTCTGCTGTCTCACCCACACTTTCGATGATATTAATTCTTCTTTTCATAGCTTGGTATTTCTCACGATATTTATCAGTTTTCTTGCTCTCTTCTACACTTCGTTTCCTAGGAAGTCGTTCCTCCGGTGAAAATACCATATTGTCTAACTTCCTGAGCAATTCTGAAGCTGCTATCTCGTCGCCCATCTCTCCTGAAAACCAAAGTGCTTGCGTTTCCTTCGGGAAATGACGCATTATTTCGTTCACGACATCCATTGAAGTATCCGTGATTTTTAAAGCTTTTGCCAACTCCCAATATGATGCAAAATGTGTGAGCATCGATGTACCCTTTGTTACGTCAAAAACCCCCTCTGCGAGACGACGTCGTACTGCGTTTTTCTTCACGTCTCCCCAGTAGTTTGCAAGGAAATCTCGTTCGAAATCTTCAATCGATTGCCATCTCTTACTATATAATTTCATCCAACTCTTTGCTTCTCCTTTTAAATTTTCCCGGACGACAACTAATGGATCCGTGCGTTTCACTTTCCTGGTGTATTCTTTCAAATCCTCCAAAAAACTGATCGGGTTCTGATTCCCTCCCGAAAATGAAGGTCTTTCCTGTTGTGGTAGCATTTCTACCACTTGAAGTACATTCCTTTGCTCGATATCACTAACCTGAGCTGTTATTACTTCTGGCTGTGTTAATTGTCTCTCCAAGCATTGTATCTTATTGACAAGTGGTTCCAGAGCCGCTTGAATAATCTGGGTTACCTGTCCAATATCAACCGACGCAACCGTTGACGTAGGATTTTCTATCACCGCAGTAATCATTACTTCTTCAGCATCACTTCCCTGTGCACGACGTTTTCCGACCATTTTCCTTGGTATTTATAGTTTTTTTTATTTTATTTTTTTTTTTTTTTATGATTCTTTACGCACTGATAATTTTCTTATGATCTAATTCTTATGTTATATATATGTTCCTCTTTAAACTGTTCTTATCTATTATTTCTTAGAATAACCTTAGGCTATTTTATATCTAAAGTTTCTTCTTTGTTTTGATTTTTCCGATTATATTTTTTTTCTTTTTATTTTTCCGATTATTTTAGATATTTTTCTTTTTTTTCGATTCTTTTTTTTTTTTAAATTTTATTTTTATTTTAATTTTCTAATTCTTTTCTGTTTCAATTTTGTTTTCTTGATCCTCTTTGTTATCTCTTCCTGTAATAAAGGATGTCTCGCGATTAACTTCACCTTCGCTTTTTTCACGTACTTCTCCTTCCTGCCCACTCGACGACGCGGATACGAATGATGTTTGTGATGCGTGAGATGAAACTATAAACCGACCCACTTTCCGAGATCTCCGAAAAATCTCTTTCAGTTCCTCCTCGGAAGGCACATTCTCAGAATGCTTCATAACCTCATCTTCCTGATTTTCTGTATCCCCCACTTCTGTCTTTGAAACATCTTTGTTTTCCATTTTACGAACAACTAGAACTTAATCTTTTCCTTACCGTGGAACTTTCAAATTCAATCTAGAAAATTTTTAATTGACCTATTTATAAAATTTCCTCCCCAATTCTACCCTGTATGTCTTATCACACGAAATCTGTGTTAACGTGATCCGTTCATTGATACCGAGTTAATCTGTAAACACATCGAAAACTTCGATTGAATATTTTTATGTCACCTATATGTTATTTATGTTATTGTTTGCTATCTCATTTTATTTTATTTACGCTATTTTATTTTATTCCATTACATAAATAAAATATCAAATGATCTAGTCTTCTATCTAATCTCAACTCCCGAGAAGCGTCATTTTGTTATGATCCAAATGTTTATTTATTCGTGTTTCATACCAAATACTTCTAAGCATAACATTAAATAGGGTTCATTGTTATTCATCCATGATTGTTTATAAACAAAATTTATCGGATCTCCTTATGCATCTCAAACTGTTCGACGTTCTGTTTTATATCAAATAGACTCAATGTCAAATGCTGCCAGTTTTCTTGTATTATATTGTACTTCTGTCGCATCCACCTTCCTTTTTCCCGCCATTTAAATTTATTGTTGATTAACAATACTAACTATACCTTTTTTTTTCTCCTCTGTATATAAACATATATAGTATTTATATACAGAATACATTTTTATGTATAATTATTATTATTTAAAAAAAAATTTCTATTCCTATTCATCAGTAAATCACGTAAGATTTCCATTTAACATTTACCTAGCTTGTTCGCATAACGATCGCAACCCAAAATAATTCACGTTTACAAACACGTATTTCATTTCCAATAAATGTACGTAATTGTCTTTGAAATGGCACGTAATGATCATTGTACTACTATTGTTAATTAAATTTAAACAATAATTATTTATTGTCTAAATGCCAATCATTTCTTCACGTTTTGCAATACCTATCATGTGAAAAATGTCGTCAATTTCGACTTTCCTCATCGAGATAAACTCCCTTACTCAAAGATTGAATATCCGAATAATCTTAAATCGTTATTTACCTATGTACAAATGTTTGACAATCATGCTTCTATCTTCTCAACATGATTATTTTCCAAACAAATAACGAACCTGTTGAACGAATATATTTCTATTCACTCAACAAAATTTCAACTCAATCTTTATTTTTTTATTTATGTTTATGTCATGGATTTTTATGTGATGATCCACAATCAACAATCACGATACCGTCAACAGAATCGTTTTGAAAGATGCCCTAGTGTCAACAACCAAATTGCCTTTTCGTTTGAAGTTAAAGTTTGTTTATATTTGCTTGAACTCGCGAGACCCTCGATGTTTAATTCTACTATCAAAACATCAACTTCTAAATTATCAAATCGATGTTTTAATATTTCGATGTTCCCAATTGTTTACAATTCAACGTTTCGTTATCAGGACCTTTTTATGTTATGATTTTTTTAAATGTAAACATTCCACATTCCTGACCTAAATATTTAAAATTTTATTGCTCTGCAATTTATTTTAAGATCATTAACATTCTTGACCGAGATATGTCAATATCAACCTTCTTATTTTAAGATTTATGGCTTGGTTTAAAGAGGTCTTGTTATTGTTATGTAAACAAACCATAGTTGGCCTACAAATCTTTGTTTATTTTTCGTGCTTTATGATTGAATTCCGTTTTTATCAGCGTGAATTTATTTATTTTTATTTTAAAATCAATGTCAATGTTTTTTCCTTTACACTTTTGGTCAATTTTGCCACACTTTTTTATTTTTTATTTTTATTCTGTTCCAACGTAATTTATACCGTTTTATTTGTACGGATAATTTATTTTTAGATTTATTTTATATATTTTTTTAGACTTATTCAACGTTTCACTTTTCTTTAAATTTTTTTTAATCTGTTATCACTTCCATTAATTAAAATGTCCAAATGGTTACGTCCTATTTATTTTAGATAAAATCTATTTTTAAAATTCGCACTTTGTCGGTTTTTTTTATTATTAATTCAAAAATTATTAATTTATTTATTTATTTTTCAATATATATATATATATTTTTTTTAATTACACACTTGTTTGAAACGCAATAAAAACGGCAATCTGGAAACCACCCTCCTGGTCACCTAAGCGCAGTTGAAATGATTCTTCTTTTATCAAATACTTTTATTTCCCAATTTTCTTTCACATATACGTTGTTTTCAGGCTTTCCACCCTCTCTTAGACCCTTAGAGTTTTACCTCTATAAAGTCGAACAAACGTGAATTTTCCCTCCCCGTGATCCAAGACGTTACTCATGTTCAAGCGAACTAATTGGAAAATGTTATATCTTTGACCCCTAAACTTCCGTCCTCGTTTTTGTCGTGATTTACATCACCATTTCCTTCAAGGCTTTGTTCTGTATAACTAAGGTATGAAGAAAATTCTCCCACTCAAATCACAGAACTCTCTGAAAACCCTTTGTTTCCCCAATTTAAATACTACATTAGAGTATTTTTGATGCATTATTTTTATCAAATATATATACATCTAATTTGTCTACGTTATTTACGACTTTGAACGCAAAAACTACGTGACTATTTATTACGTAAAGAGACTTCGGATCATACGTTGTGCATATTTTTTTTTCATGATATTAAAGTCTAATTACATTTTGTTTGTGGTATCCCTGATTCTTTTGGATGGCGTTGCCGTTGATAATTGCATCTCAAACAGAATGTGTAGTTACTTTTAGTTATATAAATTTATTTAATGTGCTTTCAAATTCCCTCCTATACTGTGACTCAACCTCATCCTAATCTGTTTTTTATTTTTAATTTAAATATGTTGATTGCTATCTTTTTTTTTTGTTAGTTAGTTAGTGTGCAAAATGTGCAATTATGAAGTCATTTGGTCTGCTCCCGTTCGCCTGTCCTAGATTGTGGGTTTACATACATATATATAATTTTGTTTTATTTGGTTAGTACATTTTATAGATCGAATAGAAAACGAAGGCGGATATACTTGTTTGCAATGGCTTGGCACCTACCTCCTGCGTAACATTCGACTGATCGAATTCGAACTAAACCTTTCCGATATCACTGAGCGCGAGTTAATTGGCTGGTGCTAAATCTCTTCAATGATTTTTCCGAGTTCCAAATCAACCCTTCCATGCTCTCCAACGGATTAGAAAAGTCTTCCTCCGAGGTCAAACGTACCCAAGCCCTTACTCCTCCATAAATTACGACTACTGGAAGCGAACCGGTTTCGTTTTCCAAACAATCATATACTCACGAGGTTTGTGACAGCCGGGTTTCCTACGTCCTTCAGCCACATCCAAGAGAAAATGTAAAAACGTCTAGTGGCGACGGGATTACATTCTCCAATGAATAGTACATTTAAAAATATATATTTATACATAATTTTTTTTTATAACCTGCAATGTCCACCTTTTCAAATGGCATTACGAGGCCGAGAATCCTCAGTATCAGGGGCTGACACCACCCGGATCCAAGTATCCCGATATATACTTAATAATATAAAAATAAATAACACTGTACACATAAAATATATACTCCGCTCGTCTGTTTGGTTTTGGTTGATAATTTTTTTTTGATAGAGTTTATCCACTCTATATTTTGCAATTATTTACAATTGCACACCCCCTCTCCTCTCTCTAATATTTGTATAGAACATATTTATGACATTCTATAACATGGTCCTCAAACCATTTTAACCTCAATGTAATCATAACACTTTATTTTGTTGCTTTCTCTCATTCCCCTGAATTTGTCTATTTACTAACATAGTAAATATTTAATTTCCCACTTTAATTTCTTTGTTTATTTTTATTTAAATGAATTTTCATTTCGTACCCATGGCTAACAATCTCCATTATTTGCAATAGTTTTGTCTCCGATTGCTTGTTTGATATAATTCTTCCCTCCTCCGAGTGCAACCTCAGTAGTATTTTCCTACTATCCCGTGATTTTCCCAATGTTAAATGTAGATGTTGCTTGTGAAATAATTTTTCCTTTTTCACCTCCACTATTTGAAATAATTTTGTCTCCGATTGCTTGTTCGATATTAATCCCCTATAAAATGACATTCCCCATCTAGATTGATAAGTACCTACATAATTTTAATGGTAACCTAGGTGATCCTTAAATACTTTATCCCCTGACCTACTCAACGTCAAATAATTTAAAGATGAGTCTATTACTGTACATTAAATTCATAATGTTCTCGACCTTGTATGTCATGGTATAATCCACCAAAACAAAATTATGAAATTAAAACCCATTGCTCTACTTGTGTGAAATTTAATAAAATTTATAACTCTTATCTGATTGAGTGGTAATATTATAATAATTTCATATTGTTTGATTTTTTTTTTAAATTTGATAACGTTCCTTAACCTTGGCTTTGAAGCTTAAATTAAAATATCGTAGTCCATGAATGTCAATATTTATTTAAAGGAAGGTCGTTGTTACACGCAGAAGGTCGCTTGAATTGCCCTAGGGTATGTTAATAATAAACATAAACAAACTCAGAATGTTTATGCATCCCGATCTCTTGACCTACTAACATACATATCACAATGAATGGGTTCAAGGTCAAACGCGTAGTTTTTGATCTATCCCAACCATCTGGATTAAATATCTAATATTTACTGTTTCCTTTGGTCCTGAAAAATGAACATATGATTATAATAATAATTGGAATTCGAATCCAACTCAATCAATTTAGGGATGATTTGATTTAATTTTTTTTCTTTTGAATTGTTTATAATTATGCTTATATATATATTACATATATATTTATATATATATTTTCAATATATAATTCTTTTTATACAAAACCATAAAGTACATAAATATCATATAGTCACCCGAGTTTTCAGCTACCTCCCATCTGTAAACTGGAAATGATTAATTATGAAAATAATTGACTTACCGAATTAAGACTCTTCCGTCGGGTGTACACGACAATCTTAATTAATTTTTCCTCTACCTAAAATGTATACATATCAAATATTTCAAGTGAAGACCCTTTTTCCTTATTTTAATTAAATTTGAAATTTGCAAAATTTTAATTATTAACGCTCCAAAAATTGATTTTAATTATTTAAACAATCACACAATTTTAATTTTTAATTTATTTTAAAGATGATGATTATCTCCAAAATTGATTTTAATTATTTAAACAAACACACAATTTTAGTTTTTAATTTATTTTTATTTTGCAATGAAGATTTGCTAAGTGTTTTGAATAAATTATAACCGTTAAAGATTTTATCAATTTTAATGAACTCTTAATTTCGAATAAAGACGATAAATGATCACTTTAATTAAAGATTTTAAAAATTTATTTCTTTATTTAATTTTATAATAACTTTTATTTGATTTATACACTTTAATATTAAATGTTATCACTATATTTATTACTTGGTATTAAACCTTTTTTATTTTATTTCATTCATTTTAATTTTCACTAAACTCGATATAACAATTTCTCACTATTACATAACTATTATTGATTTTATTTTACTTTGTAACGTGAAATACTCTAAGTCACTTGGCACTTTGGATCTAAATTTTCTAAGTCCTCGAATATCAGAATTATTTTTAAATTCCAAACACTTATTTTACCACTTTAACGACGACGTGACGTAAGGTATATTATTGAGATCTCCCGACCGACAAACGACGACTGACTGAATTTTCCCTATGTACCCGTATAAATACCACATTGAGATCTAGAAGAGCCTAAACGAATTTTCTTTGATATCAAATAATGTTTCTTATCAACTCGTATATTGATATATATTTTTTTTCATTCTTGCTTCCAAGATCTTAGTACAGCCCATCATGATATGTGTCTCGCTCTCTCGTTCTATCAGTACCGAACCTACGATTATCCATCAAATTGCCCAAATTCCTTTGTTCATCTGCACTTAGAAATTTATGTAAAATTACATAATTTTCTTGTTTTCTTTTTAATAATTCGAGATAGGTCCATACTTTGCTTAAACCGTTTATGCCCCCTAAAACATCTACGCTTGTAAAACACGATTAATCTCATACCGAAATGTTTTCTATAAAATTTTCATGTATATTAGACATTGATTTTTCCGAATTTTAATGCCATTTCTATGAATAATTTCATTTGAAACCGTATTCACTCTATTTACGTTGTAAATTTGAACTTTATTTATAATGTCGTAATTTTCTATGAAATCCTGTCTCCAACCCATTGATATGTTATATTATCATATAAATAATTATCATCCAAGACTGTATTTATTCAATCACTTTAATTTGGGACTTTCACAAATAACCCTTCTCGTATCTTATTTTCTCTCTCGTTTTATCAATTATCTTATGCATTTATAGAATATCATTTTCCATGTCTATTTAAACACATGTTTCCAAGTAACTATACCTCTATATTTTGTATTGTCAGATACATGTTTATGTCTTTTATTAAAATTTTCTACTAATTTCACCAATTCAACCCTCGAATTCCTATCAAACCGAAGACCCGCCCTTCGTTTGATCAGTTTTCTGTCCTCCTTGCTCATGTAAAGCGATTAAGTTTTTGTGTTGATGTTAAATTTTGTACGTACTTGGTGAGAACTCTGAACTAATCGCTTCCCCATTAAATTTAATATTTTTTGTATAATATAAACACTTCCATAAGGCCCATGTAAATTTTACGACAATATTCCAGCTAAATTGGTCTGTTATAATGTTGAAGTCATGTAACGAATATTCTTTGAGAAGAACAACACCCTCGTTGTATTCAATGTCAGCGGTCAACAACAATTCGCTATTCTACCCGTTATTCTGGACCATTTCACAGACCAAAATTACTGTTTTTTTTGTGTTTCATTCCATTTTTTTTTTGACAGATTTACATTTACTATGCAATTCTCAATTCAACAACTCTCTTCCCAAACTCATCTAAAGTTTCTTCTTTGATGTACGTCACTTTGTAATAATTTTCTGCTATTTGATGATATTTGTTAATCTTATGAACCTTTTTTGAAGTGCACGTAGTTAGATGAAAAGTCTACCGGTCTTCCCAAGCACTTTTAACTCCTTTTTTTGTAATTTTTTATAATAAAATGTGAAAATTTTCCTTCACCAAATCGTTGGTTCTTGATCGCTAAATTCTTTCGTGAGAAACAAACTATTAAACAATCAATGACCCCCTCGGACACGTGTGCTTTTCTCAACCATAAATCAAACGTATAATTGATAGGCGTAAAGTTCAATTCCTTTGTCTGACTTCCAACACGCCCACATCACCATTTCCATTGGCTTATTCGATTTTTTATCGTTTTATGACACAAAACAAGATCTGTCGTTGGTTGAGATCCCACTCTTAAATGATTTGGCGTATTGTCTCACTCCAATGCATGTCACCTCTCTCTCTCCTTCTATCCGTAAAACAGTTTCCGCTCTAATTTGCAGCTTATTCGAGAGATGTCGCCCTCGTGATGGTTTTCTGAACTAAGTGAAAATCTCCAAACTCATTTTTAATTATTGTCATATAAAATAATTAATTAATTTCTTTGTGGAAAAACCTATCTCATCACAATCTTATTACAAAATCACTACTGTCTAATTTACTTTAAAGGAGAAATCAAAGTATGTTAATAAACTCACTTATTTGACGTATTTATAAAAAAAAAAACGAAAAATGAAATTACGAAATATACCGTTCACAGATCGTAATTATTACAGTATGTAAAAAAGTTATAGACCTTAAAACATTCAGTTCACAAACACAAAAATCGCTTTCCTTAACAAAAGTCAAAAGTGGACTCCCATGGTTTATCCTGGTACAGAAATATTTATATCGCACATCCCGTAGAAAAGTGTCGTAAGTCAAAATGTAAATGTATTTCTGAAAAGTAATGTAATTGCGATTATCGATGTCCCACGAGAAGCGTATTTAAGTTAGAATACTCCATCTCAGCAAGATGTCGCTAGAATCTCTTTTCGAAAGGGACCGCTTGATCTTCATTCATTCATTAATTCATCTGTTTGCACTCTCCTGAAATGTTAACTTGTTTAACTTACGACACTTTTCTAGCAGATGTAAGATATGGATGTGTTAAATAATCGACATGCGATCATAGAATAGTCCAAATAGCACCGACTACCTACATCCTACATAGATTCTGAAGCGATTGCAGGTCGCAATCGTGATTTAAAAAAAGTACAATGCGTTGCGCCACTTTCTGGCCGGCGCGGCTCCGCGAAGAAATGACAGATTGCTTCTAAAGCAAGTCCGTTCACTTTGGGCTGCTTTTACATTGGCTAGTCAAGTGCTCAGAGAATTGCGCAGCATTTGATGAGAAAATCACACGAGAAGAATACGTTAACCTAGGCAATGCACTACGAGTATATGCTAAAGTATATACCACTATCATATCATGGATATCCTGGGTATATTATTCGCAATTTGTGAACGAAATGTGAAAAAAATATGTTTTGGATAATTTTTATGAATTCACAAGAATTTTGTTTTGATTGCATTTAGTACGGTAATTATTGTACGTTTCCGCGAATTTGTATACATTATAATGATATGCCTTGTAAACAGGCTTTTAAGAACCAGCAGTGAAAAAAGTACACCCATAAAATGTGAGCCATCTGACATTATAAAATGGTTTAGTTCTCAATAAGGTTCTGAGAGTTAGCAATGGTGGGTGGGTCTGGCAGAGTCGGATTGTATGTTTAATCGGACGAACCAGTGACAATTTTCGTGTTTCTCTAAACAATCTAAGTAGCAAGTGCTTTTATGTGAACAGGTTATGTAACCAAACAAAATACACATATTGATTCTTGATTTATTTTTGTTATTCTACATTTTCCAGATTTGTGTGAATAGTTTTTTGGATTAATAAGTTAGTGCCGCCCTCACTTCAGCCCGATATATAATGATATAATTCACATTATTTGCCCGGAATTTACACTTCAGCACTTTAACTTAATTAATTACTGTTTTTCGCAATCTAGAGGTTTTTGCAAAAAATATAAGTACAATGCAGAGATTGTGACACATAGATAATTCAAATTGATGCATAGTAAATTACTACATATATTCCTTACTCACTTACTTGCACATTTCTTGAAAAAAAGCATGGTCATAGTGTTAAGATAATTATAATTATTATACATTTACTGAAAAAAAAATTTACTGAAGACTTGGCTTACGGAAAGAATTTATTTGTATTAGCTTACAATGACATATTATTCTAAATACTTTAAAATTGTTACTTATGTTTTTCATAATTTTTCATTTATCTTTTTATAAAAATATTATATTTCTGTAAAAAGTTTAATTTTATTTTGTATGTATAATTGTAAAAATGTAACTATTACATCACTAAAATAAGATCTTTAATGTAAAGAACCCGTTAGACAAACTACTAAAAAGTAGTTTACCGGGACTTTTTGTCTTATATTTGTAAAGTGTATAAAAAATAAATAACTAACTAAAAAAAAAAACATTGATATTATTAGTCTTACATATTTCTGTCATCATTGTAACTTCATTCCTCACGTAAAAGGTTTTTTCACTTAGTTGTTCTATTAAATAATTTCTTAAACGCATTTGAATATATGAAACGAATTTAATTTGATTTATTTGTTTTATTTCACAATGCTTAATTCACTTTTTCCTCTTTCGTATAGTGGAGGGTCAGGGGGGACATCTAGGTTTGTGAGCCAGTCTTTATTCATATATCCCTATTGGGTATGCCAAAGTCTCACTGGCTCCAGACGCAGGCGGTTGGAAGCAGTTGCAACTCTTGTGCCGTACTCACATAAAAAAAACTTTATTTAATCCCGGAGAAGTTCCTACGTGCGGAGGTTGCATCGGGTAACCGGGATCTACTGCCTTATGTTAAGCTTCTGCTGCGGCCCTGAGCGAGCATCTCGAGAGAACATGATTGTTTCGCAATAGCTTTTAATGCACCCAATGCCTTTATGTTCTAGACTAGACACTTGCTCTCAATAGATTGACTTACCCGACAGAGCCGGAACAAGCTACATACAATAAGTTACTTAACAAAAAAAAACATAATTTCTTTCTTTTTTTTTATACAATATAAACAATTTTTAACTAAACAATTTTATTTTTAAAAAAATTAAAGAAAGCATTTAAAACTATTTAATTAATGATTTAATATAAAATGTTACAACAAACAGCACCAAGTTGGCTGCACGCGCAGATATTGTAAAGCGTTGAGTGTTAGCTTGTAATATGTCCATGAAATGACGCATTTCTATTAGCCAGTGGTCATACAGTACTCCAAACCTTATTTTTTTGTAATTACTACGGAGATAGAACAAAAATTGATGTTCAAAATGTAAGTGATGTTCAAAAAATATGATTAATATTACTGCGTTCACAGTTTAAAAAAAACTGAAATGGACATAGTACAAACCAACCTTCAGCAAGCTAAGTCTTGGCACTTTTTGTAGAATATATTATTTAAAAAAAATTGTATTTCATTTACTTCAACTGCATGTATTTTGATTATACATTTTCTTTTTTTTTATTTTATGTATTTTTTACTACATGATGTACCTATCTTGCATACATTTAAATTAAGTATATTTTTAAAGAGAGTGGTAGTTCGTGTGAGATTGCCCCGCGCCTGTAGGCGGTCGTGTGAATGAAGGCGCGCACGATGCGGCCCTGTTCTGCCGCGTCACTTAACGTACCGGCCGGCGGCATTTTAATAATATGACTTCACTGTTGGGCTCATCGGTCATTAATAGATCACGGAAATGCTCTCGCTTTCGTTAAATATCAAATCATTCCTGTGAAATAGGTTTACACGCCACATAAATATTATTTTTTATTTTCTCTAATTTAATGTTGTGTGGATAGTATGGCGTATGCCTTAATATATCGACGAAAGAATTAAAATTATTCATTCATTCATACATCATCCTTACTTCATTCACAAGCATACATTCCCAATCATTGCTTCATTCACATGCATATATTCACGCTCCTCGTTTCATTTAGATGCATACATCATCCTTACTTCAATCACATGCATACATTCACACTCTTTGCTTCATTCACGTGTATTCATTATCCTTACTTCATTCACATGCACATATTCACACTACTTACTTCATTCGTATGCATACATTCACACTCCTTAAGGAACGTACCCATACTACGTTCAGGGGGGGTAGGGGGATCATCAAAATACCACGCGTGGTCACAATGAGGGGCGAGGGGGCTTAGGTTTTTATCACGTAGTCAATATCCTTTACAGCTACATTCAAATATAGCGCGCAATTTTTTGCGGTTTTTAAACTCGCAGGTGGCAACACTGATGTACCTAAGCGGAGACGTCAGCTGATTGAAAACTGACAATAATAAAGACGAATATAAACCAAATAATTTTTTAAAAACTTTTTGTTAGCAAGAAATGATTCGAAACCATATTTATGAATTACTACGTGAAAACTGTAGGGGGAGGGGGGGGGGGTCTCGGAATATACTTCACGTGGTCACCGAGGCGAGAGGGGGGAGCTAAAAATTGCAAAAAGTGGGTTACGTAGTATGGGTACGTTCCCTCACTTCACATCATCCTTACTTCATTCACAAGCATACATTCCCAATCATTGCTTCATTCACATGCATACATTCACACTCCTCGTTTCATTCATATGCGTACGTCATCCTTACTTCAATCACATGCATACATTCACACTCCTTTCTTCATTTACGTGTATACGTCATCCTTTCTTCATTCACATCCATACATCCACACTCCCTACTTCATTTACATACACAAATCATCTCATATATATATCCTTCTGTTATTCTCTCGACTCCTGACATGACCCGACTCACTTTTTCGGTTAACTTGTTCATAGCATGTCTTCCTCGGACGTCCCCGACTTCTCCCCCCATGAAAAAGTTACCCTTTTAACCCTGTAGTATGAAAAACTTTAATTTATACGTAATCATAAATTAAGTACCTTTCATTTTCATGTTTCATTATAAAAAAATATTTTTCGGTCTACGGATATAAACCACCTATATAATATTGCATTTACAACATAAAATAATATTGATATAATGAACTATCGAAGAATTTATTAATAATGTTGGTGTATTAGGTCAGTTCAACATTGGACTGAAATTCAATTAGATTCCAAAGTACCCCATCAATTACCATCGCGCTCAAATGTGAGAGAAATAAGTCCACTGCCATTTAAGTTTACAGAGTTTAGCATTAAACTGAGCCGTAATAAAATCATAAAATTTAGCAACGGGCAATGGCGATACCTACAAGTATTTCAAAATTTCTTGTGAATAATTATTTTACATTGTTCGAAAAGTGAATCTGATACAAACCATAATTTTTAGTCCCTACAAAATACACCTGAACCAATAGCGTAATTTTATTTCACCAAATAGATGCACGTTTATTCGTCAATTCATAAATAATACGACGAGTTTAAGAGGCCTTAGGATATTAATTAATTTCTCATACATTAACATATAAATGTAAACAAACAATATAGGTGAATTCTGGTAGAAAGGTTTTTTTTTTTTTTAATTCTTAGTAGGAATACGGCATAATTAGTATTTAAATATTTCACAATAAAATTAACCGATTAACTAGCGAAAGGTTATTTTTTATTTGCAGCATATGGTTGTTTATTTTGGGAGGTAGGTATGGGTACCGCCGCCCCGGGATCCATTTATTGGATACAACAAATACCCCTGCTTTAGATGACACCAAGTGGTTCTCTACGTTTGGTGACTTAATAGGGATGGGGTGATTAAAGTTTGTCTTGGTCTTGGCGGCAATTCACCACCTACTACATAGTAGACCGGATCGGAAGAGACTAGTTGGGGCAGAACTAACCCAGACCTCTCCTGCCGGACTCTCCCGATGATATATTGAGAACAGGTTTTAGAGTTTTGCACATTTAGCCAGCGGCAAATTGGCAAATTGTGACAGTATTTTTCCCAGCTTTTTCATTAAAAATAAACCATTAATTAATTTAAAATAAAACATAAAATATTCTTACTTTTGAAAAACATTTTTTTTTCCTTTTGGAAATAGGCAATAAAATGCGTAACACAGAATTAAATTTGTTACGTTTTTATTTATATTACCGTTGATTTGGTGGTTACTGGTAGATTATCTATTTTTACGTAACATCATTTAAATTTTATGTTTCGTAAACTTTACTAAATCTTGCACATTTTTGTATTATTTCTTATAGTAATTTCTCGAAAAAGATGCACTTCATAATAGGTAAAAGTTATCTGGTCGTTTTAAATTAAATAAATAACGGTAAAGACGTATCTGAATACTAGAATCATTCATGAATTGACTTCAATGGAGACGAATGCCAGATCATTTATGTATAATTTACCAAAGCAAATGGTTTATGCGAATATAGTTTTGATTTTTTGTTTTATGGATTCTTTCATAAACATCTAACTAGCTAGGGCTTATCTTATAACAATACCCTTTAATGTTTCTAACTAACTAGTACTGCGGCATTTTTACTATCACCATCTAATGGTTGTATTTAATTGACTGAATTTATGTTACAAAAATGTCATCATGATGAAAAATTTGTAACTGGAGAAAAAAAACCCTCATGCCGCGAATAGACACAATAGATATTCTCTGTGGTTCTCTCAATCTGTCACTGACCCTGCTTTTAACACAGCTCTCGAACTGAAATTAATCTGAATCCAACCCAGCTGCATCCCTATGGCGTTACATCCCCAGCGTCCGTATAGGTTGCAAATATCACGCTTTTTAACATATCGACAATGATCAATTTTATTATCACTCTTATTTGCAGAATATACAAAATTCTTGCAAATTAGAACCACTGGGTCTGTAGTCTTTTAAGAGCCAGGGAGACGATGGCATTCCCAATTAGAGTATGTTGTGCGACTGAAAGTAGTGGGGAAGGGAAGGAGATGGGGAAGAGGAAGGTTGGGAAGTACCTGGCTATTCAAATCTGATTACCAAACACGGCTAAAACCATTTCAAGAAACTTTTCAATTCTGACTGGTGGTCTTACACACTTTATTTAAAATCTTTTGAAAATTTTAATATCGTCGCTAACCATTTTGCTTTATTGTTTTATATTTTTTTATATTGCGGTTTCGATTTTTTATAATAATATTATTTCCACTTTCAAAGGGTACCCAGTTTTCAGGTACACTAAAACTTACAACCTCAAAACTTTTTGTACTCCAAACCGTTCATAACCCCGAGAAATGACATGTACAATATGTACATGTCATCTCGTTACCACTCTCTAAAATATTGTAGTTTTTACAAAGGTAAGGCAAATCTAAGTTTTTACAGTGAATTCGTGTGACAATATTATAATATTTCGCTTCTTTCTTCTCACAGCATCTGAGTAACATTAGATTTATTAGTAGGAACTTAATAAGTATTATTTGTAAGCCAAACGTCGTGTATTATTATGATTACCGATTTTCTCAGAAATTACTCGAGTTTAAATTTTTTTCTATGCAATTAATCATTTTTTATTACATTTTTAGCAGTAATAAATTTTTCTCGTTCGTAAATACATACACATGTACTTCCATGGTGAGAACACGAATTTGAAAAATTGGATTCGAATGGTAAAAATCGTATAAAATTTTGTGAGAACAAATTTAGTGCAACAGGTTAATTTTATTGCAATAATTAGGTTTGTGAAATATTAAAACGATTTCACGAATAAAATATGGCGCGCAATACTATTTTCATCACGAATAGTAGCAATAGCCAAATTATGAACTTGCCACACGATGAACCCAGATAACAAGAGAATATAATCATTCAAATAAACAATTAATATATGGTTCAACATTTAAGAAGTTCGTGTGAACTTTGCGATGAATAAATTATCATGCTTGTAATTCAATTACAAATGTTTTACGTCGAAATACAAGCCGGTGAGTGCAGGTAATTCCATTGTTATCTCATTGTATCAATGCCTTTAGCAAAATGTTTAATATGCCCTTTTTTACGCGTGGTGATTCCTTGGTTTCCAGCCGTATGATATATATATTTTTAAATTTAACAATATCATCTGATAATATTACTACGTATCGGATAAATAAAATTTTCTCTAAACTTACCATTTTTGTCACGCTATTGAAAAAATATTCGAGAAAAATTAACATAAATAGATATTGCACATCCCGTAGAAAGTCAAAAAGTAATTTTAAAAATCACTTTGTTTGAATTAAGTGCACTTGTTAAGGGTTATAATTAAATTTCAATTGAATAAAATCACATTTTTCGAGATTCGGATCACATCTTTTAGTACCAACCAAAATAGCATCCGGTCATTTACATCTTTAATTCATAAATAAAATAGTAATTTCATTGGATTAAACAGGAACACAAACTAATCCTAAATCAGCCCCATTAGCGCCAGCGGTGTGATCACCACAAAGGCGATTGAATTGCAATCATCATTGTCAAATTTAATTTGGATTTCGATCATCACGAAAATTTTTCAACTTACATTAATGACTTTTTTTATGTAATTTAATTACACAATATTGGACGTCGTAATATTATTTATTACTTTCGTCGTCGTCTATTTTCATATATTGTAGTAAATTATTTTAGACGTTATGTTTTTAAACCTTTAAGACGCCAAGAAGGGAGCAAATTTTTCAATTAGCGAAACATCATTAGAAATTAGACTTTTGCCCAGAATAAGAAGAAATGATAACTGAAGTTGGGGTTCATTTTTACTATATTGTTTGAGCTGTGGAGTTTTCGTTTTATATCCCATCCAATTTCGAATTTGTGATCGTTAGTTTATTACACGGAAGAATAATATACTTTTTTTAAATTTAATTTCGGTTGGTGATATAATATTGCAAAAGTACCGCGAAGGAAGGAAATTCTCAATTTTTTTTTCTGTTCAGATGTATGTTTATAGTTGCATTTAAAACATCCCATGGATAAAAATAAAGAAATACCAAATATGTTTGTTATTTCAAATGTTTATCTATTCTTACGTATCTTATTTTTCAGTACCTTTACTTTGTACCCTGATTAAGAAAATTAAATTATTAATGGCATAAACAAAGTTTATTAAACGAAAACCATTCACATTGTATCACTAATTTATATGTATCACTAATTTATATAATTACTTGTTAAAAAATCAAATATTAAAAAGACCTGACAAAATACAATGAAAGAAACGATTGCATTTTAAACCAAACGACTGAAGTAAAACTGCTTTAGCTCCATCTACATGTATGTATATATATATTTTTTTAAATTTACCTATAATATATACATGTATATACATATAGATATATAAATTTTCTACATATATTTATTTATTTGAATTTATTATCGTTCGCCTCGCCAGATCACACTTTTCGTAACGCTCTTGTCACGCATTTGCCAGCTTACTCCCCAAGTCAAGCGTGCGTAAAGAAGTTTTACTTCAAAAATTTGAAACATGTTGCGAATGTGTTTTGTATTTGTTTCGAAACCAATAGTTTCTTCGTCAGAAATTTTTATTATTTTAATAAATTAAAATTGAATTCTACAAAGTGAATTTGCGATTATTGAAGAAGAGATTATTAGAAACTGTTTGGATTTCGGCTATTTTGTTATCTACTTAAATACATTATATCAAACAAAATTCTTTAATCCTATTACAGTTGTCGCTCAATGCAATCATCTTTTACTCGTTCTTCGGTTGGCTGATTTTCCTGACTAGTCGATGTGCCCGTAGAGTGTGAATAAGTTACCCATAAACGAAGTAATAAAAATAACAAAATATATCTTTTATTAAAATGTATACCTGCCAAAAAAATATTAAATTACCCACAATGTAAATATTTTTAAATCTCTTTAACCGATTCCCATTACTGCATGTCATTCTCATAATCGGAAGAGGTTAAAAAGCTTTTAAACAGTAGTAAGGAATTCTTTATTCACAGGTATGTAGACTTTGTAAAATTAAACTTTAAATAAGTAAAGTTTATTAAAATTTTACTATTACTTTAAATATTTTTGTACATTTAATGTTTCTTAGCATCAGGCTCTACGTATTTCACATATTTGAATAGTGCAGGTAATCAGATTGGATTATTTTGTGAATTAAAACCAAAATCTTCATCTGGTTCGCTGAATCGCTCAATATTGTACAATATTCTCGTCCCCTCCGCTGATGTTCTCCGAACTCAACAAAATGTGGTTTTCTAATATGTATTTCATAATTGTACTTATCATCAGGCTCCAAGAAGGTAGTTCACATATTTGAATAGTTCGCTTAATCAGATTGGATGATTTTGTGAATTAAAACCAAAGTCTTCATCTGGTTAGCTGAATCGCTCAATATTATGGGATATCTCGTCCCCTCCGCTGATGTTCTTCGAATTCAACAAAACGTGGTTTTACAATATGTATTACATATTTTTATTAAGCATTAGGCTCCAAGTACTTCACATATTTGAATGGTTCAGGTAAACAGATTGAATGATTTTGTGAATTAAAACCAAAGTCTTCATCTATTTAGCTGAATCGCTCAATATTATGGAATCTCTCGTCCCCTCCGCTGATATTCTTCGAACTCAACACAGTGTGGTTTTCCAATATATTTTATATAATTTTACTTAGCATCAGGCTCTAAGTATTCACATATTTGAATGGTTCAGGTAAACAGATTGAATGATTTTGTGAATTAAAACCAAAGTCTTCATCTAGTTAGCTGAATCGCTCAATATTATGGAATCTCTCGTCCCCTCCGCTGATATTCTTCAAACTCAACACAACGTGGTTTTCTAATATGTTTTATATAATTTTACTTAGCATCAGGCTCCAAGTATTCACATATTTGAATAGTTCACTTGATCAGATTGGATGATTTTGTGAATTAAAACCAAAGTCTTCATCTGGTTAGCTGGATCGCTCAATATTATGAATCTTCTCGTCCCTTTCGCTGATATTCTTCGAACTCAACACAGTGTGGTTTTCCAATATGTATTTTATAATTTTACGATATATTTTATAATTATCTGATTGATCTAACTATAAATTTAATAAACTAGTAAACTAATTTTGTACATTTTAATTGCAGCTATGATACTTCATCCACTTTACTTTTTAAGGGACGCTCTTCCAAATAAGTGTAATAATCATTTCATTATGGCATATTTGACCGAGTCCTATATAAACTTGACGATTTTGCTTTTCACCTGTCTGTAAGTTTGTTTGTACGTTTAATTTCCATGTTGGCCTTTTTAAATATTATGTTTTCATATCTGAAATCGTCTTGTTTATTTGGACTTTCATATTCACATTTTTTTCAATACCTACTTGAAATAAGTTTGGTTTATTTTGTTACAAATGGTTTTTAATTTAGTACTTAGGTGTTTAAGTGCCCACTTAAAAAAGTCTAATGATTTTAGTGGAATTTTTTTAATATTCATTTATTTAAAAAGAGAAAAACATGATTTTTGGACACAAGGTCTAAAGTTCACAGAACTACTCTTTATTTAATTTTACTCAATATATGGTTTTGAAACCATTTTTAATAACATATATTAAGATACGTTAAGTTGAAAACAAATATATCAAAGAGTACATATATCTTCTTAATATCTTCCTAATCGATAATTTCTCATCCTTTATTTACACATATTTTATTTCGATTTATAGAGATTTATTCTTTCTTCTTATTGATTTATTATTCTTGCAACTTGTAAAATCATGTTTATTTTCTCACTATTTTCCTGATTTTATCTTTTTTAATGTTCTAATTATTACCTTTTTCTGTTTATTTTCTGACTATTTTCCTGTACACCTTTTTTCTTTTTTATTGTTCTAATTATTACCCGTCTCAGAACAGACAACGTGAGGCGGGTAACTTACTTGTTATAAAATACTAAATATTAAATTAAAACAAATAACTTTGTTTTAACCACTAATATAATCACAATTACCTACATGTTTAAAAACCGATGGTTTCTTCGTCAGGGTAGAAAAGAAAAAGAAAAGAAACCATCGGTTTTGAAACATGTAGGTAATTGTGATTATATTAGTGGTTTAAACAAAGTTATTTGTTTTAATTTAATTAAAAATGACGCCACAAAACGATTTTGCGAAGTTTGAAGAAATAACTAAATATTACCTCAATAAACGCCCGGATTAGTTAATTAATTAATTAATTATATATATATATTCGAATTACATCATTTGTAACCGACAGATTCGTCCTATGGGCTTAAAGAGATGTCTCTTTTGTGGGCGGTTATCTTTTGTCCCAGCTAGTATTCTGAATGCATCCACTACATTATGAGCTCTCTCACCATTCAAGAGTTTTTGTTGACAAACAGATTTTCTGCTTCATATTTAAGGTGTAAACATACCAACAGTTGTCTGCAGCAGCCAGATATAGCCTTACTCCGGTAAGTGGGGCTCTAATGTGTCCTGGACTCAAATTAATTTAAGATGATACTGGTCATTGATCATATAGATACCAAGATGATACTTGCAGCATTACGGCACCGCGACCATGTTACCAGTCATTCCAGACGAAGCCGTATTATTTGTACAACTGCATATACAAATTAAGAAACTATGGTGGGGTAATGCTCCGCATTTTACGAATATTCGGCCTCTTACTTTTAAGAGCCGTGGGAAGATTATGGTTTTTAGTTTCAATATAATGTCGAAACGCTGAAACGTATATAAGCATTATGTGGAATCACAGGCAGAGCGAATTACCTGATGATGCTCACATGAATACTTGGTGCGGCATCGGGCCTTGTCGCTTTGGGGGATATCGGAAAGATGTAACGGTTTTTTCTTACATGGGTCGACTAATAATAAATGAATGAGCCAATAGCAAATTGGTATCTTTTATGTGATGCCGAATAATAACCCATCTGTGCAGAACAAGTATGACGTCTTATTTAAGGGAATATTGTGCGAATGAATATATTGGGAGAAGAGAAAAGAACTTCTCCACTTCATATTTGGACTACACCCTTTAATATTATAATGTATCATAATGCATTTAATGAATTTCATGGTTGTAATAAGACTTACCAGAGCAAGTAGGCATTGTTTTATTACTTCAACACTATTCGAAGGACATCAATAATTGTGAGGAATTCGATCATCTTTTCGTTGTGTCATCTCCTGACGAAAATCGACAAGCATTTTAAAGTGTCACGGTCCTCTGCGGCACGAAATAAATGAGGGGCTTCAATCCTGATTTTTTTCTCAAACTCCTCAACAATGACAAATCCAAATACAAAGGTAACAGAAAATAAATAAGTCACCTGATTGATGAAATTGAACGTACGATGTAACCTTCTACTGAGAATTCATAAACTCTACATCTAACAATCCGTCAAAAAAATGCCTAATAACCATTAGAAGTATTTATATGCCCGTACCATATTATGTGCCAGAAAACAGTTCATTATGGCATTATCATCTACTTTTTGGAAACACCCTTCTTATATTTGTACATTGTACACATGAAAAAAACGAGTGTGCTTTAGACCACACGACTGAAGTAAAACTTCTAAAGTGAAAGAAAATGTGTGCGTACACTGCTCTCTCTTGCTCCTACAGTATTTATAAAACTGTTCAAGAACGAAATGAAATTGCGAATAATCTTCATGCACTGGCTATGAGAGGAAGAGAGAAAGAAAATGTGCGCGCACTGCTCTCTCTTGCTTCTACAGTGTGAAACAGCCCGTTCGCCTCACCCGTAACGCATTACACTTTTCGTAACGCATTCGCCAGCTTACCCCCCCAATCAAGCGTGCGTAAAAAAGTATTACTTCAAAAATGCACGATCTTATATTTTTTGTGAAATTTCATAAAAGGGAATTTAAACAAATCGCACTTTACAGGCCAATTTCTTTTGATGTAATAAATAGCTATGAATTTTTACTGTACTTATATTATGTATATATTTCTTTCCGTTGAATATTAATATAAAAAATGAACGAAGATCATCGATTTGACTGTATTAAATTTGGAAGTTTACAATGAACTGTAAAATAATTTCTGTACTTGTATAATCGTAAGTGACCCTTCCACTAATATCAAATTGAACCTATTAGTTGGGCCGCACATAGTTTGCTTGTGCAGCCTTATTATTTGCATTTTATCACACACCGCCCCGGTAAATCAACGCTGGTTGACCTGTACTCTATTGGCATTATCGGAAGCGGCGCAACGTCAATCTTCCAACCCCTGGCCAAGCCTGCTGGGCTCTTCCGCCTATATCAAATAATTTTATTAAAGAGACTGTAAAAATATTAAAAAGTATTACTAACACTGCGATTAGTTTGAGGTATTGTAATGTAATCCGAATAGCAAAAAAAGTTTTCTTTATTGCATAATATTTTTTGTCTTCGTATATCATCTACGCATCCATTGTATTGTATTCAGCGCGAGAAATGAATTTCACATGCCACACGACCTAAAATTTGTATTATCATGTTATTCTTAGCATTTTGAAAAGCATCTATGAAGGCATATTCATGTGAAGGCATAAGCATATTCATTAATCATGAAGATATTTAGAGAAAAGAAAGCAGGTAGAGTCCCCTCGATTTCTTCACGGACTAATTTTTTCTGAAATTTCTTGATGGTGGCAATTTTGAGGCCCGGATCCCAAGCCGATACCCAGGGGATCTTTCCACTGGCTGGCAATCTATCTAAGTAAATGGAAATATTGGTGTGCTCACAAGAATGGATTTAAAGCCAATGCAATCATATGTATATCAGCGGGCTTGCTGGACAGTAATCATGTTACATAAAGTGATAAACTCATTTCTTAAATATCTAAAATTTCATATTTGTAACCCTTACTCAATCATGCAAAATCTCAATAATCTAATAACACGTGTTTTCAATTAATCTATATATATAAAAATCAATTGATGTTCGTTTGTCTCGCTAAAACTCGAGTACGGATGGGTGATTTAGCTGATTTTGGTTGTGAAATGTTTGTCGTAGTTCATGGAAGGTTTAAACGATGGAAAAATTGCGAGGAAGATAGTAAAAACAACAATTTCATTTTCCATATAAACTGTTCTGCCTACTTTCCTGTCAAACATTTGACGTTCGTCCCTTAGGGGGAGGGGACCCGTGAGGGTGGAGGGGAACTCGAGAGGGGGGACGGGAACTTGGTAGGGGGATCCACGGGAGGGGGGAGGCGAATACGGGAGGGAGGAGGGGGACTCAGGAGGGGGGTTCGCGGGAGGAGAGGCAAGGTGGAGGAGGAGGAGTGGGAATGCGAGAGGGGAAGGGGACGCGGGACAGTAAGGGGAGGAGAAAGGTGAACGGAACGAATGGGTAAGGACGCGCAGGGAGAAACAATTTCTTTATTACATGGCATTGCATTGGATGTCGGGTACCAGCTAGTAACTAATAAATAAAATCGAAGAACGAAACAGAGGCTGATCAATTGAATAGGAGAAAGATATGAGAAAAGAGAAAGTTTATTATTTATCTGGATACTCAGAATTATTACTAAACTTGGCCAAGGACATTTTGAGCATCATTTCACCAGGAAAAAAAATATTTACCAATCTGTAAAGTGGTGCAAGTTAATGTATTCATGCCTACTTCATATTATTTTATTGAAAACCAAACAAAAATAAATAAAATTTATTCAAGCTCACTGGGTTTCGAACTCGCAATCTCTGGGCCTGGAACCAAGAAGCTTACCGCTGTACAAGATTCATTATTTAGAGAATAGAAAAAATAGCAATTAAAGAAGCACGTCACATTTCGTTATTATGTTGTACCTATATATCTATTATATGTCATAAGTTTTTTTCTAAGAATTCCGTCTGTTAGTGGCTACGCACGATTTTCTCCCATACCCTTCATATTGCATTGATGGCCTTGTCTCGACATAGCTTTATAATGTCAGAGATGGGACGACTAAGGAAACAAAGCGTGGCGACACGCTGAGCATGCGCGCACCAACTAATTTGGAAAAATGTCAGATCGTGTCATTTTTCACGCCGTACATCTTCTTTATCATTTCCGCATCAGATGTGGCCTTTGATTGAGCTAACTTAGAAAAGGGTTTCTACATATTGAATTGAGCTATATATACATATACGGATTGGGACATATCGTTGTATCAAATAATCTTAATACCTAGGAATATATATCTTGTTTCTAAAGGTAGGTACAAACATTTCCAAGTTACGCATAATCTGGCATTCCTTCTACTGCCATTATGATATTAAGATATTATCGCACAATCAATTTAGTAATTATCTAGATGCCAATGTAAATTTCAAAATTGTTTCATCGAGTGCACGTAGACAATTTGCAGATGTGATGTTGCTTTATATAATCGTAAACAACATTAATGTTCTTCCTATATTAATAAACTTTGAATTGAATAACTACCTAACGCGGTATACGCGTTCGTTCAATCGTCTTAATGAAAACATTGTAAAACAAATTCAAATCAAAATTTATCAGTATATTGTAAGGAAAATAGATATAAAATCTGTATAAAAATGTATTCAAATATAATATCCCAACTAAACCAAACTATGAAATGAAATATAAAATATTCAATAATGGAGGATCTCTTATTGTCATCATATCCCTATGTATATAAAACTATGCGTATAGTGTATTGTTATATATATAATGCATTAGTAATGTGGGGAAATCCATAATAATTATGTACCAATTATTGGTTTCTCAATTAAGTAAACTGCTCACTTATAAACCAATCATATTGCAAATTGTAGTTTTCCCTAAAATAAAATAAATTAATAAATATTGAATAATGAGGCTTATATGATCATGGAGATGTATAACCAAGCTAGCAGAAGGACGAATCCGCGAAGCCTGGGTAGGAACTCAATGCTTTGGATCACTCACCACATGGTTATGTCTACAGAATATATTAATAATAGCGCTTCGCGAGGCATACTTTGAAATCTGCAAAATGAATGAAATATGTAATTCTATTGTTAATTTGCAATTTACGCATTGATAAGTTATAACTGCGGGTGCATAGTTCAAGCGTTTAGTGTTCAGATTGCTATGACGTGTGAATAAAGCAGAATGACATCTTACTGTACAATTAATTTAAAGGCTCCGTCAAACAGGAGGCGTACTTACGCGCGTCAAGCGTTAAAACGTCTCGGACGTATAACGCTGCGTTGTGTTGTACTGAACACGACGAAGCCGTTTAAATAGAAAGTACGCGACGTTACGGCGCTTTGGTGCCTGTTTGAAGGAGCCTTTACGCAGACGCCTTGACGCGCGGTAAGTACGCCTTCTGTTTGACAGAGCCTTCATGAAATCTCGGTGCTGGTGGCCCCACTCAGGTCGTGTGCACCTATTAATTGTTACGTGGATGACAGTACAGCCCATGATAGCTTTTTGTTTGACAAGCCCCCAGAGGGTGCACACATTCCAATGGCTCGGAGGGCTTTGAAGCAAAGAATGGACGCTTACCTCGAGAGTGTTTTCTCTTGGGGTAAGAATAATCTCGTCGAATTCAATGTTTCAAAGACCCAATCATGTCTGATTACGTCTAAAAGGGATCGAAATGACAATCTAGTCTCCTTCAACGGTAGCATTCTTCCGAACAGGTCCTCCATTGATATGCTCGGTGTAACTCTAAGTGACCAGCTCAGATATGGGGGCTCCATCGAGGCCAGAGTTAGGTTAGCCTCTTAGAAACTGGGCTTACTGTTGAATTTGGCAGCCACCTCTGGTCTGGAGCCCCAAAGTACTTGAAAAACACCCTCGACTCTGTGCAGAAACGGACGGTCCTTTTAATAGATTCTCCCGTCTTAACAAACGGATTACAATCTTTAGAGCACAGGCGACGGGTGGGAATACTATCCTACTTCTACCGGTATTTCAATGGAAGATGCTCCGAGCAACAAGCGTCATTGATACCCTCGACACCGTGCATAGTCAGAAAACACGCCAAACGCTCGCCCAACATATGTAAATAGTTGACAATTGTCACATGAGAACGGGTCGTTTTTACGACTCGTTCTTGAGTTCAACAGCTCGGCTGTGGAACGATTTGCCGATCTCTGTGTTTCCTCCTTCCTACAACATAGGTCTCTTCAAGACCCATGTTCACTCCTTCCTCTCCTCAAAAAGACCCTCGAAGCAGCATCTTCAAAGATGAAATAGGCCCCAAGGAAAATTATTTTCCTCAGGGCCTCGGAGTTAATATAAAAAATATAAAAAAGCGTCCCGTGTTCAATTCCTCGGCCAGAGTATGCTGATGTCTTGAATAATGCAGAATGACATATTACTGTACAATTAACTTAACATGACATCTCGGTGCTGATGGCCCCACTCTAGCGTCCCGTGATTCCCAATTCCTCGGCTGGCTAAGTCCTCCATCCTAACGCAAGCAACATTTTTCGCTTACTCTAATGATAGTGGGAGATTTTCACACGTTGTCAGGTTATTTGTAACCCGGGAATGTTTGTCTTTCTTTATAAATTAAAAAATCTTACTATATAATTAACACTACAGAACGTTATTTTTCTGTTCATTAAAGTTAACTTCGTGCTAGTTACCAGACAGTTTTTATACAAAGAAAGTATCAGCTTTCTCTCCCGAGAATTATTCTTCCTTTAGTATCTTCTTCGTATAACAAGTATCAAGTAATTTTCTAGCATCACTCTTTGTTCAATCTTTAACAAATAAGGTATTTAAAAAAGCCTTGACATGCTATAAAAAATACTTTTTCAGTAAATATGGCTCATAAAATTTCCTGTAATTTTGAAAAGGAATTTCCTTTCTGTTAATGCTTTTGCTTTGAATCTTTACCCAAATTACGCAGAAAAATATGAAGACAACACGTAGTATTTATTGAGATCCGGAATCGTGAGGGTCTCATTAGTGAACAGGATTCTCAGCAGCAGAACCTTCAGGTACCTACTTGAGTGTTAAGTATGGATACTAAAAACAGCGACCAGGGTGACAAGAACAAAAATTAACGAATTAATGATAAACAGACAACCCTTTTGATTTATGAAAAAAAACGAGTGTGCTTTAGACCACATGACTGAAGTAAAACTTCTAGAGAGAAAGAAAATGTGCACGCGCACTGCTCTCTCCTGCTTCTACAGTGTGATACAGTCCGTTCGCCTCACCCGTAACGCATTACATTTTTCGTAACGCATTTGCCAGCTTACTCCCCAAGTCAAGCGTGCGTAAAGAAGATTTACTTCAAACATGTTTTTGACATTAGTCACATCCATCCCAGAATACATTATATTAATTTTGTTGTTATGTTAATAAAACTAATCGGATTCCAAAACCATTCGTTCAAAAGTTTAATCAAATAATACAAAAATACGGGAATCATAAAAAATCTGAGTTCCAAAAAAATAATTAGTCATAAAAATGCATTATTTCATAAATTACACATTTTTTTATAACTAGTTTTATCACTATTTTTGTGACATATTTTCCTGCAGAAATAAATTAGTTCAACGATAAAAAGAAGAAAAAAAATTTACTTAAAAAATGAAAACAGGAAAATTTGATAGACCTACCTAATTAATAAAAGCTTAAAACAATATATAATACCAACATAAAAAAATGCCTCCAATCTACAAAACGGTGACCGGATAATGACCGGAATGAATTCAACTCAAACACCTCATTTAAAAAGTCATTAAAAGTGATTTTAAAAAAATGGATAAATAGGTTTTATTTGGATATTTGGATATTCAGATTTACGATAACCATTTATATGAATACAATACGTACCGGCCTGAAGAAAGTTTAAAAAAATAATTGTCACAGTAACTACAGGTGTTAAGATTTAACAGAAAATTTGTTGCACTTTTGAACATAATGAAATGACACACTTCTTCCTTGCACTGTCCCAACTCATTGCCTAGGCTGTTGGGGTCGGCTCTGAAATGACACACTGTAGGTACCTAAATAATATTAATATTATTTACTAGATTTGTGCCAATAATCAATACATACGCAACTAATAAAATCATGTTTTACTTTATCTGTTCTAAGACATTTCAAAATGTGGGTCAGGTTGCTGCATAGAAGGCTGCCAAGAAGTTGGTTGGTAGATAGTTATTTGGCAAAGTGCTCTGTCATAGTATTTTTAGATGTGAATTGCGATACATTTATTTCTTTGTTCCTCTTTCGTGCAATTGTTAGCCACGCAAATGCCAAGGTAAATGATCTCAAATAGCTCGGATGGGTCTTATAATACGAGATGACCAACTAGACAGGATTAAAACGTAGATTATCGTTGTACAACTGGCTGCAGTTTCGTCATGAGTATGACTAAACCAAAATGCTTATTACTTGCCGGTTAATATTATATTGCTTGAGTTATTATTATCAAACATGCAATGACGTAAAAATTATAACTGATGCACTTTGGTACAGAGTATTGATGTTTAGTGTGGGCTTTTT
Organism: Limnephilus auricula; assembly: GCA_951813805.1. NCBI lineage: Eukaryota > Metazoa > Arthropoda > Insecta > Trichoptera > Limnephilidae > Limnephilus > Limnephilus auricula. Next base: position 28,102,267 of record OX638391.1, read on the forward strand.
ATGTGGCTGTCATACACTATTGAGGGGGGTTATTAGGTTTTTAGGGTTTTTAGGTTTTTATTGTTTTTAGGTACTTTGGGTTGTGGTTAATTTAAGTGAACCTATGAGTAATAGCAGTTTCTTGCGGTTCCCTTTTCCGATATCATTATTTTCAACAACATTCGCATTTGTTAACCTTCGATATTAATTTTTAATAATTTTTGAAGAAAAACTTCTTTAGAAATAACGTTTTCAAACTGAAATGACGTTTGATTAATTTGTGTGATTTCTCAATTAATTAATTAAAAAATAATATATGATATATTTTCGCCACGTTCCAGAGTGAAAGATACTCTCAGTATCGCTCTGGTGTAAAATCACCATTCAGAATTGAAACGCGCCTTGGAATGGCTTCAGCCGTGTTTGGTGACCAGATCTGAATATCCAGGTACTTTTCCACCTTTCTCTTCCACATGTCCTTCCTTACCCTATTACCTTCAGCCTCACAACACACCCCATTTTGGGGATGCTATGGCATGTCTCACTGGTTCCAGACGGGAGCAGTTGGGACTCTTATGCGGTATACAAAAAAGGACAAACCTCTCCCTGTGAACCCAGGCACCCCTGCTAAGTCACCAAGCGTATCGAACCAACTGAGGTGATCTATGGCAGAGGTATTATTTATCCAATAAAAGGTTCCAGGTGTGCTAGCACGGTCGCTCGATATGAAGTTACCGACCGATTGTCGGTAACTTCTCATCGTTCCCTAGGACAACTGCAGTTCTCAAACGTACAAACGACAGTTGATATCGAATATATTAAGGACACTTAGTCATTGTGAGACAGGCAAGGCCAAAAAAAAAATGTAAACCTTATTATATAGATTCAATAAATAAATAAATAAATAAATAAATTGTGAACTGTCACCTATTCATTTGCGATCTGCAGTTGTCGTAGGGAACGATGAGAAGTTACCGATAGTTATCCTACCGATCGTTATAGAGCAAGCGTGCTAGGGCCTCAGGTCGGTACCCATATTGAAATATTGTACTACCAGTCAACACCGTACTAAATTATTTCATTAGAATGATTTATACATCAATTTATTTTTGCAATTTTATGAAGGCAGCTAAATATGTATGTTGTACGGATTTTCAAAAACGATGGAAAAAAATAATTATGAAAGTCGTTGATTTAAAAAAAAAACTTGTATTTAATGCAGGCCAATTTTCTCACCAATCTTCATTTAGGTACGATATTTGACCTTATTCAAATGAATTTAAAGCAATAATTATATTGAACATCTCGAAATTCGATTTCGTGCCAAACTGTTCTAAATAACTCTCTGATCTGTTACCTCAGACTCGCACCGCAGTTAATACCACGGTTTGTATTGATGTTCCATTAGCTTAATTATAATAATTGAATCGATTCGTAACCACTTTTATGGAAGGCCGTCAACATTATTTGTGCATGCTAGTTAGGAAAACGTTTATTTTATGGTTTTTGGTTTCAAATTGGGTAACTTTGGGCTATTCATTAAAAAAATGTATGTAATTTACGATAGTTGAAATAAAGGTCATATATTTAGAAATGCCTGAAAAGTACTATAAACTTTTTGATCCATACTTTTTTCAAAGAAAGAAAAATATTTTCAATTGATTATGTACTTTGAAAAATATTTTCAAAGTACATAATCAATTAAAATTTAAAATTTTAAACTTTTATTATTGGACCTTTTATAATTTTAGTCGAACTCATAATGAACCCAAGCGTAATTGGATACGTTTTTAGATTTTCACGGCCAAAAGCATTTTCGTTGTTTGTTTTTGGGGTGTTATGCCGTGTTGTGCTACCTCCTTCTTTAGCCGACGTTTCGGACAGCGTTGCAGTGTCCATCATCAGGGCAGATCCGGCAGATCGGATCGAGATCGACATCGACGGATCTGCCGGATCTGCCCTGATGATGGACACTGCAACGCTGTCCGAAACGTCGGCTAAAGAAGGAGGTAGCACAACACGGCATAACACCCCAAAAACAAACAACGAAAACCAAGCGTAATTCTTTTTTTTATTTTTTATAACTTAACACAGGCTTAAGTCTCGTCGGTGATGGTTTTCTCTAATGAGAGGTTGTAAAGAAGTGCTGCGTAGAAAAATACTCACTTGGATTAATTATTATTAAAATTTGATCCATAGTATTTTTCCGAACGTCCCACTCAGCGATCCAAGACGACTCTACAGTAAAAAATCCACCAAAGGGATCAAAATCATCCAATTTGTGCACATCTCGGAACGCACATATGAAGCGAAAAACATGTGGGATATTTTGTATAACATAAATACAGTTTTCAATGGTGCTGGAACGTGCAACTTTTGAAATGCAGTGGCGATGACGAATAAAAGGTGCTGATAGAAAGCCAATATTATCTCTTCTAACGATTTAGACCACAAACCGTCAATGGCTCTGTTGAAGCTGTAAAAAATAAATTTACCGCGTAAAGAATCAATACCGTAATAACACTTTTTTATTGAACTATCATTAATTGGATCTATTATCCTTTCTTCAAAATAATGGTAAGCAAAACAAATCTTGGTAATTCATGGTAAAAATATATCTCATCAATTGCCTTTATTGTTATCTTTAGGCCCTTACAAATAAACGTATTTTCAATTTTACACACTGTTTTTGATAAACAACCTTTAACAGTTGTTAAATTTATCGATGATTAGTGATTGTCTTATTTGAAAATAAAAATTTGGCTAAAACGTATACGAGTAATTGAAATAACTAACATTTTTATTTAAATCGTGACATTTTCGAATTCTAGAACTAACTTCTAAAACCTTGATGACTAGCACAATAATACAAAAAAATTAGAGTGTGCTTAAGACCACACGACTGAAGCAAATACTTCTTTAGCTTCATCCATATGTATGTTTATATGTATAAAATATATACATATATTAATTTTCTACAAACATTTATTTAAATTTATTATCATTCGCCTCGCCCGATCAAGCCGTGTACATCGACGTCCGCTCCCCCCGCGTTTGGCGCGTCACTGGTTTTTCAAAATACTGACTGAAATATTTCATGCACTGGCCATGAGAGGAAGAGAGAAATAATATGTGCGCGCGCACTGCTCTCTCTTGCTAATGTGATACAGCCCGTTCGCCTCGCAATGCATTTCACTTTTCGTAACGCTGTAATTTCCGTAACGCATTCGCCAGTTTACCCCTCACGTCAAGCGTGCTTATAGAAGTATTTACTTCAATAAAAACCTAGCATCTAAATGGTTATGTAAACAAACTGATGAAAAATATCATGGAGTGATCTGCAGGTTAACCAAACAACCATTAATAGATCAGTATTATCCGAAATGGTTTTTTAATTAGACAAATGAATGAGCAGCAGAGACGAATGCCGAGCTAAATATCATAGTGGTATATACTAGCCTCAACTAAAGGAGAAAGTGAGGTACTGGGTCACTTGTTGCAGAGTTCACCGAAATTGAATAAGGCTAATCGTGCCAAAATTAACACAATTTTTTGCGATTGTTGGGCTGTACCGAACAATTCGTTACATTGCTTTGACATCACTGAATAGAAAAACTGATGAGGCCGTCTTCGCGTGGCAAAATTTTGCCGAGTCTTTCAATGTTTTCTAAAAAAAACTGATCAAAATTTATTAAATATCCGTAATCTTTCTTCATATCTTACGGAAGTCGATTTTTTTTATATATATATTCAACATCTACGTATCAAATTTCTTGAACTTTTCTTACAAGGATTTTTTTTTAATGTGTTATTTATTGAAAGCTCTATTGAAACTGTGTGCGTGAAGAGTGGGCTACCCTATATACAAGAAACTTAAAATTTATAAATCATCAATACGTTATTATCTCTAATAATTAAACAAATTGATTCAGATATATATCTGTGCCAATTTGTATACCCTTGAAAAACCACATTAAATTATTATTACCAAATAAAATTAGAATTAACTAGAAATTAGATGTTGTGTTAGTAATTTAAGTTAACTACTTTGCTGATGCAAATAAGTTGATCATCCCTAGCGGGTAGGTATATCAATTACTGCCACAAGCCGATCTCTTGTCCTATCTCCATCGACAAAATGTTTTCAAAATATCCGATAAAAAAAAATATAGGGTCGGAGCGTTTTTTTTTTTTTGTTTTACGACTGCCACGGAAAACAAAAAACATTCTGGCCCTGACTTAAACCGAATTCGAACCGTAACCGACTTTAAATTTTTAGCAAAACAAGAAGAACGGTCAACAAATAAATGCTGTGCGTAGTTAACATCTATTACACCTGGACTATTCTTGAATACTTAAAATATTTGCAAATTTATAAATCAATTGCGGTTAAATCCATATGTATCCATGTCATTGTAACTTTTCCGCAGCATTAGGAATTGAAATCAAATTTGCTGAGTAAATAATGGTATTTTGATTCGTCTAAATATGACTGCAAGCTTAATAGGTATTATATGTCTATGGCAGTAATTAGTCGTTATTAGTAACAGTCTTACAAACAAAATACGGAACGATTTAATAATAATTTGTGGGTGATAGCTATTGCCCAGTTTCGGCAAAGACCTATTTGATGAAAGTTATTTAGCTCTTGATGGAAGTGAATTTGGAACATAAAAATGAACAATAGTTTTTAGGCAGAAAGTTCTGCGCTTATTTTTTGATGCACAACAGTTGTGAAATAAAAAAAAAAACGTACGCAAGATTTTTTTCGAGGATTTTTCTGCTAAGTACAGGTTAGTGGCACGGAATTTTGTTAATCGCTGTGGGAATAAATTGGTAGATTATAAATATTAAAATATTTTCAATGATTTGGCCTTTTATAAGTTTGCAATAAATATGTTTACTTGTCTGGCGATTATGAATGCAACCATTGATTAATACATGTTCCGTCTTGCAGCCGATAAATAATTATTCATAGAAACAAAGGAGAAGGCCCACGAATCCTATTATTTGAATAGAAGGTCCTTTCGTATCCGTATAACGAAGTATAAAAGAAAAAAAAAGTATAATTAGGAAATACCTACGTAAAGGACTTGAGGATATGTGGCCATATGACGTAAGACCTGTTCAAAAGCCAGAAATGTAATTGATTAAATCTTTCGGTCAATTCATTTTGACCATGGATCATTGATTGTGGTTATATGTTTGGATGTTCACATGTGATAGATCTTGTTTCTGTTCCTGTAAGTGATGTTTTACATTAAATGTTAATTGAATTTTATAAATGATTCAATATTGATTTTATTCCGATACCGACGAGATGATTTATGAAAAGTATTTAACATAAAGGTCTTAAGACATTCAGAAATTCAGGTGAGCTTGTCTGTTTATGGTAGTGAAGCATTGCATAAATGGATATGTGTATCTTCTAGCTTTGAAAGTATGAGCCAAATCAATGTTTGTATAATAACAAAACACTGACTTGAACTTACAAAATCTTTCATCAATAAATTTGATGTCAAAATAGTTTAGAAACTTTATAAAATGGATGATCGACGGCTGAGTATTTAAAATTTTCACATAAATATTGTTACAGGAGTTTAAAAAAAAAAACACACACAAGTTTTTTTTTAAGTAAAACTTCTTTAAGCACGCTTGACTTGGGGAGTAAGCTGCTGAATGCGTGACGAGAGCGTTAAGAAAAGTGTGATCGGGCGAGGCGAACGATAATAAATTTAAATAAATTAATATTTGTAGAAAATTATTATATTTATGTGTATATACATGTATATATTATACATATAACGAGCTAAAGAAGTTTTACTTCAGTCGTGTGGTCTAAAGCACACTCTTTTTTTATTTATTTAAAAGTCTCCTATGAAGAAGAAGGTACACACTTGGTCTGACGATTGACACACTTCGCATTTGTAATTCATAATTAAAAATTAGAACTTTTGAATATGAAATGTATTGCAAACATATATATTCGAAATATTTTTTTGTATATTTTGCTGATGTTTAAATAAGTCAGAAAAGCAAATATTATATTCAAACGTTTTGTTACATCGATCTTAAAATCATTTAACGAAAAACTTAGGTATTCCTTGTTTTCGTGTACTTCGAAAATAGCACAATGGTAAAAAAAACAACAACCGTGAGATGTATTCGTTACATGAGATATTTTGAACGGCTTGTAGAACATAATTATTATTACATGTTCATTTGAGGCTGAATGTTCCTGTTTGCATCTTATGCAATTTGAGAATTAATGTTCCATAACATAACATAAATATACTACTGCATGATGCACCTACATTTTCAGAAGCATGGTTATTCAGAAATTCAATTTTTCAGATATATTCTTGATTTCAATATTTTGTATTTCTTCGGCATTAACTATGTAACATTTTCTACACATTTTGTTTTTAAAGCTTTATTATTCTATGTACATATGTTACATTTTATATATCTGCTACCGGTTTCGACATATCCGTGCCATTCACTAGCAAACTTAAAACTAACTTCAAATTTAAACAAGTACAGAAATCAATTAGATGTTAGGGAGAGGGGGGAGTGGGAGGGCTGATTTTGGGGAAGGTGGAGAACAGTAGGAGGAGTCAATATCACATGGGAACATTGTCAAAAGGGGAGATTTGCAGGGTGCTATTATTTTGTAAACTAAGTTAATTTTTTTTTGGTTTTTTCTTTTTTTTTAAGTGTCTAAAGCGCACAAGTTAATGTATTAATTTACGAATGGCATGAGTGTGTCGAAACCGGTAGCAGATATATAAAATTTATATAACAAAAGTACAGAGAAAAATAAAACTTTTCTTATATTCAAATAATTCTGCATCCGAAAAGCGTTATTAGTATAGTATTTATGTTGGAATTGTACATTATAAATTATAACAAATAAAAAATCTACATTTTAAAGAAAATGTGCAAACAATTATAATTGAAATAATTCAAGGACGAAAAAAACGTTAATTTGTTACAAGAAGACTATTTTCGTATGACTGTAAAATGAAAAGCTAAAAATATCGACAAATTGTCTATAATTATGTTCATCTTGGCATTGCGGAGCAAATAATATAAATAATGATAAGTTACTTTTGCAGATGTTACATTGAAATTTTTCTTGCTGTCTTGTATGACGCATTAGTATCATCAATTTGAGCAATGTAAGTAATTTCAATCCATTATCTCATTCAAGAATTTATTTACAAAATAAAATCATTTGAAACCTTTCCATCCGATAACTTCTGAATGTGTAATAGGTACCAACTTATAATTATAATATTTATAATCATTTTTTTTTGTAAAATTTATATTTGGAATATGAAATTCAAATAAATATTTTTAAATACATCTATTATTGGAATTTCACTTTTGTGTTCATTACGGAATGAAGTGGAATCATCAAGTGGAAATCACATACTACACGACAGGTAGACTAGTTATCAATGACAATGCATTATTTCAACTTTTGGTGGCAATCTCGCACATACCCGATGACTTAGACGCATTTTTCCACAATTCGAAGAAATTAAAGCACCAATTACAAATAAATACCAATTCGGCATTTGGCGTGGTTGGTTTCGCGGTTATTTCCGATCACTGGATAGGAAGGTTCAAACCTCAATCAAACCAAAAAAAAAAGTTTTAAAAGTCATTTGAAAATAGACGTATTAGAGTAAAAAAACTTGTTTTTTACCGGTTGACTTTATTTAGACCTTTATTTTATTTTGTGATAATTACAAACATTTTCATTTATTCGGTGGGGTGCATTTGTGCTATTTTATGGTTATCACCATACAAAAAAATTCCATACGCATTTCTGACCTCTTTTATTTTTCATCCACTCGGGAGTCTCCTTGGAAACCGAATGAGAGGTTTGGTACCTATCTACATTAAAACTATTATTATTTGGCTGAACCATTGCATGCAGGTTTACCATTTACCACACCCTCATCTTCAGCGTGATGCAAAAAAAGATCGTCTTCAATGAAAAATAAAAGGACTACAAATGAATAATATAATAAGTAATACCAATGTAGTCTGGGTCTTTTTAAAACAACTCTCGGTGTTATGATTTGAATGTGTTATTGTTATATGTTATTATCTTAATAATTACCATTATTATCATCACCATAGTCAGACACAGCTCTACGAATGACTCCTTATCTTAGGGCATAGGGAAATCCGAATTTATAAAAAATGCGAAGTTGAGCAGACAAAAAATAATAGCCGTCCAAAAGTCAAAAAACAATTATTTTATTTTTATTAAAATAATAGCCGTCCAAAAGTCAAAAAACAATTATTTTATTTTTATTAAAATATAAAAAGAAATATATTGCAAATTGAAAAATCATCATCATTTAGAATAGCTATTGTCCATTTTAGTGAGAATATAAATCACACAGAATTTTTGCCGTGCTCCGGGCGGAACGGGCCGGCAAGTCACGCGGCTGGCCGAATGAAGCGTCGTTCCGTGAAAGAGTTTGGTCCCGTTTCCACGTAAGAGCGTCGTCCCGTCTTGCCACGCTAAAGTCACATTCGTTCACATTTAAAAAAAGACTGTGCTATTCATAAAATTCACCATTTTTCCATTTTTAAAACAAATTGAATGAAACTATATTTTAAATCACCACACGAATACAGAAATCACATTTCTAACGGGGTTAAAGACAGAGTCGGGTATCTTCGAAGTGGATTAAAAAAACCTTTTTGAAAATTTTATTTATTTATTTACTGGGTGTTAATACACGCATCATTTTGAGAAGTTTTTTTCAAATTAAACAAATGAGAGGCATTGGTATTCATATTTGAATATAATTATTTGCGTCCGTTTAAAAGGTTTTTACATACACATTTACATAGTTTATACCATATATATCCTCATAAATAATGCAGAAGATAAGTAGGTATGCCTGATAAATACAGTAAGAAAGAAAAGAGCATAAAAAAATTAAAATAAACCAAAAATATAAAATACTAGCTGACCCGGCCTCCCGTTGCTGTGGCTACCGAAATAGAACGCCATCTACTGGATGGTTATCTAACCTAAATAACCAATAGTGTTGTGTCAATAAATTAACTCACGCCGCTATCTGTTGGAAACTTAAGGAACTTACAAATAATTTTCCCATAAAACATTTAATTCGCATAAGCATTGAGGTCAATAATCGAGATAAAAACTATCCTATCTCTTAAGTTGGACCAAATTACACACAGTAAGCCAAATTTCATTAAAATCGTTTAAGTAGTTCTGGAGTTTACCCTGGACGAACATTATGACCCGAGATTTTTATATATAAAAGAAGATTATAAGAGCAATATGGCGATATCTTATTTTTGACACTAACTTAAATATATATTGAAGACTATAATAACTTATAGTGACAATAACGTTTCAGGATAAAAGCAGTTGCGTTGACTAAGAAATTTAAAAAAAGTTTATGATTAAGATGTATATTTTTAAACTCATCCATTCAGATTTTAATCTATTAAACTTTTGCATTGACCATCCATCTTCATTCTCATTTTATCGTTGGTACCTATACGGTTAAGTGCTTTGTTATTAATATTATTCCTTGCAAGAATATTGAAATTAATAGCTTACCCCAGGATTCAAAGTTTGCTTAAGTTTTCTTCCGATAAATGAAAAAAATCACCATCATCAAATCATTGTCCTCTATTTTTCTATATAATACGACATTGTATTTCAGACACAACACGTATGATCTGATACCCATGTATAAAACAGCAGTGGCAGTTGCGATCCGAAGCATACACACCACACGGCTCTACCCGAAACTCCTTGGTTTTACATAATGATTTATACAAATTCATTGATTTTTTTTTCGTAATTTAATAATTATTAGCATTCGCAATAGCACGGCTAGTCATATCCTTCATAGCGCATCACGACTACCAGTTTTCCTTAAAAACTCGTTGATTGAAGAAGAACATCATGAGCGTAAATTTCATATCGCCTTTTTTACTGTTGAATTTTTTAACCGTCGCCTTTTTTGCCCGCAGACGGGCGGCTGGTCGAGTTTGAAAATGATGTAACATCGTTTAGCTATTCATGTGTGTATTTTTTGTGTAATGTCTGCAAAAGATGACACGTACAGTGTTATGAAGAGATCGGCAACCTTTTTAAAAATGTATCCTTCAATATTGTCAATTACCTTATATTAATTAAATGTAATTATCTTCGTCAAGTGTTTATTAACGTGGGGATCTCAATCATGGATATCTTAAAAAACCACATTTTCTGCATTTTATTTAATTTCGACCGCCCTTTATAAAATAAAAATGAAAACTTCTACAAATGCTTCTTTCTTTCGATGGCCAGAACGAATATCACGATCATCTCATGGATATTTTGCGGTCAACTTGATATTGATGTTACACAACTACATGTTTGTTATTGGCATAATGACCAGAACTTATTGATCTCTTTTGTACAATTTACTTATTTTATGAAGGATTTGGACATGATGTGAAGGACTGTTTTGTTATTAATACAAATATTTGTCGTTCTTTTTTTAAGTATTCAACATGGATGCGGCAAACATTATTTGTACCTACTTACGCAAGGCTCGCATACCAACCTTTTGGGATGCATGGTCCGTAAATTACCCACTGATCGACTGCAAGAACCGGATTCGAGAAGTTATGAGAACCTAAATCGTTAATCGTTATAATAGCCAAGTGGTTTAATTTCAATTTGTGATTGAAATATGTTACGATTTCAGCGCATGTAACATTTATGAATGCTCCTGATTTTGTAAATTCCCTTAAACCAATTTTATTTTCTGTTTATGTTTATGATGATCTAGTAATCTGGGATTATTGGAAAAGTAAAACGTGAAATTGACGGAAATTTAATGCATAAAAATGATACAAAAATGTAATAATTTGGCGAAAATTCTCTAATAACAGAAGACAATTTAAAAAATAATTATAATACCTAAATAGATAGAAAATACTATCACTGCATGTAAAAAACAAAAATGAATGTGCTTTAGACCACACAACTTAAGTAAAACTTCTTTAGCTCCATCTATATGTATGTATATATATATTTATATGTTTATATGTATAATACATATATACATCTATATAAATATATTAATTTTTCCACAAATATTTATTTTAATTTCTTATCGTTCGCCTCGCCCGAACACACTTTTCGTAACGCTCTCGTCACGCATTCGCCAGCTTACTCCCCAAGTCAAGCGTGCGTAAATAAGTTTTACTTCAAAAAAGTTTTTTAAAAGTGTCCCACAAAAAAATAGTATCAAAGATATCGTTGGACACCCCTTTATTAAAATTATTTTGATGGCGTTACACCAGATTAGATAACGAGTGCCTACACATTATCGAGAACAAAACAGTGTTTTTCTCAGTGGGTATTTTTCTTAACCAATCGACTAGATGAAGGTCTTACTGTAAATCATCGCAACATTCCAGGCTTTGAGACAAATCGAATCGAATTCGGTGAGTAAAATTTCTGTGTTGAGACCAGGAACTAGTCATAATAGATAGGATATATATTTTTTAAATAATTTATTAAAATAAAAAGACCCCGCAGTAGTTCATCTCATCTGCTCGACCGAGGAGACCAAAGGGCCATTAAATACGACTGGTCGGCTAGTGCAGTAGGATAATTCCCATAGTCCCTGAAATTTTTCTTACCGAAATTGCTTAGACATAACCCAAAAGACAGGAACGTTGCGATGATACACAGTAACAGCTTCATCTTGTCGATTGGTTAAGAAATATACTTACTGGGGTTTAGCTGAGAAACACACCATTTTATACTCCATAATATTTAGATACTCATACCTAACTCAGTGTAACGCAATCACCATTATTCCAACTAAGGGATGGTTATGATATATTTGATAATATTTTTTGTGGGACGCATTTACAAAAAATTTCTTTGTTAATCTCACTGTGTATTTTGTATCTACTAAGATATTATTCTTTTTTTTAATGGTTTACTGGTATTAGATAATATTCGATAGGGTTCTTACATATTTTTTATTTACTATTCATACCTTTTTCCTTCCCAGACTGCTTCTCCTTCTTATCCTAAAGAAGACTCTCCACGTAGCATCTCCTAAAATGACCCTTAATTAACAGGGCCTCCGACGTGGAACAAATGTTAAAAAAATAAGTGAATATTGGAAAGTTTTCACTTCCAGGAATCAGCTTTGACTATGGAATCCCCGATTGTGGAATGTTTTGAGACTGAAGAAAATGAAGAAGAAAGTTAGAAAGAACCTGTCAATTCAGATCTGGTTACCATTTCTTGCCACGTTTCCAGTCAGAATGGTGATATTTCACCAGAGCGATACTTTAATAATATTATACAGATACCAGTCAGCACTGTGGAGCGTGCATTACATTTTTTTATCTCGGTATGTACGCATTTAAATAATGTTTGTTTCCTAAACACAATAAAATTTATTTCTACATTAATTCTATGTGAAATGACACATACCTACATAGATAAATTCATAAAGTACGCTTGGAATCGTCCCCCCAGAAGAATCCCAACTGCACCCTTCTGAAGCTAGTGAGACTATGGCATCCCGAATTGAGGTATGTTGTGAGGCTGGAGGTAGTGGGAAGGGGAATGATATGGGGAAGAAGAAGGTGGTAAAGTACCTGGCTATTCTATATATCTGGTCACATCCATCTCAAGCTAGTTTTAAGTTCTGAATATTAAATATACTATATATTAATTTTAATCAATTAATTGTGAAATCTCACGAATTAATCAAATAAAATTTATTTGCGTATGCCGGGTTCGAACCCGCGACCTTCGGATTGGCAGTCAATAGTCTTACATTTTGTAGTAACATTTTGCAGAGACTTTTGTAAAATGACAGCACTATATGTTATATTGACTGCATTATGATTTTACTGCAATTACCTGATTGCAGAAATCTTGCGAAAAATTATTAATTTAATTTGCAAACTTCCGAAAACTCATTAAGAGGGTATTAATACCGAAAATTAGTCATTTTTAACTCAAATTCTAGACTCTTTTTTACAAAAAAACATAAATTGATTTTGAAAGATTGTTATTTTACCTGGTACACGCAGTTTTAACATTTTGAAAAATTAAGTGTATTTTTAAGATACTAAAGTTATACCGTTGGTCGTTGGCAGATTTGTTCCATTTTCAAACAATAGATTCTATTATACAACACAAATTTCAAATCAAATAATCATACAACAAAATAAATCAATACATATTCTAGTCAACACAGTTTTTTAATTTTAAATATTAGTTAAATTAAAATCATTATAAAATAAATCCGAGAACATGTTTTGTGACAAAAATACCTCAGTGTTTCTATTTATTTAAGGTCTTACAAAATAAAATATTTCTGATTTTTTTTACACACTTATTGAAAACTTAATATTTACACTTATTTTTTATTTAATAATACTAAAAAGTATATACTCCATTTATTTAATAATACTAAAAAGTAGATATACACTCGTGGATGACTCAATGCTCCAAAATCCTACAGAGAAACGGCATGGATGAAAGCGATACCCAGAACCGAAGAAGCATTAAGCAACAAGTTACCGACATTATCTAATGATAAAACCTTTATCGATCGACCGGGCTAGATACCCAGATATGTTTAAATCTATAGTAACAAATTTTGATTCAACGCAATAAAACACCGATCAGGCCAATTTCGCATTGAATGTTCGTGTGGATCATTGTAGTGCACCGGATAAAAAGCGTTAATTAATCATTCAGCCAGTAATTGCATAAATATATTATTATGTTTATATCCAGTCATGTTTGCAGGTGAACCACCTTCATATGTATTTATAATCTAACCCGGTAGCATCCAATGAGTATCAATCCATTGGTCTCTTCTCGAAGTAAGTAATACTACATTGAAGAAGAAGATAACAATAATAATCTAATTTTTTAAAATATGAAAATAAACAAGACACAGAAAAATTGTAAAAGATAATAGTCGCAACTGACTACCAGGACATACATCTCTACTAATTGGGCCACTGCGATCTATTATGAGACTGTCGCAATTGTCAACTTCATATTTAAAATTTCAGAATTAACAATATTATCTTCGACTAATGTTTTTTTCCATATTCTTGGCAGCTACCTTTATTATTGGAAACAAGTATTCAAACAATGTATTTGTTACCTAGATAGTGTCTCTAAATAAATACATTATTTGAATACTTGTTTCCAATAATAAAGCTAGCTGCCAATAATATGGAAAAAAAACATTAGACGACGATAATATTGTTAAACAAACTGAAACTCAAGCTGAAATTATACTTAGGAATAATTAACTAAATAATTTCCTTTTTTTCTCTTTCTTTATATTTATTGAAGTAAATACTTCTTGACTTGGGGGGGTTAGCTGGCGAAAGTGTAACGGAAATTGAAATGCGTTGCGAGGCGAACGGGCTCACTGTAGAAGCAAGATAGAGCATTGCGCGTGTACATTTTCTCTTTCTCTCTTCCTCTCATAGCCAGTGGTGCATCAAATATTTCAGTCAGTATTTTGAAATACCAGTGACGCCTTAAACGCGGAGGAGGGCGGACGTCGATGCGCACGGCTAGATAGGGCGAGGAAAATGATAATAAATATTTGTAGAAAATTAATAAATGTAAATACATGTATATATTTTATACATATATGGACCTACATATGGATGGAGCTAAAGAAGTATTTACTTCAGTCGTGAGGTCTAAAGCACACTCGTTTTTATCAGTCTATGTTCATCTCTATTTTATTTAGATGTTTCTAATTACTCTAGTAAGTGCTCAATAGTTTAGTATGTAACCGAAATCTATATATGTACACCTACACATATAGATGATCCAGAAGTTTCCATTTGCATAACGCATAACGTTATTCTACTTCCCTTATAATTAGTGTAACTCGCTCACCAAGCACAAGAACCAGTTTATTCTTTGGTGAGATTGCGATTATAAATATATTTCGTACCGATATATAATTTATATAACACCACTGAAACCACCTATATCCATATTAAATAAAAATAATAATGTTTCTTAATAATTGGAATGGTTGCATAACCCATCTTTTTTGGACTTACCTATTACATACACATCCATCGTCGGAATATCTGCCGATTTTCAAGATTTTGGTCAATGTTAATGTTTTATGTTCGAATCTTATGAGCTTATTTGATTCTCTCGGCAACTTAATAATATTGTAAGATTATATTGGTATGATTTAATATTTATTTATTACTTGCGAGTACCCGGCATGCGTTGCTATTCCACTCTATGAAAGAAATGGTTTGTGTTTTAATTCTGTTTATTTAAGAGCGATTAACCAGCGGCTGAGAAAAAAAGTTTAAAAAAATGCTTGCAACTGTACAGGGAGGTTCCAATGAGAAAGATCAATTATTCTCCGTATCAATTTTTTAAAATTACAAAATTAATGTCGATTTATTTAATTAAAAACTTGCTTTATTATATACCTACATTCAACTAAGCAATAAAAATGCTCAAAACGCACGATAATAAATTATAAAATTTCGTGTACTTGTTGTAAGTATTTTTTGCTCAAAAGTATTTATGATTTTTCAATAATGTCTAAACAAAATAAGAGTCTACCTACGTTAAATTATCGTGAAAATAAGCTTATATGTCCAAGCGGTTAACTAAAATTAAAATTCTGACTTTGTTGATTTAGATTATGCATTGATTTATTTGTTTGTATGATTATATGATTTCAAATTAGTGTTGTTTAATAGAATCTATCATTTGAAAATTGAACATATCTGCCAACGACCAACGGTATAACCGTAGTATATTAAAAATACAATATTGGTTTTTCGAAATTTTAAAACTGCGTTAACCAGAAAAAATAACAATCTTTAAAAATAAATGTAGGTTTTTTTTTTTGTAAAAAAGAGTTAATACGCGTAGAATTTGATTTAAAATGGACTAATTTCCAGTATTCTCTGGCAATACCTTCTTAAGTGCATTTGGATAAACAATCCGCTACTACATCTCATTTGCATCCTCCCTTTCTGCCCCTCCGTCGTCGCTCTATCAATACATACAAAATAATGTAAATGTTTCATAATATTCACACGCTCATTGATAAGAATATCAGTAAAAGTGGGTTATAATAATTTACTTAATAAAATGAATAGCTTTAGTCTTTAGTGCTAGTTCAATATGTAGATATTATCTTCGAACAACAATAAAAAATTTCATTTATATGAAATCTATGCATCCTGCATACATCCTCATGTCCAGAAATATGCCCTAGAAGTGTGATATGCAATACGCGCATAAAGAATAGTACTAAATTCGAATTATGTTAGAAATGCAAAAAGTACAACATAAATAATGTTTTTATAGAGATGATGCGGAGAAGTTAACATCGGGATAAATTCGCACGCGAACCGATTCTCTCGCCCAGTGATAAATGATTCAGTCGTGTTGATGATAACACATTCACAAGTGAACCAATAACAACATATCTACCTGTTTCCTTTCAAAAGAAATGGACGTTAAGCTTTCATTATTTTATCTAGATGTTAAGTAAGGTGTAAGATCTAAAAAGAGAAAAAGAACGGATTGATAAATAAATTATATAGAGAAACACAGAAGTGTTAATGCCCCCCTCTTTTTTAAATCATGCTCGACTGAAGAGATAAGGAAGTTGGACTGAAACATGTGGCAGAGCTGCTTCATGCACAATGCAGGGAAAAAAACATCTATTCACTCACTATTCAAGAAAAAATGTAATAAATTGATCCTTCACACAACGATTAGATTCATATATAAGTCCTAATTAAGGTATGTTATCACGGAATTTTATTTACATATCCAGTTTAAGTAACTGATACGTATACTTATTTCACAAAACATATCTGAGTCAAGAGCCAGCGTTTTCACATTTATAACATAAAGGCTCCGTCAAACAGGAGGCGTACTTATCGCGGCGTCAAGGCGTCGGTACTAAAGCGCCGTAATGTCGCGTACTTTATATTTGAACGGTTTCCACGTGTTCATTACAACTCAACGCAAGCGCGACATCAGTCGAAAGCCTTGACGCGCGGTAAATACGCCTCCTGCTTGACGGGGCCTTAAGCAAATTAATTACGGTACAAATCCTGCAATCACAATAAAATCGTAATATCCATAATATATTTTATGGAAACTATCAGCACCTAGATCTTCTAAAACTTAAAACCACAACCTTAATCAGTCTTCAAGGACCAGTTGACCGCTGCCTTCACCGCAGAAGCCTCCAATAATCTTTAAACAATAATTGTTGAACATTCAATTTATTGCAAATGCATGTGAAACATACTAATGTAGAAAGAAAGGTTTCTACTTTAAGATGATAGTATAAGGTACATAGTTATCTCTAGAAACTCTTCAATAATACATTACATGTGTACGAAATCGATGTACCTGTCCTGTATTTATGCAAATTATACTACAGGTAGTATTTATGTCATCGGCATCCATCATACAAAATATTCAAGTTAAATTTTGAAATAATATTTTTTTTCTCTAAAGTGTTCGATTCATTGGATTAACTTTTGATGCTTAAACACCTATATGAAGAAGTAGATAAAATTGACAAATCACAATTGAACGGGATGAAAATAATCATTATTTATTTATTTTGTTAAGATTATTTGTTGACATTATCTTCATCTTCAATGATTAATTTTAAGTGATAACTTGCGTTTTGCATACACGTATTAAGTGATACTTGCATTGCGTCTTCAGTAGGTAGTCATGATTAAATTCTGAATTGTGATGTAATACCATTGGGAATATAATTCGCTCATACTAATTCAGATAAACCAACTTTCGACATTACCGGTGCAATAACATCTATTTTGAGATATTACGTACTAGAGATTATATGTGTAATTTTCCTGTAATAATCGAAATAACTGGTTTTTAATCAAAGCGCACACTATCCATTGTTTTGCACAAATGTAGTAGTGGGCTTGTATTTTATTTTAGGTAGGTACAAATGTTTTAATTTGGGTACTCTAAATACAATATTGTTCCACGCTATTCGAAATACACGCTATTCTTTAAAAAAATACTAAATAAAAACGCTAGATGCGATGGTCTCACTAGCTTCGGACAAATACAGATTTCATAAAAAATATTATTTTAACAACATAAAAATATTTTTTTATTAATAACCAAATATTTTTTTAAAATCGCCATCTCTCGTATTTATTTTCTTATTAAAACTTATATTTTATTTTTGTAGTTTAAACATCTTTATTATGTTTTGATAATTTATATAATGTAATTTTTCATATTCAAAAATAATTTTTATTTTTAATTTTAAATAATGTTTTTTTACGATATTTTTTAATTAATTAATCACCTCTTTCTATAATATTTTTTTCCATAGTTCTTTTAAGTCTGTTCTTCTTAGTCTATACTTGTTTGTTTCTTTTGTTATTTAATGTCATTACTACCCTAACGAATAAACCATCGGTTTCGAAACATGTAGGTAATTGTGATTAAATGTGGTTTTTTTAAATTATTTTTTTATTTAAAGAAACATTTAAAACAAATAATAATACATACATATCAAATAAAAAAACATAATACAAAAACAGAGAAAAAGTCCCAATAAACTACTTTTAAGTAGTTTGTCAATGGGTTCTTTTAACTTAATGGATTATAACAAAAATTAAATTAATAATTAAGAAATAATTGTTTACATTCATAAAAAAAATATATTAGCCTAAAAAGGTGTAACATGATATAAAAATAATTTAAAAAATGATATAAAAATAAAAAAAGAGGTGTAACATGATATAAAAATTTAAAAAAAAAATATATATATATAAAAAGTGTATGAAGTTAGAAATTGTTTGTCTTAGAATCTAATACAAACTATGTCTTTCAGCGAGCCAATTTTTTAACATGATATTTATTTTTGCGTTTGTACATTTTTTGATTGCTGCAGGTGATACAAAGTTATTTGTTTAATTTAATATTATTTTATTTTATTTAAACGCCCATAGGGCTTTTACATATATAAAGCAATACATAAATATTTTGATTTATTACAATGAAAATAAGATTTGATAAAATACAGGTAAGTAACAGAAAATATAAGGAACATAATATAGGTTACATAAAATATATGAGTTTTTAGAGGCAGGATGCGGGGATCCTGGATGAGGAGATGAATGGGCCTCCGAGTGATTGAGGAAATTTTGGGCCTCCAGTTGGAAGAGGAGATATCGGTGGGTCGTGATATCTCCGCGTGCTGTAGGTCGGGATAATAAGAACCGAGCTCTTTCCAGAAGGTGGTCGAAATTAAATTGCCTAGCGAAGTAGCAGGTAGGTGCGGCCGTTCAGTAACTAGGTAGGCCGCTACAAGTTGACAAAATGAAGGTAATATAAAATTGAAGTAATTTTAGTCTCCAAATATCCAAAAAATCAACAATTATATTAATAAAAATGTATAAAATTTGACTTCACAATAGTTTATGAACTAAGTAGAAATATTTTGCACATTAGGCGTTTAAAGTTTTCCAAATTCAAAGTATTGTCAAATACATCAATATTGTTTAAATATTGGTTACCAAGACTATGAAATCGTTGTATTGGGGAATGCAAAATATAGCTGGAATAAGTGTGTATATAAAGTGTTAATGTTTGTCTAGTAGTTCGTGAAGGTACATATAAATTTATTAAATGCAAGTGGAACTTGTTTTATCTAGGGATCATCATATTGGTGGGTCGGTAAGCTTCTGAAC
The DNA here is from genome assembly GCA_951813805.1 of Limnephilus auricula. Lineage (NCBI taxonomy): Eukaryota > Metazoa > Arthropoda > Insecta > Trichoptera > Limnephilidae > Limnephilus > Limnephilus auricula. Next base: position 28,122,067 of record OX638391.1, read on the forward strand.
CTTAGGTGAAGGGTTCATATCCCTAAGTACGAAAAAAAGAAAAATGTAACTTGATATCGATACCTGACAGTCAAAACAATTGTATAACGCTCTTATAATGTATGTAGAGGTCTGTACAGTCTATGTCTTCGGTTAGTGTTTATACAATAGGATGCGCCACATCCCACGTAAAATATATCGTTTACAGCAGCTCTCTCAAGGAAACGGTAAATTGATACATTAAGTACCTACCTGTTTATACCTACAAACAAGCTTGATCCTCGTCTACCGTATGAATCAGGTAGGAAGTTTAAAGCTTACATTTTATTATTTTATTTTATGGTCCTGTTGGATACAACCTTTTTATCCCACCTAGAGTTCGTATAAGCGATCTGCTACGAGCTGTAAAATAGAATTAATCAATGTTATTCTACCTACCTGCATGAAGAAAGTTGCGAGGTCCTGATTTAACTCAATCGCTTTACATTTCGTTTGTTAGTAGAATTGTTTTTCAAAAATCCTATCAAGATGGTAGCCGCATTGAATAGTACACTTTTACTCCACCAGAGTACGCAAGAGCGTTATGAGGTATCAAATCGGAATAATGAACATCACGCAAGGTCTACTTTTCATAGACTACTAGTAAGAATGGTTTGGTTTATCCATAGCCGATCTTAAGTGTTAACACAAGCCCTGCTGTTAGACTTGGCAACATTGTGTTTTGTAAGTTGTGTGAACCGATTTTATATTTAACAGATGAAAGACTTTCATAATATTTCATGCATTTGTAGTAGGATTTTTAAACAGGAAACGTATGTATCTGGAGGGTTAATGCTAGAAGTGCCTGCGTCAGTTTTGGTAAATTGATTTAGGTACCAGAAAGTACTCTAAAAACAACCTTATTTGAATGTTCTAAATACCTATATTAGGTGCTCTAGATCTAAATAGATGAGAATGTGGCCTATCTAATGTAGAAGTCAAAATGTTGATTCAGCATTTTTTGCGCCAAGAAATCGATAATAAGGAAAAAAACCCTCAGGGTCCGTGTCATCTTTGGGGATGCTGTGGGGAGGGTCTTTTCAGGGAAAGGAAGGGGAGGAAGTTCTGTGAAGGAAACATGAATGAGAGGTGGTTAGGAATCTGGGGGTCAATGTGTCTAGGAGTGACGGACTTATGAAAACTCTCCCGATCCGGCCCACCACGCAGTAGGTGGGCAAACGCATTAGCCGCCAAAACCTAGACATATCTCACCCCATGAACTTGGGCACTCCTGCTAAGTCACCACCTATGGCAGGGGTGTTGTTTATCCAATAAATGGTCCCCGGGTCAAAGGTACCCATAACCGCCTCCTAAATTATACTTTCATCCTTCCTCTGCATAATTTTGCTCTTTTACAATTTGGTAGGCGGGTATGGGTACCGCCGCCCCCGAAACCATTTATTGGATAACCAACACCTCTGCCATAATTCACCCAAGTGGTTCGCAACGTTTGGTGACTTAGCAGGGGTGCCCGGGTTCATTTGCTGAGATTTTTCCGGGTCTTGGCGGCGGATGCGTCTGCCCACCAATTGAGTAGCATGCCAGAGCAGGAGAGACTGGTTGAGGGAGACCTCTTGACTTCTCCAGCAGGGATCTCTCGGAATATCACCTTGCACCGCAGTGGGAGGGATGGAATCGTTCGTCTGTCAGTCCTGGACACACTGACCCCCGGATTCTCCTACCCATCCGTCATACTCTTTTCCTTCCCAGAACATCCTCTCCCTCCTTTCATAAAAAAACCCTCCACACAGCATCCCCAAAGATGACATAGGCCATGAGGAGAATTATTTTCTGGAGGGCCTCCTGTGCGGATCTATTGTAAAAAAAAAAGTACCATGCCTCACTGCCATACTTCAAGCTTGTTAACAGCACTCCATTATGGACTGCTGTAGTTGTATTAACATGGCTTTAAACTATCGACAAATTCATTACAATCTAAATAATGAAAACACTTCAATTTGATTTTTTTGGCGTTTAATAACAATTTCTTATCGCACTGAAGGATTTTGTCTTGATAATTAACTATAACTATTTTGATAATTCAAATATTAAAGGACATATTCTTCCATATGGACTTCCATCTGTCACTAGTCACTACTATCTAATCTAATCTAATCAATTCACTGGTAGCCGAATGTTAGCTGCGAATCTGAAAAAAAAACAGCATTACAGGTTATGCGATGACACTTGAAACGCTTAAAATGATAGTAAACATAATATTAAATGTTATATTTTCTGTAAAAAATATTTATAAAAGTTACCTTGATGTTTTATTCAACAATGATTACATGCTGAAAACAGAATCGCAATATTTTCAATCGAAATCACCATCACAATGTAAAAAATGCGCACTTGCCATATGGGAATGTGAACAAATGACTGAGAATTTTACGACTACACGCAACGTTGCCAAACATCCAACAGCACGGCTTGTTTCTTCCAGAACGGCTTTGGTTTATCACATTAAATGTTAATGCCATTAAAAACCATTTTTGATACTGAACTGTGCATTTTTAAGGTTGTCCCGCTTACTGCTCATATTTTCCTTTTTTTTATTCACGTTGTAAAAAAAAATATTTTTGAAGTAAATACTTCTTTACACACGCTTGACTTGAGGGGTAAACTGGCGAATGCGTTACGGAAAATACAGCGTTACGAAAAGTGAAATGTGTTGCGAGGCGAACGGGCTGTATCACATTGTAGAAGCAAGAGAAGTCATCTCACAGCCAGTGCATGAAATATTTCAGTCAGTATTTTGAAATACCAGTGACGCGCCAAACGCGGGGGGGAAGGGGGGGGGGGACGTCGATGCGCACGGCGTGATCAGGAGAGGCGAATGATAATAAATTTAATTAAATATTTGTAGAAAATTAATATGTGAATATATTTTATACATTTAGACATACATATAGATGTAGCTAGAGAAGTATTTACTTCAGTCGTGTAGTCTTAAGCACACTCGTATTTTTTAAAAATAATAGTTTCGCAACGCTGACGTATAATACTTGTCTCACTGAGTACTTCTTTGGACCCTCCCTTTGATGAGTCAAAACAAATCTAAGAATGCCCTTTTCCAACAGGTGTATTAACACTGAAAATTTATATGATAAAGCAGCACGCCCGTGTCATTCGAAACAAAACCCCCCACTAAACCGTGCCTCGTGAAGGTTTTAAGTAATTAAGTTCCGCTATCGTTCATTGTTTCCATTGTTTACAAACGAAGAGTAAATCAAAATCATCCGTAACGCAATGGCTGCGCAAATAATATTGTACGATCGTGGATTAGTTGTGATTCAGGGGTTAAATTAATCCTGCTTTCTGGAGGCGTGATTTTCAGCAAGATTTTAACCCTTCAATCTTGTAGTTTAGTTACCTCTTAAATTTTTTGACAGCTACAACATTTGACGATGTAGTTAATTACGAAGTTAACACCTTTAATGACATCAAATTATAAACATTGTGTTATGATTTGTAATATATTATTAATTAAAAAATATTTTGTGTTCACTGATAGGTAAGGCTACATAAATAACTGGTGTAGTTATAATAATTATACAGGAGTGTAAGGCACCGGAGTAAGCGTTCAAAAATAAGAAGATGGTTTGAAAGGGAGATATGTAAAAACAAATGTTAGAGGGAGCGCGTTAATAATAAAAATAAACCATAATAATTAAGCGAAAAGTGTTAAAATATTTTTTTTTAAAAAACGACTGTGCTTTAGACCACGCGATTGAAGTAAATATTTCTTTAGCTTCGTCTATATGTATGTCCATATATATATATATGTTTATATGTATCAAATATATACATGTATTAATTTTCAACAAATATTTATTTAAATTTATTATCATTCACCTCGCCCGATCAAACCGTGCGCATCGACGTCCACTCCCCCCATGTTTGGCGCGTCACTGGTATTTCAAAATACTGACTGAAATATTCCATGCATTGGCTATGAGAGGGAAAGAGAAAGATAATGTGCGCGCGCACTGCTCTCTCGTGCTTCTACAGTGAGCCCGTTCGCCTCGCAACGCATTTCACTATTCGTTACACATTCGCCAGTTTACTCCTCAAGTCAAGCGTGCATAAAGAAGTATTTACTTCAATAAAAAAAAAATTCACTTTATCTAAAATGTCCCATTTTGCTCGCTGAAAATATTTCTATTATGAAAAACATTTATTTCGAGAGTAAGAAAAAAATCTCAAGTGAGGGGGGGGGGGGGGGTCCCACTAAATCTCAATTAGGCGCTCCGCCCACTTGGGCAACTGAAAACCAACTAAAACCGGCTGTTTTCTCTGTCTTCATTGGTCAAAAAGCTTGTTTAACCATAGATGAAGAACAATCAGCTGACAGCTCGCAACCTAGCAACGGCCGCCCAGGGTAATCAGCCGTGACAGTCGCAAGATGGTCGCAAGATGGTCGCAAGTCACCGCTTGCGTTACCATTGACAACGGGGTTTTGTGTGATTGTGTAATGTGCGGGCCATCACATTGTCATACAAAGACAGTTGGCAGTTGAGAGTTTTCAGTTGCCTGATTGGGCGGAGGCGCTTAATCTCACTAAGGGAGGGGGAGGGGTATAATTTTTTTTTAACTGCTCAGTAATTAATGTATGTTTCCTTAGATAACATTATAGGTACAAACGCTTTGTTATTAAATGGATGGCAAAAATGCCATCCAAATTAAAGCAAAATGTTTATTTCATTAATTGATTCTAATCAATAAATAAAGTCTTCTGCTTAATTCTTAACTTTCTCTGAAATAAATAAATGTGGGACAATTATCCTAGATCATAGAATATAATGTTTGCATTGTAAAACACTTACCTGCGTAACAATTTTCGTTTATTGATGTTCTGGTGTTCAGAATATTTGGAAATAATATTTTTAAATAAATAAGTTTAAAAAGAACGGTACCGAGCCATTGTAACGGTTATTGAAAAGACATTTTTTTTAAAGATTTGGGTCGTGTGGTTCATCTATGATTTCAAATATTTAATGTTTGACACTACACAACCGATCGTAATAATCAACAAAGAGCAAAAAACTACGAAATATTATGTCGTTCTTCTCAAAACATGATTCTTGCTCAAAACGATAGATATGTTTTATTTAAAGTATAATTTAATATTATTTATTTATTGTTTATTGTGAAAAACAGAACATCCAATTACATTTCACAATTAACAGTTTATAACATTCATACATTTAATTACGTAGGTAATATCAAATGAGATGGAGTCTTATGTTAAAAAATATATTTATTGCGGTCTTTAAGTCATATCATTAATTGTTCCCATAAGTTTTTTTTTTTTTTACATTAGGTCCACACAGGAGGCCCTGAGGAATATAATTTCCCTCAGGGAATCTTTGTCATCTTTGGGGATGCTGTGTGGAGGGAATTTTTAATGAAAGGAAGGAGAGGAAGTTCTGGGAAGGAAAAATGTATGATGGTTGGGTAGGATTCTGGGGTTCAGTGTGTCTAGATCATCCGCCGCTAAGACCTAGATAAACCTTACCCCATGAACCCAGGCACCCCTGCTAAGTTACCACACGTAGCGAACCACTTGGGATGACCTATGGCAGAGGTGTTGGTTATCCAATAAATGGTTCCCGGGGCAGCGGTACCCATTCCCGCCTCCCAAATTGTATTTTTACACTCTGTATATATTTTATTGCGATGAAATGGTAATTACTGGCTATTTTCAGTTTCCGCTTCTGTTCCGTCTCTCTGATTGACCCAAATAGATACTGCCGTTTTTGTTCCATACCCTGCATTAGCCTAATGGAGATTTCTGTGGTTGTTGAAAATACTTTTATTCAAAAATGTATGGGATACTGTCGTGTATGCTCCGAACCCTTTGCAGCCGTAAATAGTACTTTTGTTTCTCTATCCATCGCCATATCTAACTCATTTTAGACCAATGCAATGGTTGGAGATAATAGTAATGATAATCGTAATTTAGTTTTTAGGTTTTTAGTTGTTAGTATATTATATTATTTCATTGATTTATATAATATATTTTTTTATTATACGTGTATAAAACATTAAGAAATATTATTTGGTAGAATCTGCAGACAACCTACCATTTGACAGTTTTAAGGGACAACCTAAAACTTGTATGGGACTTTTCTGGGACAACCTAAAAATATAAAATAAATGTATTAAATGAATAAAACAATCAAATATAACGAAAAAAAATTGCCGTCTCAATTTTACATAAAAATAAAAGATCAAAAATATTACCTCAAAAAATTGCTTTTGACTCTTTCAATGTTATTAATGTGAGTATTCTAGACAGGTGAACAAATTCTAGAGACATATTCAAGAATGCTCCAAACGAGAGTTGTGAACAGAATTTTAATTGTGTGGATATTTTTATAATCGTTGTCCATACTTCTCCTTATTAAAATCGTTGTCCATCCTTACTAAAAAACCAACATTTTCATAGCCCTATTAGCCATATCAAAAATAATTTTGAAGATTCTCTCTCATATCAGAGATTAACTATCATCTTTTTTATCCTAGCAGTCCGGGATAACACAAATTCAGTGATCTCATTTCTACTTATACGGCTATCAATTTTCACCCACTCTCTCCCAGTTCAACGCCTCTATGCCCTACAACAGAGTCGGTATCGGAACTCAACTGTTAACTTTACTTAATTTAACCAATTACTATAGGTACCTGCTCTTCGTATTCGTCAAAGGGAATGTTTGCAAACTTGTTCAATTTAAATAATAAAATTGAGAAGTTTTACTCAAAGGATCATGTGTTGTCTTACTGCATCGCAAGAATTAACCATCAATTATCAAGCAATAATATAACTTTGGTTGACAATTATATTTTGGTTGTAGGTACAAAGCTAATGCCCGTGTTATGGTAATCATGTATAAAGCAATTCTAGAATTATTTAGATTCTGAATCGTGGCATTTCACAGTGACGGCCGGCGTAGTCCAGGGGCAAGGCTTTGGACTCTATTCCGAAGGTCACGGGTTCGAATCCGGCGTGCGCAAATAAATTTTATTTGATTTTTTGTGTTATTTTTACAATTAATGAGTTAAAATAATACATATTATACATAGGGATACTCTCAGTATTGCCCTGGTGTAAGACCACCATTCAGAATTGAAACGTTGCTCTAAATGGCTTTAGCCGTGTTTAGTGACTAGATTTGAATAGCCAGGTACTTCCCCACCTTCCTCTACCCTATCTCCTTCCCTTCCCCACTTACCTGCAGCCTCACAACATACCCAAATCGGGGATGCCATAGTCTCACTGGCTCCAGACGGGAGCAGTTGGGACTCTTAAGAGGTATTCACTATTTTAAAAAAAACATATAAAAAAGGACCATAATGAGAGTATCTACAATAATACAGGTTACTTTTATTATTATTGCTATCTCATCCATTCATTTCTTTTTCCTAACTTGCAAAAACCGTAAGATTTTCCTTTTTACCAACCGTATTGTGTAGAATCGGCAATTGAATTATGCTTTTACTAAACATACTAGTTGTTGTAATTTATGTGCAAATCAATAATAATAAGGTTATCCTACATTAATCATTGGCATTTACCGAGGAACCATTAAAATGTATTGTGAAATGTTATTTCTACTACTCTTTGATTTGTGATTGAATAATAATTATGACATTAGCAATATCGAAAGATGGCTAATCTCACCCATTGTCCATTATTAGGTTGATTAAAATATGATATAAAATTGATTATCGGTGTAAGAAATCCATTCCGAATTGAAATGTTACTCCCAGCAGTGGCGGTTCGTGGTCTTTTCAACGGGGGGTTCAGAAAATTAAGAAAAGATATATTGTCTAATCAAAATTTACTCTTGTTACACAAATTAAATAAAGTTGGTGGAGGGGTACCTAAATAGGTACTATTGTTTTTAAATAACTTGATACTCCTCGACACAATTATTAGATAACCAGAAAAGTTTTAGAGGAATTAAATTGTTTAATGGTTTTTACAACACTCAATGTACGTTGCTAACTATTATTGTTTTTTTTTTAATAAGAAAAAATACTCAGAATGTAGAATATAATATAATTTATATTTTAAAACATAAAAAAACAAACAAGAAACACAAATAAAGGTGGCACGAAATAAAATTTGCTTTTTTCACTTACACAAAAAATCCATTATACACGTATACAAAAAATAATTATTTTTAATTTCCAAACTTTTTTCATAAGCATCAGCGTTATTTTTTGTATGTAACACAATACTGCATTCCGTCATTGTGTGAAAAAAATTAGGACAGAATATTCGCGACAATCGATAAACGCAACCACTTTCAATTTGAAAGCCGAAACAATACTGGGAAAACTCAACACAAAATTGTATAACTAGCGACGTTGTTTGCCAAAACTTTAGTAAATGTACTCGTAATTAAGGAATATAACAACTTTTCTAAAAAAAATACGAAAACAGAAGTCAAAATCGGTCTACTTCAGTAGTATATTTACAAATATGCCATCAGTAAACGGTTGGAGAAATGCAGAAACAAATGTACAAAATTAAAAAATGTACAACAATGACTACAAAAGTTAAATACCATAATATATAACATTTAACTTGCATCCATATGGTGCAAAAGTCGACCGTCAGCCGGTCATCCTGCGACAATCTCGGGCTCGACTCGGCGAGACTCGTCAAAGTTCGGAGGACACGTGACATCTTGACTCGTGATCGCGCGGCGTACCAAGCTGCGTTGTTTTGTCCATTCCACCGTCACAGTGATTTGTTTCGGCTATGATTTTTTCGTATGGACAAATGTGTGCGAATCGTAACGCGCACAAAATGGGAATAGATACCGTATTTTTCGGTGGCGCGAGTTTTAAATGCGGAATTTTAATGTCGAGCTATCTATGATCCGCTTATATTACTATACAACAAGATTGTTTTATTTTCTCATATTTTTAATGGAGGTTCGCCGCACAAACGCACTTTAGAGAAAACCGCCACTGACTGCCAGTATATGGTAGAATGACTTAAGACATTTTTTCATGTGTTTTTCAAGTTTCTGGTAAACTACGATTTTTCTCGTAGCAGAGAGAAAAATCTTAAAATATTTTTTAAATATATTTGAACCTTACTTACACTTACTTATCTCATGCTTCGTCAGGGCTTACACTTACTTACACTTAGTTTAATATAATTAGCCCTGACGAAGTCTGAGATAAGCGAAACCTGCTTGGCTGTTATTTGTTAATTAAAATAAAAAGGGTGTTTTTCATTTAATAAATAATAATAGAATATACGCCAAAGTATTTGCTTCCTTCGAAAAAAATCAGAACACATAAATAGATGGTGCCATAGACCCGCTACTTACAGGCAGTATGACTCAAATTAAGGTATACATTTTTTTCTTTATTCATATATACCTAACTAAAACATCTTTCGTCTAATGCAAAATATTCAATAGTATCTCGGAAATGAATACCTAAATAAAACATCTTTCGGCATCTAGATCTTAGATAATGCAAAAATAATCAATAGTATCCCGGAAATGACCAACATTAGGAGCATACTTCAAATATGAGTAATGCCCCAAGAAATAAAAAAAATATGTATTTTTCGCAGAACCATACAAAAGAAAACAATACTTGCTCGCCTTGTCGCAACTCAGATGTAATAAATAAAACACAAGGCAAGAGGTCAAATGGTTCAGTCGTGTCATATTCGGAGATGCGTCGGATTAAAACAAGAAATAACTCTAATCTAAAAATAAATGAGTACTATTATTGTGAAGATTCCCAAATGGTGGGATTCCCATGGGAACCAAGTTTTCAATTTGTTTTTTTTTTTTAATTTTCAATTTGTTTTTTTTAAATTACATTAAATACAAATTTTCCTTACTTTTTCACACATAAGAGTATAAATTAGCTCATTTACAAATTAAATTACATCATTTTACCGGCAGTCACTACGAAGGACACGAGAATATTTTATTGATTTTATATTTCGATTCAACAATTTAAAGATCTAGGGGTTATTTAGGACAGTAAACTAACTTTTCACCAACCCATCAACGATTTAGTAAGCAGAGCATTCAAGATTCGTGCTTTCGTTTTCTCAAAGCAAACATATAAAATTATAAAATGAAACAAATAACTGTGTTTTCACCACTAAATTTTATTCATAAAAATCTACATTTTTTAGACTCAAGTATTTCTATTATCAATAACAAATTTGATTTTAACATTTTTCGCAAAGATACAATACGGATATCGTTATACATAATACATCAAAACATCCGATTTCACTTTTTGAATCTTTTCGTACCTTACTTAGTAGATTAATTAATGTTTCCTTATCTTTTAATAATGTTAACACTAAATTAAATATTATAAAGCAAATTGCAATCAAAAAATATTATGGTACAAAATTAATGGACAATATGTTAAACAAAAAATATGAGAAAAAGTTTATCAACATAATTAATTCATTTGTTTATCCACACATAATTGACAACAATAATAATTGGAGAAAAAAAAACAATACTAACGGACAGAACAATTAGTCATAATTCATAATAGACCCGATATAGTTTTACATGACAAAATTTTTATATCATTTATGTTTATCCACACATAATTGACAACAATAATAATTGGAGAAAAAAAAACAATACAATCAGACAGAACAATTAGTCATAATTCATAATAGACCCGATATAGTTATACATGACAAAATTTAAAAATAAATTATATCATTGATGTAACTATTCCAAATTCTTTTAATATTGAAAAATCTATTTCTGAAAAAATAAGAAAGTATACAGATTTAGGAAATTAGATTAAAAGAATTTGGTATTCTCAGACTATAAAAATATTACCATTTATTATTTCCGCTACTGGCATTATACCTAGCCTTCTCATTAAAAGTTTTGGCGTATTAGTTTTGTCGAAGAATGTATACATAAAAATGCAAAAGTTTTAAATACATGTAGGATTATGAAAGATTTTTAAAATATTTATATTGAGGGATTCGTAGGATTTATCGGTCCAGTTAGGAGTTCTACCGAGCCGAACCCTCTGATATGAAAATATCTGGAGTCAGTGAATTATTTTTCCATTTGGTCTGTGGTGGGTTGAGGTGTTGTTCTTGTATTGTTTTGAATTTATTATACTTAAATATACTACAATTGCACAGCATGGATTGATTAGATGATCATTTGTGGAAAAGTGTGTGGAAGGGTGAAGTTTTTCCTGTGGGGGAGGTTTAACCTGGACAAAAAACAGAAGCTAAATAAAAAAAATTATTAATTAAAAACATGCCAGATAACATCAAAAAAGATTTTGCTTTTTAAACAAAAATAAATAAAAAAATTATATATTAAACAACAAGGACAAGGGTGATTTTCTGAACACATCTGGGGTTTATAAATTAATTTGTAAAGATTGTAACTTTTTTTTATTGGTGAGACTTCTAGGAATTTTAATACTTGAGTTAAGGAACTTCTGAGGTATTTGAATAATAATAATTATTCCGAATTTGCGAACCAGTATTTATTTTAGTAACAAATCATTATATTGATATAAATAAGGGGTTAAAAAATTTACACACAAACCCAACTGATTTACAATTAGCAAACTTAGAAACTAGAAAACGGATTAATAGTAAATTAAATATTATTAATAACAATAACTAAATACATCTTTAAAATAGCCATCTCTTAGATTTATTTTCATATTGCTAATTTTATTTCTGTTGTTTAAACAATCTGATTATGTTTGTTTTTTTTTTTAAATCTTTTAATATATAATGTAATATTAACATTTTGTTAAATAATTTTTATTTCAATTACTAGTACCCTTATTGATTTCTGAGTAAAATGTTAGAAATTATTAATGGTTATTACCCCAAGTAAAGTTTCCCCAATTACTGTATTGTTTAAATTTGACTGAAGGTCGTTATGTTAGTTATTCCCAAATTATGACTCGGGGGGGTTATTTTAATTGCATATTATCTAGTATTTCATAATGCACTCATATTTGCACTAGGCTTATACATGTCTAATAGGGGCTAACTAATTATATTTGTTTGTTCATTTATCAAAATAGCTTTAGAATTATTAGAATTTTTGTTAATTTCCAACTGTTCTAAAAGATTTAATTTGCGGCCTTTATTTTGTACGTGTAACGGAGTTGGTTTATTATTATCACTAAGTGATTAAATACTTATCTAGAAGATTTTTCGCAAATCGTGACTGTATTTTATGATTATTTTTTAAATATTGCATTTGTTCTTTGAACTTAGGTGGGGTTTCTCACCATCCTCCCAATAGCTTATCTACACTAATAACGAATATTTACGATTTATGATTTACGGTTTATTTATTTATTTTAAGTTGGAGTTTATAATTCGATACTCAAACCTATAAATAGTGGCTATATATTAGATAAGTTAGCCGAGTTTTCTAACCACTGCGTGTATTTCATTGTTATGTTTAATAATATTCGTTATTAGTGTAGATAAGCTATTGGAAGGATGGTTAGAAACCCCCTTAGTATTAAAGGACCGGCCAGTTTGACCAATATAAACAGCTTTGCATTCATCATACTCGAGTTTATAAATGCCGCTATTTTGTAATTTGATTTTTTTATATACTTTACTTTTTGAATTTTTTTAGAGATGATTCGAAGTGATTATTTGTGCGGAAGGCAATATCTAAGCCACACTTTTTAAGGACTTTAGCAATTATATTAGATGTCGGTCCGACGAATTCTTAACACCCAAATTTTTTATTAAATTTATTGTTAGTCGCTAGGTAAATTAAGCTAAGATTATTTTAGTGTTTTTTATTATTAATTTTTTTTCAATGACTACTCTTGAAGCCGTTATTTTTATTAATGGTTAGAATTGATTTTTTTCCTTCTCGTAAGCTTTCTTGTCGAGCGGGATGTTAGTAAGCCTATGTATCATTGAGTGGTATGCAGATAATTTATGTGACTATGGGTGTAAAGATTTATAATTGTCTGTAAACGTACATGTAGAAAAATGTTATTCTAAAATACGATCATTATATTCGTAAAAACGGTTAAAAACGGGATTGAAGTTCTAGACTAAGAACTTCAGTCCCGTTTTTAACTGTTTTTACGAATGAAATGATCGTATTTTTTTTTTATAAGAAAAACTCTACTTTAACTTTTGAAGGTTATTTTTATAATATGGTGCAATAGCAAAATTAATTGGTTCGTAAGAACTTCAGTCCCGTTTTAACCGTTTTTACGAATTAAATTATCGTATTTTAGAATAACATTTTTCTCCCTGAAGGCTTACGGAAAATTTCAAAAGTATATTTATTTTATAAATAATGACGCCACAAAGTGAATTCGCAAAGTTTGAAGAAATATAAAATTATTATTAGAAATATAAAAAGAGTGTAATATATAATATCTCTTTGCTTTATAGGCAACATTTCTTGTTCTAATCGATTTTAGAACACATTAGGACTAATAATTCTCTAAAAAGTTATTGTGAAAATCTTAGAAACATTATTAAATGTTTCTTGGTCGAATATTCATTGTACATTTTTAACATTAAGAGAAAAAATTTGCAATAATTCTATTCTCTTTGCTATTCTTCCGCGAAGGAATGGTAGATTTATTTTGATTGCGTAAACGATAAAGAGTAGAGATCAATAAAGCGAAAAATCAGTTTGGCATTTGGTGTAATAAACGGGATGTACCCGCGTTATATTTATATGGCAGAAGATTGAATCTTACATTCTAAAATTAACAATGGAGAAAAAATAATTTCATCGAGGACCTTTAGAAGATTAAACAATATCTTCAAATGGAATAACAACATGCCAAATATGAACTGGTTTCATTCAATTAAAGGATCCATAATATTTAATGTTATTCAATAAGTAAAACATCAAATTAAGTGAGTAACATTTATTTGATGAGTAAATGGACGATCGTGATTGTCGTTTGAAAGGTCTGTCTGACATCTGTAACAACCTACCTTTGCACAATTTCCATTGTTCGAATCGCATCTCAATTTGCAAACAATGGTTTATGAATCTTTAAGGACGGGTTTTTTCAAGAATTTGAAAAATTGAAGAATTTAAAAGTTAATATTCAAATTCTGTTATTATGAAATTACTGCCAAAAAAGCCGCAAATGATGAAATTATAACAGAGCTTGATTAGATTTTTCATAAAACTTGAATTTGAACATGGAAATTTGATAAATTGTTCAAATTCTATGTGACCACCCGCCCTAAACTATTTTAAAAGTATTTTTAAGTAAAAACTTCTTTACGCACGCAAGACTTGGGGAGTAAGCTGGCGAATGCGTGACGAGAGCGTTACGAAAAGTGTGATCGGGCGAAGAGAACGATAATAAATTGAAATAAATAAATATTTGTAGAAAATAAATGTATGTTTATGTATATATTATACATATAAACGTATATATATGTATATACATATATATATATAGATGGAGCCAAAGAAGTTTTACTTCAGTCGCGTGGTCTACACTTTTTTGTCATTCTCAAAAGGAAGGTACTTGAAAATCCCTCCAGTTCATGTGCTGTATACTCAGTACGCAGGATACACATTAAGAGCCTTACTAATGACCTGTTGACGGCCTCCGTGGCCGAGGGGCAAGGCTCTCGCCTGTTACCCGGAAATCACGGGTTCGAAAGATTTGCGTTTTCACAATTTTATCATTTAAAATAATAAATGGTATAATTGCGGCAAGTTACAGAGTGGAAGATACTCTCATGGAATACAGGGATTTTGAAACGTTTCTTGAAATGGCTTTAGCCGTGTTTACTTCCCCTCGTTTCCCTTTCCCATCTCCATCCTCTCCTCTCTTACCTTCAGCATCACAACACTAAAAAAATAGGGATGTAATAGCCTCTCTGTCTCCACGCGATTGGGAGCAGTTGGAACTCTTTTACGGTATTCACATTAAAAAAAAATTTAAATTACGTTTTATTTATAAGTTGTGTAAAAATTAAAATAAGTTTATTAATAAGGGAGAATTTTGTTATTTTTAAGGTACAAAAAAATTAATAGTTTACACTGAGGAAAAAACATCGGCCACGCAAGAAACATCTATTGCAGCCTTATCCCTCTCCCTCACTATCCGTCATCAATTCACGCAGTTAGACGTACACAATATTCTCGAATTTTAGTATCGAACTTCTAAACGTGTTTTCTGTTGCGTTCGATAAATACTTTTGTAATTTATTGTTGTAATAAATTCACAAATGTATTGCAGAGGAACAAATCAAATATGAACTCGGTAATTAGTACATTTACAGAAACATTGAAATAATCAAAGACTTGTCGAATCAATTGACAGCACCGGCAAGAAACGGTTAATTAAAAATAACCTTATTATAAGCAATAATTATTAGCCTGAAACACTCATCCATATTGAAAGAATCTTCCGAGAAAAGATACATATCGCTGACGGGACTCGAACCCGCACCCTTTTGATTGCCGGTCACGTGCTCTACCATTAAGCTACGGCGGGATACCTCCTACCCGCCAAATGATTCAATATATACCTAGTGTTTCATTCAACAATTACTGCTTATTACAATGCTTATAATAATTGTTACCCTTTGTGCTATGCATAAAATCTTGTCTTAAACATTTGTTTATCAATTAAAAAATAATAATTAAAAATAACCTATTGATTATTGAAAGCATATTAACAATCTTCAAATGAAATATAAATTGAAAAGGCTTTACAAAAATGATAATCGAAAAGATATATTCTCGATCATAATTATCATATTCTTTGAGAGTTGTTGGAGCGTTCCGAATAATAACAATAATAATGTTCTTTATAAAATAAAACCGTTTCCGCTTTACTACCATCTTCTCCAAAACTAGCAACATTCATCCCCGTTTAAGGATAGCATAGTTTCACAGACCAAAGAAAATAATAGTCTCGTTAATTCCGTGCATGATGTTTCTTGTATAGTGTACAGATATACAGGTTGTCTGCCGTTCGAAGTAGACAGCAAATCCATGACACTTTCGTCTAGATTTTATGGATAATGAACTGTTTTCAACGCATACCTTTATTTGAGAAGAAACAAAATTTGAAAAATGCTTACGCTACACTTTAACCCTAACAAAACAACAAAAGTTGCCGTATTGCTTGTGTCATACGTAGGTATCATCATATTTAATCAGTAGGTATAATAGACGGTCCTGAAGAACAATGTCGTATCTGCTAAATATGAAATTCGTTATGTTGGCTTATTTTGTAGTCTAAAGTCTGTATTTTCAGAACTTTGAATGAAATCCATAATATTAAAATAAAACCATATTTCTTGATTTCAAAAAAGTAAAAATGCACAAAAAAACTTTCTCTACTGCAAAACTACAAAATCTCACTCCCACATTGTTCTTCTGGGCCGTCGAAATGTTCAAATCGATTTTTTTTTTAAACATAGTATTTTTTAAATTCTGGCGGAGCCTACAAATAACTACTACTTACCCCACGCCCTTTAGGCTGAAAATACATATATTCCAATTTGGGATGCCAGAGTTTAGCTCGGTTTTCACGAACTAATAAAAATAGTTTAGCAAGGAATTTGGATTAATGTTCAGTACCGTTAACCACTCGAGCGCTTTTTGCTACATTATGGCACTATTTCATGCGCTATTATGACACCAAAACCTCGGATTGCTTTGTTGCCAAAATGTGGCAAATTTAAAAAAAAAAATTTTTAGTAAAACGATTATATAATATATTGTATATTCAAAATATAACAAAATAAATATTCTCTAGATTCTTTAAAATGTTTTAAGGTTAAAGATTTAATTATATATATATTTTTGAAATCCTACAAATATGTGCTAATAGACAAAAGATATAGGGGAATTCATTGGCTACATAGAAATATAATCAGTTTGTATATCTCCATATATTCAAATTGTATGATTTTTTTAATGTGGGCGAAAAAATTTCCTTTAGCAATCCGAGAAAAAATACTTTAATTGCTCTGTCTCTCCATTGGTCATATGAGTTGTTAATATTTACGAGTATCTAACAACATTTAAAAAAAAACTTGAAATTGTAAACAATAGTAATATAATAATTCTCTACTATGGATGAAACACTGTCTCGATTATTCATATTTCTCATTGTGATAAGATCACGACAAACATTTCGAATGCTTAATTAAACCCATTTAAATATTATGTGGTTACTCATCGGCGGTTAGTTTTACATGGGAAAAAGAGTATAGTGGGATCCCATTCACTTGCGGTTTAACCTTATTATTTTGCATAAACTATTTCCCTTGGTGTTAAGTTTAACTATCGGCTCATCTATTAAAGGGGAATAGAGTTCGTGCAAAACTCGATCACCTTGCTTACCTTCCCTACATAGCATCTATTAATATATAGCAAGAGACGGCTCAGCATTTTTAGGATGTAGATTATTGATATGGTCTCTTTTTTTATTGGGAAAGGCACCTCCCAGCGCGGGGGATCCCACGAGAAATGGAAGGGGCAGAACTATATATTTAACCAGTTGATCCACAATGCGTATCATACTATAGTTGTGCATCAAATCATACACACAGTTATCACTAAACACCTTGTTAAAATGAAAATCGTAAGAGCGAAACATTATTAGTGTATCAATAGCGTCCATTGTCCATTTATTTGCTCTCAAGCAAACAAAGCCATCAGTGACTGAATTTACTATAAATTGTTTTCTATTATATTTTATTCAATTTCACGAAAAAGCTTGCTTAATGTATTTAAATTAAACGTGAACTAAAATATTAAAAATCCTTTGATGTTTTTGTTGTTGTTTACAAGAGGAAAACATAATAGCAAAAAAAAATATAGTTCTGCACGTGGAAAAGTACAAAGCTTTGTGTTTTCAGTGGTAGTCGAAATTAAATTTAAAGTTCACATTTGTTATTTTTTAATTCGACGAATTTATTGAATATGGTGCTGCTTCATATTTAATGTTAATCTGATAATAAACATGTTTGACTTTAATATTTCTATTTCTAAAAATATCTATTTATTTATCACTCGTCATCTCTTCAAAGGTACTTGTGGCACTCTTTTTCGGCATGGCCTCTTGTGGTCGCCTGGACAGCCAGTACCTTCCCCCCAACCAGGGCGGACGTGTTGGACAGGGTGGATACCAGGGCGGCCAGTACCAGGGTGGCCATCAGGGCAGCAATTTCCGCACAGCGGAAAACGATGTCCCCATTCTGAAGTTCGCTAACGAGAACAACAATGATGGCAGCTACAACTATAAGTGAGATTATTTTTTTTTAAATTGTATCCATTTCTTTGTTATCTATCATATTTAGCGATTCTAAAATTTATTTAATTTGCGATGTCACGTGTTTTTCACAGGCCAACGGCAAACAATATAAATTTTACAAAAAAATTATATTGAATATCGAACGATTCAATTCAATGCGCTATGAAAGTATTGTTTAATTGCATAATTATATTACCCCTTGCGATAAGCATAAAAGAAGGAAGATTTTTTAAGTGGGCACTTTGTTAGAACACAACAGCTATTTCCTTTATATTGCACAAGCTTTGGGTATAAATTATAGCCTATATGTTATTCTGATGGATGAGCTATATAATTGTAAAGTTTCATTAAAGTCCATTCAGTGGTTTTTGCGTGAAAGAGTAACAAACATACATACATCCATACAAACTTTCGTATTTATAATATTAGTAAGATTGGCTCCACACAGGGGGCCCTGAGGAAAATAATTTCTCTCAGGGGCCGTGTCATCTTTGGGGATGCTGTGTGGAGGGTATTTTTAAGGAAATGAAGTTCTGAGGAAGAAAAAGGTTTGAGGGGTGGACAGAAATCAAGTATTTAGTGTGTCCATGTCATCCCCGCCAAGACCTAGAGAAATCTCAGTCCACGAACCCTGTCACCAATCATAACCAACGACTTTAGGTGACCGATGTCAGAGACGTTGGTTATCCAATAAATGGTTCCCGTTGCCCATTCCCTTCTCCTGAATCAATGATTGAACGCATTTGTTGAGTTGCTTCATTTCTCCAGCGGTCTTCATTCAAATGCCCAAGATTAACGATGCATGTTTTTAAGAATGTCCAAGAAGTTTGAATTTAAATGAGCGTAAATATTTTCCGTAAATCCAAATTGCTATAATGACTTTTTTTTCAGCTACGAGACCGGAAACGGCATCCAAGTTCAGGAATCCGGATACCTGAAGGACGCCGGAAGCGCCCACGAGGGACAGGCCGTACAAGGATCTTACTCATACACCGGTCCTGATGGCCACCAGTACACCGTCACTTACACGGCTGATGAGAACGGCTTCCACGCGCAGGGAGACCACCTTCCCACCCCTCCCCCCGTCCCAGAAGCCATCCTCCGATCAATTGAGCTTAACCAGAGAGAGGAAGCTCACGGATCCTACGACTCTGGATCATACAACGAGGGAGCTTACAACCACCAGGGATCCAACCAGGGATCTTACAACCACCAGGGATCCAACCAGGGATCTGGTTTCAGATCAAACCAACAATCCTTCAACTCCCAATCTGGATACAAATATTAATTCGTTTGACAAAATACATTTATTTTATTTACCTTTAAGCTACAACAGTCAAAAAAACCTATGAACTAAACATGTCATTATTGCCAGTCCATGTGCATGCGTAAATTAGTAGCAACCAGTCAACTCGTTGTCAATCTTAGGATTGGTTCTTTTATCGTGCAATAATTTACAACTTTGCCTTATTGTATTAAATTAGTTCATATTTATTTAATTGCTTTTATTTCCGACAATGCTTGTGATGAATAATTAGATATAATTATTCTGATCGATTAGCCATAAGAATGCATCCAAATGAGATATAATTTATGTTTTAATTTAATAAAATTATTTATGTCCTTATAAAACCGTTCTTCTTTTTTTACAATGCAAAAAAAAACTGAATTCAGTGACTGAGTATATCATTGATTTGAATATTCTACTGAACGTTATATTATGTATTGCGTAAAATAGAGTTTTTAAAATAAAACTTCTTTACGCACGCTTGACTTGGGGAGTAAGCTGGCGAATGTTTGACGAGAGCGTTACGAAAAGTGTGATCTGGCGAGGCGAACGATAAAAAAATTTAAACAAATATTTGTAGAAAATTAATATATGTAGGTGTATGTGTATGTGTATACTTGTATATATTATACATATAAACAAATCTACATACATACATATATATGGAGCTAAAGAAGTTTTAAATCAGTCGTGTGGTCTAAAGCACACTCGTTTTTTTATGATTTGGATATTATATACTGTTCTATTGCTTTACTAAACATATTTTCACTATTTCAAATGCTTTAGTCCATCCCTGAAAATTTGATCACCTATTGTTATTACTTGTAGGGATATTGCTGCTGGTCCATTAACCGCAAGTTTCCTTCAAACTATGGTATTCATATTGTATTTACTTGCTTCCTTGCTTACTTATTTGCTTGCCCAATTCCAATGTACCGACGTTTGCAATCTTCGGTGCTTGAAGCGCGGATTTTACATTTATCGTATATACAGGGTGTTAAGGAACGTACTTGAGTTACTTTAACCAGTGAATCCTGACATTATTTGGAGTAAAAAATGTAAATGAAATTTT
Organism: Limnephilus auricula; assembly: GCA_951813805.1. Lineage (NCBI taxonomy): Eukaryota > Metazoa > Arthropoda > Insecta > Trichoptera > Limnephilidae > Limnephilus > Limnephilus auricula. The sequence continues at coordinate 28,142,742 of OX638391.1, forward strand.
GGTCTCCGGTGACTTTTTTCATGATTTTTTTTTTTTTTTTCAAAAATTTTTTTGTTCAAAATCAAACAAAAAAAAAAATCTTTCACATGACCTTATTGGTCACTCTACCGAGTTACCGCCCCACCATTTACCCCGCCCCCAACTACCCAACACCTACTATTTTTTATGTTTTGGTAGAAAAAAAAAAAAATAACATCAAAAATGTCACCGGAGACCAAAGTTTTATTTACATTTTTTACTCCAAATAATGTCAGGAATCACTGGTTAAAGTAACTCAAGTACATACCTTAACACCCTGTATATCATATTCCTGCCATTTCTGCAATATTGCGCTATAATTGTTTTAATTTGAATACTGCCCAAGAGTTCCAACTGCTCTCTTACGGAGCCAGTGGGACTATGACATCCCCAATAACACTTCCCATGTGAGGCTAAAGGTAGCGGGGAGAGGGACGAGACGAGGAAGGGAAAAGTGGAAAAGTAACTAAATATTCAGATCTGATCACCAAACACGATTAAAACCATTTCAAGCCACGTTTCAATTCTAAATGGTGGTCTTACACCAGGGCGATACTGAGATTATCTTCCACTCCGGAACGTACCGCAAATTTAATATATATATATGTATACTGAAATTCCTCACGAGTCGAGGCACTTACCCCTCGACCACGGAGGCCTTCAAGTGTACAATGCATATCCTAAACCTTTCTGTTAAGAGGATACCCGGCGGTGATTTTTCCATACAAACGTATTCCCTATTTATCTCTCTGGATTTTAACCCTAGAGAAAATATTGTTTTTACATAAAATAGATATCAACTACTAGCGCGTCGGCACTTTTTGTTTTTTTGGTAAGTTACTTTTTAAAGAAGTTATGACCTTGTAAAAATCAATAAAATTGACTGGTTTAAACGCCGTCGAAAGACGTTCAGTATACAAACTAGACAATGTTTTTTTAAAAAAAGCAAAACGAACAGACATAGAATAGTTTTTTCTTATGTAGTTGGTAAAAAAAAATTGAAAATCAGTCTACTTTTGGAGGAGAAAAGTGGGTAATACAAACTCTCGATTTTAGTTAGGTATTAGTAGCCCGAGGTTCATTGTCCCTTAAGCTCAATATCCGGTGGAGTAAGAACAACAGTGGCAATGATCCCAACAACTGAATTGATTACGGCATTTTTCCCGGTGAGACAAGAGATAGGCACCGGGTTCGAGTCCCAGTTGCGACCGTTACCTTTTTGATGTGAATACTTCTTTACTTTAGGGGTAAACTGGCGAATGAGTTACGGAAATTACAGCGTTACGAAAGGCGTAATATCGGGCGTTACGAACGTTACGGAGGCGAACGATAATAAATTAAAATTAATATTGAGGTTCATTCCTCACAATCTAATCGTAACAACAGTGCTCAAATCCATAGTAATGACGTTTGGAATAGGTGCTGGCTTTTATGCTGATAATAATAAAATCTAACTAATAACTAGCACTTTTTCGATTGGAATGTTTTGAATTTCCTGCTGCAAATTTAAATAAACGACGCTCTCTAACTAGAATCCGCATCAAAAAAGTTTTATTTTAAACTTTATAAGAATTAAATCAACAATCCCATTCTAAGCGTAATTCCCATAATAAAATTAATAAAATTGTCGTTTAAAGTGTGCGAACTCAGTGCATTGAAATGACTGATTTGTCACGATGATTGGTAACATTCCAAACGATTCAATATAGATTCTCATACATTGATGATTCGAATGGTTTTATTCGATGCCAGAAAGAAAATTAGATTAGATTAGTAAATAAGTATTTACTTCAGTCGTGTGGTCTAAAACACACTCGTATTTTTTTGATTAATCTGTGTTTTTTCACAAATAATAAATACTACATTTGCGGCACGTTCCAGAGTGGAAGATACTTTAAATAGCTATACGTTGCTTTAAATAGCTTTGGCCGTGTTTGGTGACCAGATCTGAATAGCAAAGTACTTCCCCACCTTCCTCTTCCACGTCCTTACATTCTTCCCCTCCCTACTACCTTCAGCCTCACAATATATCTTAATCGAGGTTGCCGTAGTCTCACTGGCTCCAGACGGGAGCAGTTGGGACCCTTGTGCGGAATTCATATATGTATTAAAAATAAAAAATAAAATACTCGGCCATTTTGTTTTATCACTTTTGTTGTTCTCAGTTTCAAATTCAAATAAAAAATTATTCTTAACTAATTTCATTTTTAGTTTCGACATATTAGTATCATCTTCTTCTTCGATAGACATATTACAAAAAAAATTTATTTACTATTTTATCGGGTTGACTGGCAACATCTGGAATTGCCGACCCAAAAAAAATCTACTTATTGCTTAGGTTTTGACTGTAGATATTCCCTGTTTTGGATGCCTATCTTTCAAGTTCATGAAAGCATTCAACACTAGCACATACAATAATGTAAACTATTTTAATTATTATTTTCAACTTTTTAACTTAAAGAGTTAAATATCAAATTATAATATTTTAATCAATGAAGATAATATTACCGAAAGTCAATCGAAAATCCGAAACAGAAAAATCAGAAAAAGATACGGATACATCTGGGACTCGAACCCAGGAGTCGAGTCCCAGATGTATCCGAATCTTTTTCTGATTTTTCTGTTTCGGATTTTCGATTGACTTTCGCTAATATTATTTTATTAATAAAAATATTAAAAAATGTAAACGTTATGTTATCATTACATTTAGTATTTAAAGCAAATATAAATAAAAGGAATTTTACAATTTATAAAAAAACGATTAGTTAAATAAACTGTGAGTCATTGTTGAAAATGGACTGAATTTTGTTGAAATGTTTATGAGGAAGGGCAACTTCAGTATAATTATGAAAGCGCATTCGTGCCTGCAAACCTACAAAACTAGATGAAAGCATTTAAAATTATGTAAAGACTTAACTTAACAAAATATAAAACGTATAGCTTCTTCAATAATTGCAATTGCTTTGTGGCGCCACTTTAAACAAACAATCAATTTTTATAAGAAAAACTCTCTTTTCATAACTTTTGAAGGTTATTCCCATCATTGTAATATATTATTGAAGAACAATAACACTAATAATCTAAATTAAAATATGAAAATGAACAAGACACAGAACGGTCGCAACTAGGACACGAATCCAGAACCAGTCGTCTTACCGGGACGGCGCTTTAACCAATTCAGCCATTGCCACCTATTATAAAACCATCATATTTGTCAACTCATATTTCAAATTTTAGAATTAACAATATTATCTTCGACTATTTTTTTTCCATATTATGGGCAGCTACCTTTTTCATTGGAAATAAGAGTTTAAAAACGAAAATAAAAAAGGAAATATCCATTTTAAAAATTTGGCTGCTAATAATGAATGAATTCTATTATATATATTTTTTTTTAATTTATTCACATTTAAAACCCGCTAAACCACTTACTTAGTTTGCATGCAGTTAATTTATCTAATTGTAGTCCCATTGCATTTGTAATTAAAAAACCCTTTTTTTGCGAAAAGAATGATTCATTTCCAAAACATGCTTTGCAAATTCAGACTAATTAATATTACTCAAACATCTTAGGTGCTCCCTAAATCAGCCTTTAGTTGTAAAATTTCTAAAAATCCCGCCTATGCAAAAAAGTTACAATTATTACAAATTCAATTATAGACCCCGATTTATTTCAAATATATATGTATGTATACATTTATTTTTGTAAACGTGATTCACTCTGTGGAGATTAAAACATCGCTGGTGAAAATGAAATGCAACATCTCTTAATAAAGCACTCAAAAGTTAAAATTTCCATCATTGCAATAATAATAACGTCCTCGTTTTAGCTCACATAAAAAAAATTCGGATTTGGACGTTGGCTTGAATGGATTTATTATTTTTTTTTTGTTCCCAGATATTCCCCTCTATTAGGTTTTCCACCTTTCCCAGTGTGTGTGTATGTGCATTATAATCCCGCTGGTTCCCGGTTATTGTAGCAGCGGTGTCCAACTGGAATTTCTCCAAAGGGCTATTTTGAAAATCTCGATTTATTTTTCACTTTTTATTTATTATGTTAACACTTACTCTACTTCAAACAGAATAGATTAGAAAAGCAATAAAAGTAATGCGATACTTGGCTGTCCATATTTTCAGAAAGCTTCTTAAAGTCTGGTTGGTAATCTTCTCTGCAACCCAAAATCATACAGTTTTTGACGTGTTCGTAAGTTAACATTTTTCTTTATTTGGTTTTAATTATTTTTAGTTGAGAAAAATCACGTTCACATAGGTGATGATTTAACGATGAGAGCACAGTTAGGTACGTATGTTTTTGTATTTAACAGGGTCCATGAGCTTGAAAACTTCGTTGCTTTTATTGTCTGTGCTTATGGATGATATCACTGCGAATTGTAAAAAATTCTAATTCAGCTTCCGCTTTATTAACGAAGCAATGTGTTTCCATCAACGAGGTTAGTTATGAAACATCGCTTTCGATAAATGGATTTTTGACAAAAATATACAAAGGTTCCATACAGAAAATGTTGTCAAAAAGTCTTTCTTAACTAGTGAAACAACTCCAAATGTTTAACTGGGTTATACTCCGCATTATATTCCGCGTCCAAAAGGAGAGCAAACGATGGAAAATGTTGATAATGTTTCTCCTCTAACTGCCTCTTCAGGCCGCGAGCTACCGGTTGGGCACCACTGCACTAAAGCATGTTTTTGTCATTTATTTTGCAAATGAATGAAGAAAAGAAAAAACACTTTTTAGAAGTCCCTCTATCTTTTGATCTGTCCTTTATTGCTCATACTGTTTTACAGATTCATTTTCAAATTACATAAAAAATCTTTTAACAACCTTGTGGTATAAACCAAAAACATATAAACGATAAAAGGGTGATTGAAAAAATGCAAACGTTAGAAAATGAGGATGAGTAAGTATTTAGAAAATCAAATTACACAATGAATTCTGAATGAAATGAAATTCATTTTATTTTATGCAAATATTAGAGATACATTTTATCATGAATGGATTATATACAGACGTAGTTCATAAATATACGGTGCAACTATAAGTTCTCAATTAAAAACCAGTCAACTTGTATATTTACCATAATTTTGATTTTAAAACACTGCACCGCCACCATCCATTTCGCTTATGTATATAAATAGGTAATTGCAAGTATTATTTATATATATTTTTTTTTTAATTTCCTTTATTTTTCCCCTTTTTTACATTTTGACATTACAGTTATGCAAGAAAGAAAGAGAAACCCACTAAGGCGCAGCCTGTGCGTGGGTAATATAAGACTTTACATATTATTTTTGTACCTAAAAATAACAGAGAGCATCTAAAGAATATACCAAGATTAATATCTAAAAAATGAAAGAGGTGAGATTATAATTAAAAGTTGTCTAAAGATTGTACAAGACGTAAAACTAATTTTATGAACTTCTCGATCACCTTGTTCGTTACTTTAGGTAAGTAAATTATTATTGAAGATCATATTCATTATTTCGTATTAAGATCATCTCTGTTTCCATTGAGAAAGGTAACCTCCCGGCGCAGGAATCTCACAGTATGGAAGGGGACCAACTATATATTCTCCACTTGATCTACGATGCTTATCATACTCTTCTCAGTGTTCATTACAAGATCATCTAAATTATCTCAAAATGAAATTCGTAAGTAAAACTTAAAGATTCTTTAAGACTTTGTGTTCGGCGTAGCTCAGATATTTATTTGTACTTTCTACTAATATAACAATATTTTTCCTACTAACGATAGAAAGTATACCGCGAAATACAAATAGCATGCACTTTATTATGTGCGTTGGTGTAATTATTGTACTGGAATGCATTTAAATAAAACGGTTTTTAGTTTAAAAATAAAAGTAGTCAACTATGATGCCAACGATGATAAATGTGATTAAAAAATAAAACTCACCTTTTTATATAAAAAAAAATTAACCTTATCTGCATGTCATAATTTGGAAGAAATATGTTTATGCGTATCATAAAGATAACACAAATCTTGTATTCAGGTTCTTGTCGCACTCTTCTTTGGCGTGGCTTCCTGCGGACGCCTGGACAGTCAATACCTCCCTCCCAACCAGGGCAGGGGCGGATCGGGCGCCCACCAGGGAAGTCAGTTCTCACAAGGGGGCGGTCATCAGGCTGGCCAGTACTCGCAAGGGAGCAGTCATCAGGGTGGTCAGTACTCGCAAGGGGGCGGTCATCAGGGAGGCAACTTCCGCACAGCTGAAAACGATGTTCCCATTCTGAAGTTCGTGAATGAGAACAATGGTGACGGCAGCTACAACTTCAAGTAAGTTACTTTAAGATCTTGAATTGAAATTTTTTTCCTTTATTGTTGTGTTTAAGCGAAAAGTTTGTCTGCGTCAGTATAATTATTTTTATTTGGAGAGTCTCAATAATTATGTAGTAATAATTTTGTTAACAATTAACTTTGAAATGTGTTCAAGATATGTAGGCAGTATGTTTGTTTTCAAGTGATAATTTTACATTATATTTATACACAATTTATTGCTTATTATCTGACTTCTTAAAGACAAGATTGAAAGTTTTGGAATTCCATAATCTGGAAACAAAATATCAGTAACAGGATAAGTAGAGGGTGGACAAGACGAAGAGAATTTTCTATTTCTGTATCAATTATTTTTGTACTGCTCTATTTTGAAAACTGGTTACGGGAAAACTGTTCGTACCTAGACGGTGTTTTTTTTTCAAATACCAGTCTATAAACAACACGTATTTCAAATAATATTCTCCGAAATTCCTAAGCATATTCTGGGTAAATTTTGCAAATCACAATAATAAAAAATGTATGTCACTATTACTAATATGTTTGGGACGTATGATTTGTGTTTGGGCGCAGATATACTTTTTTGTTAAAATTATTGTATTTGTTTACAGCTATGAAACTGGAAATGGAATCCAAGCACAGGAATCTGGATACCTGAAGGACGCTGGAAGCGAACATGAAGCGGAGACCGTGCAGGGCTCCTATTCTTACACCGGCCCTGACGGCCACCAGTACACCGTCACCTACACGGCTGATGAGAATGGATTCCACGCGCAGGGAGACCACCTTCCCACCCCTCCCCCCATCCCAGAAGCCATCCTCAAGTCCCTCGAGCAAAACCAGAGGGAGGAGGCCAGCAACCATGGATCTTATGACCAGGGATCATACAACCAGGGCTCCAACCAGGGATCCTACAACCAGGGATCAAACCAGAAATCTTACAACCAGGGTTCTAACCAGGGATCTGGTTTTAGACAGAGCCAGCAATCTTTCAGCGCCCAATCTGGATACAAATACTAAATTCCATGGACATATTTTTTTCACCACTGTCAACTTTACAATCAATGTACTAAAACTTTAGTTAACAACCCACGGTGGGTCTAAATCTAAAAGTGTCACACAAAAATATAACAGTGCCATTTGTGTTTAGTGATTATATTTTTATTGAACTCATTGCTTCAGTGCACAAAATAGTTTCAGTTAGATTGTTTTCAGAAACCGACTTAAAATTTTTGACTCGCCATAAACCCATATTATTGTATAGTTCATTTCTTTGAAAGTTGCTGTGTTAAAAATGACCAAGCTTTGTGATATATTATTATGAATAGGTACTATATAAAATAAGCCATAAATACCTTTTCATCCAAATGAAATGTTAATATAATAAAATTATTTATGTATTTAAACAAAGGGCATTTATTATTGCGCTACTTACCTGCTGAAACTCTTGATACCGATATATTCTTGGTGCAGAAATTCCCCTTGGTAAAGAAAAATAGGAGGAGTATTGTTATCCAGAATACCTACGTAAGTAGAAAAGCTGTAGAGAAAGAAATAAGACATATCTGAGATACCACACTAGGCACATGCCTGAAAATCTGATGGGAACTTGGTATTAAGACTAGTGATGTGGGTACCTATAAATTTTAATGGAAATATTAATATTAAAAGTATCTCAAATATCTATCGAATTGAAAATGATTTAATTGTATTTATTAAATTAAAAGGTCAACTTCATACAGTGTATTAAGTGACGCACCAGACTTACTTTAACCAGTGATTCCTGACATTATTTGGAGTAAAAATGCATATCAAATTGTTTTGATGACATTTTATGTGTTTGACACAATTTTCGGGTGAACCTGAATCCAGTAAAGGGAGTTGTTATTAGGATAATTCAGGTTAAAAAAAATGTTTATTTGATCACCGCTAACATGAAATTTTAAAAAAATTCACGTCACTAAGGTCATCACTACAATTTAATAAAAAAATCGTTTTTTTTCCGTTAGAATAGCCAAGTGAAAAAGCAAATTAATTATTATGTTCATTGAGTGTAAAAAGGTTAAAACTGCATTTAATTTACAGATTGACATGGTTGACTTGTTGCTTCGAAGTCGGTGGCTTGGTCACGAGTATCATTGTCTCAGAACTCGAAGAAGCGAGAGAAGCGAGTCCCAGATGTGACCCGATCTTTTTCCGATTTTTCTGTTTCAGATTTAGGTTGAGTTTCGCTAATATTGTCTTCATTAATTAAAATGTTTTAATTTGAGGTTTTACCTATTAAGTTAAAAATAAAAATTAATAGAAATTTTACTATAAATAACTCTTGTTAGTTATTTTGCAGTGATTAGGCAGTTGATAAAAAACAAAAGGTATGTTGGAGTTATCCAATAAATAAATACGCAAGAAAGATTTAAAAAAATTGCACTTCATGAAATGGTTCATTTGGTATGGGTGATAAAAAAATAATTTTCTAATATACATATAGGTATATATTTTTTTATATTAACTTAAGAATGGTACATGTTAATTTATTCATACTGGTCTTCCATTAAAATCATTTCTTGTGGATGGAAGAAGTTAGTAAGTAAGTACGTCTTAAGTATATGAGATTAAAAAACGGAAGCTTTGTTGATTTGGAAATTTACAGCGGCTGGGCGAAGAAATGAGTACAAGAACAATATATTATTACAAGATTCAATGGTAGAAGAAGTCGGGAACGCCTATGGAAACGTGGTATGATCAAATAAATCAACTACTCGAGTCCGTTTCTGTCAAGTGTCAGAATAACAGAAGAGCACCAATGTACGAGGTGGTGTATTAATGTGAATGAAACAAGGAGTGTGAGTAAAGAAAAATTGTGTTACGAAGCATCATATCTGCCTACCTCTAAGGTAAATGTTGTGATGATTTATTTAGTTAGTAAGCGCAATTTTATCTTTTATTTAATTTAATATATTATTCATTTTAATAGAAGGTTGAAAGGTATCTAAACCGGTACGTTTTAGTAATAAGTGTGATATTATTTATGTACAGTTTTATTCAATTGTTAAACAACCGTGAATGTGAAAACCTTACTAACAAAAAGTGACAAAATTTTTTTCACGAAAATATATGCACATTGTTTATCCAGTCAAAGAGGTTTGTTTATCTGTTTTACACACTGTTATTAATAATAATTTCTCACCGAATTTTAGATTTTTTCCTACGTTTTTTAATAATAGGTTCTTTAAATTTCTTATTTTTTAAGCTGTCGTAAAAAAGTATTATTTTAGGAACTAGATACAATCACATTAAAGATTTTTTTATTAGTAATAGATTTTAATATTTAAAAAAATAAAATATTTTAATTTTCAACATTTATAGATATATAAGAAAAAAGCTTGCCACATTTCATAAATTTCAAAACTCAATTCTCGTATTTAATGAATTGGCAAGAAAACTGTCTTCTCACTTTTTGCCCTGTTCATAGAATTACAAATTATAGCATAAACTCCCAGAGAATAACAAAAAAAAAACTGACATTTTGGATAGATTGTTGCTCAATATAAACGCCGGTTTCTTGAATTTGTATTTACCTACAGATGCGTAAGGCATTTATTTTAACAAAAAATCCCTCCCGCGTTCCCCTTTTACCTTCCCCACGATCCCCCTCCCCTTTCCCGGTCTCATCGTTCTCGCGAACCTCACCCCCCTCATGCATTCCATTTCCACCCTCTCCGCCTTCTCCCTCCCTCGTCCTTCCACCATTGAACCCTCCCTCCTTAATTCTCTTCCGCTCATCCCACATTCCCCTCCCCGTCCAGCCTTTTTTCTCTGCCGCTAAACTTGTGAACTGTTTGAATTTTTTTGCAAATTTCATAACGCTAAAGCTCACCAATATATAAATATTTCTATTTAGAAACCTTTGCTGGCATGTTCACAATAGCTCACCAAATTTTCGATTTAAATTCTAAAACGGATGAATAGCGTAGTAAATAATTTCATAAAGTCAGATCTCATTGTAATATATTGTAGAAACCTACACCGACATGCTCACAACAATTTAAGAAAGAAATGCTTGTTACCTATTAATTTTCTTTTAATTTCATAACGCCAGAGCTCACCAATGTATAAATGTTGCTATTTAGAAACCTTTGCTGGCATGGCACAACAACAAATTTCATCGCAATTGGATGAAAAGCATAGAAAATAATATCATAACTCCGGAGCTCACTATCCTATAACCATCGCGGGCATGCGCACATCAAATCCCCAAAGTTTCATCGTAATCGGATGACGGTGTGGCAGCGCATAAAATACAAATAAACAAGCAAACAAACATTAATTTTTGTATATAAAATAATTCGAATTAGAAAATTTACGGTCTTTATTCACGGTGGCGAATTGTATTATTATTATTAAGACTGCTAGAATTTTAGTAAGCACATTTTTTGATGAATGAATAGTTAATTCATTAATTATTTAATGTATGAAACATAAAATTTTATAATCCAGTTACCCAAAAAAAATGTGATAAGCTAAATTATCCATATGTCTATTATAATTATATGTTTATTTTATGAATGGCGATTGTTTTTCAAGCTCAATAATAACATAATTATCAACGATAGAAGATACCTACAAACAAACCGTAGTACGCGCGTAGGCTGCACTGGTTGATGGATGGCAATGGTAACCGACGCCGACGAGTTCATCGAAAATCAATTCATCGAAAGCGAATTTACAAAAGCAAATTTACAAAATACAAAAAAAAGTTTAGGTTAGGTAAGGTTAGTTTAGGTTAGGTTGAATTTTAGTTAGTTGAACTCGTTTTCGATGAACTCGCCGTGAACCAATGGCAATACACACATAGCGCTACCCTAGTGCTTGTATGTTCAATAGACCATTTGCAAATTTTACAGGGGACGTTTGTTTTTGTTTTTTTACAGGCAAATTCTAAATAATTCTCGACTTTAGTCATTTCGTTTCATACCGTATTCAATAGACATGTATAAAACGAAATGACTAAAGTCGAGAATTATTTAGAATTTGCCTGTAAAAAAACAAAAACAAACGTCCCCTGTAAAATTTGCAAATGGTCTATTGAACATACAAGCACTAGGGCAGCGATAGGTATAGACATCAATTTTCAGTGAACTAGTTTCTCAATTAAAAACCACTCATCTTGTTTATTTGGCGCTTATTCCTATATTTTTAAGTATTGCACCGACACACGATTTTGCTGATGTAGCTACATAATTGAATGTAGAATAATTATTTATTGAAATTCCTTAAAAACTCGATCACCTTGTTTCATCCTTTGAGCAATTGAAAAATGAAAGAAGAGCATCTGAATTATTATTAAAATCATCGTTGTTTCCATAGAGAAAGGTAATCTCCCGCCTTTGGTGGAGTGAGGAATCTCACAGTATGGAAGGGGACCAACTATATATTCTCCACTTGATTTACAATGTGTATCATACTCTTCTTGGTGTTCATTAGAAGATCAGCCAACATTAACTCAAAATGAAAATCGTAAGTACGACCCAAAAATTGTTGTGTTAAATTTGTTTATACGTGAATATTAAAAATTACACCTTCTTGCATCGATCGACATTGATCACAGTGACAATTCGTGCTCGTAATAATTTGAACAATTTTCTTATGTGAAGGTACTCGTGGCTTTCTTGTTCGGCATGGCCTCTTGCGGACGCCTCGACAGTCAATACCTCCCTCCCAACCAGGGCGGGGGTGGGGGCGGACAAGGCGGCCACCAAGGAGGACAGTATTCACAAGGGGGTGGACAGTACTCGCAAGGGGGCGGACATCAAGGTGGACAGTACTCGCAAGGGGGCGGTCATCAGGGCGGCAACTTTCGCACTGCTGAAAACGATGTCCCCATTCTGAAGTTCGTGAATGAGAACAACGGAGATGGAAGCTACAACTTCAAGTGAGTTATAAAGTATTTTTGAAACCCGCTCCTTATCTGAATTCTTGTATTCCAGCTCAAAAGATTGTATTCTCTTTCACTAAATTAGTATTGTTATTGTGGCGTCAAAAATGAATATGGAATGTTTTCTTATCAAGCGACTACTGAGTAATTCTACATATGTTTTATTACTCCACTTACAAAAAATAAATTGGATTTCGACCTTCACGACCTATATCCACCAAATCAAAATTTGTCAAGTCAAACACAATCATCGTTTCAATCTGTTGCAAGTCTATAACAACAAAATTGATAATTTGAGGAGAGTTTTATTATGAAATCTATACATGTAGAACTTTAAATAGCATAATATAATAAACATGCGAATTCATCACATCCCCCTCCCTACTCTCGCCATCCTCACTCCCAAATACAACTCCGTTAACTCTCACGCGTTCCTGTAATCGCTTTAGCTATTATTATTTATCTCTTTATGATTATATATTCTGTGAAAATTGACAGAAGCGGCTAAATTAATTTAAATTTTTTATAGGAAAAACTCTCTTTTCGTAACTTTTGAAGGTTATTCCCATCAATGTAATATATCATTGAAGAAGAAGATATAAATTAAAATATGAAAATGAACAAGACGCAGAAAAATAGTAAAATAATAAAAATAAAATAAAGACTGTTATCTTTTATTATTTTTCTGTGTCTTGTTCATTTTCATATTTTAATTTAGATTATTAATGTTATCTTCTTCTTCAATGATAAATTAATATTCATCTAATGAATAACATGATCGCTTTGTTATCCATTATCTTTGTACGAAGAATCATGCAGCATTCAATAAATTAATGCGCTGGTGCAGTTTTTCTCAACAACAAACGTTATATATTTATTTAATTTCTATAAAATTTATAAAATAAAATTATGAAATAGTAAAATTTTACAGAAAATTTGAGAAATATTTAAGCAAGACCAAAATCAAGTTGCTAGCGTCATCTACCGAGAAATTTTTTAACTTCATGTCATTTTTATATTTGGCCGGTGAATTTATTGCATTATTGGCTTTACTATTGCAGTGTTGGAGTTAAATAATGAAACTATATTTCTATCTAGTATATAATCTATCTAGTATTTTTTGTGAAAACAATTGAAATACAGGAGGTGTCCTCCTTGGGGATTGTGGAAGATAACTTCTTGAGTAAACGTGATTTTTTCTTCGCCGAGATCGTCAATTGCTGACAGTCTGAAAGTGAGGAAATAAATTTATCTTTTCTCATTTTGGAGAGCTCCCCCTTACTCACTCTTACTCATTGATTAACTGAAAGCGACTGACAGTTCTGGCATTTACCTACGTGTTTGTTTATATATAAATCGCTTTTTTTACAGCTACGAAACTGGAAATGGAATTCAAGCGCAGGAGTCTGGATATCTGAAGGACGCTGGAAGCGAACACGAATCGGAGACCGTGCAGGGCTCCTATTCTTACACCGGCCCTGACGGCCACCAGTACACCGTCACTTACACGGCTGATGAGAACGGCTTCCATGCTGAGGGAGAGCACCTTCCCACCCCTCCCCCCATCCCAGAAGCCATCCTCAAGTCCCTCGAGCAAAACCAGAGGGAGGAGGCCAGCAATCACGGATCTTACGACCAGGGATCGTACAACCAGGGCTCCAACCAGGGATCGTACAATCAGGGCTCCAACCAGGGTTCATACAACCAGGGATCCCACCAGGGATCATTCAACCAGGGATCAAACCAGGGATCATTCAACCAGGGATCTTTTAACAAGGGATCAAACCAGGGATCTAGCTTCAAACAGAATCAGCAATCTTTCAGCGCCCAATCCGGATACAAATACTAGATTCTGTCGATCTAATCTCTTTGCTGCTGTCAACTTTACAATCTTTGAACATAACATTTAGTTTAATATATACAACAAACAACAAATAGTGTTCACGCGGAATAAAAAAAAATGTATTTTTTCGTAAAATACTTGTAGTTCAAAGCTTGCATTAACCTTCTTCTGTTTTTAATTTCGTGTGTGTAAGTGATGTAAACCTATCCCTAGTTAAGTCTATTATCTTGAGTGTGGTTATGCTAAAAAAAACCGATTAATGTGATATATTATGAATAGGTGCTATTTATTATAAGCCATGCATACTTCTCAAAATGAAATGTTAGCTGAATAAAAATATTTATGTATAAACAAACGGTTTTTCATTGTATCTATAATTTATAGTTCCTACTGACACCTTCGAAATTAATCAATTTCGCAAGCATAAAAATGAGTTGACAATTTATTTTAGTATATGGTATACTAGCTTCTGTCCGCGACTTCGTCTGCGTAGGATTAGTACTTTGAGTAATCTATTTTCTTTTCCTAGGTCCCATCTATGTTTATACCAAAATTCTTAACGTATTTATTTAAAATATGTATAATTCTTGATTCGATTCAAAATATTAGGTGAGTGCTTCAAATAAACTCACTAATTTAAATATTTTCTAAAATAGAATTTTGTTTTAACAATCATTGTTTTGCAAAATGTCATTCTCAAATTTCGACTTTTTCTATTACAATAATTATTATTTTCAATGTATTTAAAATAAATAGCTAGCTTTATAAATTATACCCTATATGTTATTCTGATGTATGAGCTATATTATTGTAAAGTTTCATTAAAATCCATTCAGTAGTTTTTGCGTGAAAGAGTAACAAACATATATACATCCATACAAACTTTCGCATTTATAATATTAGTAAGATATATAGCCTCAGTTGGAGAACACTATTTTTTTCCAATTACTATCTGTGTGACATTTTGCAACATTGTATTTGGTTATGTTCTTCTCACTGGGAGGAGTTTTCTTGTTGAGACAGACGTGGCGCTATATTCAAAGATTATTACGCATCAAAGATAATTTACTGAGTTAGATTAATAGGTTTTTAAAAACAGTTAACTCAGCGTTAAGAATAAATGTTTGCATTCTTTTGAAGTAAAACTTCTTTTGAAATAACGTTTTAAAACGGAAATGACGTTAGGATATCGGTAAAACTACAGCTATCTGTTTTTTTTTAATGATTTGGCATTCGTTAGAATATTTTTGTGATTTTCCGAAACTTGGATGAAAAATCAAGAGCGAACGTCTATCCTTATTTGTAAGTCCTCAAAGACATATCTACCTTGGAGCTTTTAAACCGGAAAGAGCTGGCGAGATGAGTAAAGGAAGACTCTTGAGGAGGCCCAGACCCACCAGGGGTTGTAGAACCAAGAGTGATGATGAGTGACGACCTATGTACCCATTCTAATGCACGATAATCGTTCAGCCACGCAAATGTCTTGTGTTCAGCAATTGTTAAAATTATAATAATCTTTTGGAAAACGTACTATACGTATAATCAAGTATTTTCTGTAACATTCATTTTTCGAAGTAAAATTTCTTTAGGCGCATTACGACGAGTAACTCAAAAAGGAAATTCAAATGTTTTTCGGACGGAAATAACGTTTTCAAACGGAAATGACGTTTGGATATCGGTACAATTACTGCCACCTGTGTTTGTGTTATATTTTTATTATGTTAGTACTTGTCAAAATCCAGATGTCACATGCTGACAGTTGATAGTCCGGATACGGAACTTGAAGCATAACCTTGAATCTGTAAAACCAGGGCTTTTTAGGGTGGTGGGCACCACGGCGGGAGTGGGGAGGGTGCTGCCAATGTCAATTTCAAATTCATTTTAAGCGGCCGACAAGAGTCAATTAGCGTTACACATCAAAAAAATATAAAGGTTTGATATTATGACTTTAAAATTATTCGAGATCAACTAAAACAGGGCAAATAGGTATAATCAAAAGGAACCACTCATACATACAATATCGCAAACATACGAACGTATATTTAATAAACCTAGGCACTCAAAAAAATTTTAACTCTAACAAATAAATAAAAATAATTCACATTTTTAATTAATGTGTATAAAAAAAATTCTGTACCCGCGGGCACGGGGTTGGGAACCTGTGCTGTAAACAGTGTCAATAAACGTCTTATAATTACGTCGACTTTCTTTATTATTTTCAACCTAATAAGTTTGATTTTATTTTTAAAAGGTTCTCACCTTCGCTAGAATATTTTTATTATTTTGCAAAACTTGGGTGAAAAATCAAGAGCGAATATATTTTCATAATTTATATTGATATATTATATTTATAATTTTTATTGCATTTCTCAATACAAGCGACTTAACAGCCGGTGGCATAGCTATGTATAATTTAATTTTGACATTAATAAAATATTCTAGCAAAGTCTTGAACCCTTTAAAAATAAAAACAAATACAGATGGCAGTAATTGTACCGTTTTTAGTAATACCTGCCACAACAGTCAAATAAGTTTTACGTCAACCGCGAGTAAAGGTATATTAATACCGCGCAAGAACTGCCCCCGTCTGGAGCCAGTGATACTATGGTATCGCCATTTGGGGTATGTTGTGAGATTAAAGGTAGTTGGGAGGAGAATGAGATGGGAAAGAGGACGACGGGGAAGTACCTGGCCATTCAGATCTAGTCACCAAATACGGCTAAAGTCATTTCAAGCAACGTTTTAATTCTGAATGCTGTTCTTACACCAGGGCGATACTGACAGTATCTTCCACTCTGGAACATGCCGCAAATATACCATATTTTATTTTTAATTAATTAATTGTGAAATAACACAATGTAATCATATAAAATTTAATGCGCACTCCGGGTTCGGAGTCGAGAGTCGTACCCCTCGACCACAGAAGCCATAAAAAAAAACAGAATTTAAAATCAATTCTAAAAGGAGAAATAATGCACGTTATAGTGACATTGAGGCGACAGTTCTGACAGCGCTGGCATTGCTGTTTGTGCGTGTATAAAGAACACAATTTAGGAATTTCCTGGAGAGACCACATTACAAATGAGGAGGTTTTCCAAAGAATCGAAGGAGGAAGGCACTTGCTCAGGACCTTGTCCGAAAGGGGACCTTGTCCTTTGTTGATCGGCCATATAATAAGAGAAGAAGGCCTCTTGCATGCCATAATGGAGGGTATGACCGAGGGGACAAACTCTAGGGGACGCCCACGCCGAGAGTACCTGGAGGACCCGCTGGTGGACATTCGCTGCTCAACATATGCAGACTTCCAAATAGCCGCACAAGACAGGGAAGAATGGAAGAGAATAATAGAGGAAATTGCTGCAAACCAATCCCAGGATTGAAACCAGAGAGAGAGAAATGACACACAGTTTCAAAGTGGCAAAAGGAAAGCCTAGTATAAAACCGAAATAAACTTTAATTATCAACTAAAATTTTAATCATGTCAACCTCATATAAATACTTGAATGAATTTATCGTCTTTGCATATATTATTTAATATAAACAATGTGACGTTTCTGACAAAAAGTTAAACATAAAGTAATTTTTCTTTCTTTTCTCCATCTTCTACAATATGAGCCGTTCAAAAATTTCAAATGTTTAAGGCGATAGAAAATAAACCATGTGAGGACAATCAAAATATGTAGTACATACAAATTTATTTTTTTAAAGTCATAATATCCTCTTCATACCACTGCACAATTTAATTGCCTTGGTATGTACATCATTTTGTGATGCCTAGCTGTCAAATTTGAATAAATTTAAATGAAATATTTTGAATTTATTATGGTATTTAAAATTATGACGAAAACTGTATAGAGAATATGAAACATGTGAGAAAAACTGTGCATAGAAAATGAAGCATGTGAGAAAAACGCGTTAAAATTCAATTTTCTGGCAAAAAATCATTAATGTTTGCCATAAATATATTCTTATAATGAACGAAATATATTTTTCCTACTTTGTCCATATTTAGAATTGTTATTTTCCGTTTCGTTATTTTTTTAAACAGTTTTAATCGACTTTCTCAGAATGCACTCAGTCTCACATGCTTTATATTCTATTAGCACCACGATAGGACAGTTATTAATGAATTAATGAAATAACATTTCATTTGTTCAAAATAAAAAGAAAATATACCAAATTCATCTTGTGTCCGGGAAGCCCCAATAATTATTATTCCTTGTAGGACCTTACGAATTGAACGTGCTGAAATAAAAAAAAAAAAATAAAAAAAACGATGGTGCTGAAGCCTCCAGGATATATAAAAAAAACTTTGAACAAATAAATTTATTCTGCATTATTATTACACCAAAATCCAACAATAAATCTATAACAACTCTGAAAAAATACAAGAAACAGTTAAGTCGGTGAAATTGGGTATTTGCATCAATACTATTAAACAAATTTCAGCACACATAATAAACTTATCATAAAGTGTCCCGAAAAAAAGATGTCAACCAATGTGATTAATCAAGATGTCAATGAAGTTAGTGCAGAGCATAGAGCAGAGGAAATTAAGAACAAATTTAATACGACCTTCAAGGGAATTTCTAATGATTATAACAAGGTAAACTTATCAAAACAATAAATAAAGGTCTAAATGGAAATATCCTATTTGAAATTAAAAGAAATAAATAAAAATTTAATTTAATGACATTGTCGAAATAAACAATTCAATAGAAGAGATAAATCAAAAATCAATAAAAATCTGTGAAAACTTTTTTTGTAATTATTATATTAATTATTATTAGTATCAAAATTATTATATCTTGAAAACTTATTACTAAATAAATAAAAATAAATAAACAGCAAAATCAACGAAAGACGGAAAAATCAATTTGGGGCACCAGAGAATATTATATTTGTGTAAGTAACTTTTTTTTTTTTTTTTAAAAGAAAGACAAACATTCCCGGGTTACGAATAACCCAACAACATTTGAAAACCTCCTACTACCACCACACTAAGCGGAAGGTGTTGCTTGTGTTGTGGTGGAGGACTTAGCCAGTCGAGGAATCGAACAAGGAACGCCTGGGTGGGACCCAAACGCGATGCCCACTGAACCACTGACCGGTCGACTAATCCTGTTGTATACATTTTGAGCACAAATCGAGCAGATGCCTACAAAAAATTACAAATAAAATCGCATGTACGCAGACAACCACTACCATAAGGACTGCGAAAATAAGGATACTTCTTCAAAGTTTAATATTGTGAATGAAATGTTTATTGATATTTTTAACTGCCAACATATTAAAATAATTTTTAAAAAAAAACTTGTTTATGTTATTATAGCGTTAAAAATAACAATAGTTCAAATATTCATGACTTCGCTGAGAATCTGAAGTCTTTTATAAACACAAATCGTTTTAAAAAATAATTAATTATGGGAGATATTAATATTTATTTATTTATTTATACTGGGTTTTTACAGATGTTCCATCCTCAAGTCCTTCGAACAAAACCAGAGGGAAGAGGCCAGCAATCACGGATCTTACGACCAGGGATCATATAACCAGGGCTCCAACCAGGGATCGTACAACAAGGGCTCCAATCAGGTTTCATACAACCAGGGATCACACCAGGGATCATTTAACCAGGGGTCTTTTAACAAGGGATCAAACCAGGGATCTAGCTTCAGACTTTTTATTTATTTATTTATTTGGAAAATCAATAGATTATTTACACCTATTACAAATAACTTAATAATAAAAATGAAATCCAATTACAGATTTTCACATAACTTAACATTGTAATAATAATAATAATAAAATAAAAAACTAAGGGTCCCGTACCCATGGGCTGACAAATATAAAATTTTAAATATTAGATAAAAATAATACAAGATGTAAGAACACAAATAAATAACAATTTAAATGTAACTAATATACTAATAACCAGCAAAATTTCAAAACATAATGTATTATAAACTTTATCTTCACTACACAGCAATAATAACAATACATAAATAATAATAAATGTACAAAATTCATATTATACCTACAACTAAAGTGAACAAATGTGTTTAAATCGGATGATAAGTAACTGTAAAGGATTCACAGCAACAACATAATAACTTGCAAAAGGAATTTTAAAATTATTTAATGTTAGCTATGACAATTTTTTTTAAGTTTCTCAAATTACACGAGAATATGTCCATATCATTTAATTTCTTATTTAATATATTACAGGCTCTGAATATAAAAGCATTTTGTCGGAGATTGGTAGAACATTTATGAAGATGGTAAAGTGATTTTTCTCTAGTTCTAACGCTCGGGACTCTAAAATTAATTTCAGACAGAAGGGGAGAACAATCAATAAAGCAATTGATAATTTTATGGAGATATATTATATCTGCGGAGTTTCTTCTAGTTTTTAATGGCTTAAGTACATAAAGGTCCATCGAGCTCATTCACGTCAAGACTGAATCAGCAATCTTTCAGCGCCCGGATACAAATACTAGATTCTGTCGATCTAATCTTAATCTTAAATTTTGAGCACAAATCGAGCAGATGCCTACAAAAAAATACAAATAAAAACGCTTGTATTCACCGTACAGACAACCACTACCACAAGGACTGCGAAAATAGGGAGACTTCTTCGAAATGTAATATTGCGAATGAAAGGTTTATTGATATTTTTAATTGGCAACATATTAAAATTAATTTAAAAAAAAACTTGTGTATGTTATAATAGCGTTAAAAAGAACAATAGTTCAAATACTAATGATTTCACTGAGAATCTGAAATCTTTTATAAACACATATCGTTTTAAAAAATAATTAGTTACGGGAGATATTAATATCGATATATCTGTTGAATTAGAGAGCAGTAGTTATAGGGAAAAAACTGAAAACATCAACACATTATCTGAACTCAATTTCAAACCAAGTATTCAAAAATATACACTCGATTAATAACTATTGATAGGATAACTTTCTTCTTCTTATCGTTCCCTAGGACAACTGCACATCGCTAACGTAAAAACAACAGTTGAAGTCGAATGTATTACATTTAATTGTGACACTTAGTAATTGTGAACTGTCACTTATTCGTTGGCGATTTACAGTCATGCTAGGGAACGAGGGGAGTTACAGAAAGTTATCGATACAATCCTTATCGATCGAGTGTGCTAGGGGCCCTGGTGTAATCCAAATGAAACTGATAAAATAAAATCAATTACTAGGAAAAATAATATCACTGACCATCACACATGCAATCCATTTCTTAACTGATAAATTAATGAGATTTATTATTCTTGCAATAATTTACCAAAAAATGGCAATGGCAACTACACATCGTCGGATCTGCCGGATCTGCCCTGATGATGGATACTGCAACGCTGTCCGAAACGTCGGCTAAATAAGGAGGTAGCTCAACACGGCATAACGCACCAAAAAAAAAATTAATCACCGATGTCGAAAACACAATTTACAATGTAAACACGGATCAAATTAAATTTGCAAATAATTATAACAAATTTTTTTGGTAATTTGGTAAAAAATCACGATAAATAAGGTATTTTTAAGGGACTTACTTTATCCAGTGATTTCTCACATTATTTGTAATAAAAAAATTGTAATGATAGTTTGGTCTCTGCTGACAATTTCGATGTTTTTTGGTTTTTCAAATTTATACATAAAAAAAAAACATTTGGTAGATATTGGACCATTAGGGCCAGGGAAGGGGTAGGGCCGTTACTCGGCCGAGTCACCAGCGATGACATGTTTAAGATATTTTTTTTGCTTCGTTTTTAAGAAAAAATAAACTTATGACAGTGGACAATAGATGGATTGGGCTGGCTATTAATTTGATGAGAGCTGATTTGGTGGGAACCTAAAATGGTCCAAAGCTGAAGCGAGAAGGCTCATGAAAATAGATGTATGAAATCAAAATAGTAAAGTATTTTTTTATAAATAATATATTTTGGACCATAAATCTTTACGGGTTAAATAAATCAATGCGAATTTATAACTAACAGGTTAGATTTATTGTTGAAATTATCTTAAAATATCAGAGTTCAAAATCAACACGCGCTACATTACATGAAATGATTTCAATGGATGGATTACATACAGCCGCAATATGCAGGGCGGTCATAGCTCAAATAAATCCACTTAAATTATTTATTTGTTGCCTATTTTCACTTTTTTTAAATATTCTATTGCCACCACCATTACGTTGATATACCTTCTTGGGTAATTAAATGTTGGAATGAAATTTAAACCTATTTTAAGAATAATTATTATAGTGTTTTTTCACCTTGTTTCTCGATACATATTACGATAATTAAGGTTATTGGTTTTTATTTTTATGTTGACGAATAAATGCCATTTTTATTTTTCTGCCAAAATTAAATGTTCTTTGGCGTCACGCTGGGCAACTTTGATGACAGTCGTCTTACCAGACATTGGCGTTTTCATTGATTGATGACCGTAGTTTGTTGGAACTGTTTCCGAATGATTGGTTTTATAATTAATAATTATGAACGAAAACATTAAAACTTCACATTTGTAGTAAAATAATCAGAATCCGAAAATTAACCTTTAAATCTTCCATGCATTTAAAACAGTATTCATAGTTGGTGAAAATACCCACTCGAGGATAATATTATCAAATCTTAGAAATTTTAATATTATAAGATCGATAAATTGACTAAATTTAATTTGGTCTAAGTAACAAAATTTCTTGAGTGTTTTTCCTTGCACGACTAGATGATCTGGGTTAGAGTCCCAGTTTCGACCGTTATTTTTGTTGTCGTTGTCTTGATCTATTTTCATGATTTCATTGAGTATTTGTTATTTCAATGATAAAAAATACAGAAAGGTTTAAGTATCAATAAGTCAATCGTAATAATTGAATAATTATTTTTATTACAAAAATTATTTTAACTCGATCACCTCGTCCATCCTTTGGTAAGTGAAATATTAAAGAAGAGCACTCAATTCGTATTGAGATCGTCTCCGTTTTCATTGAGAAAGGTAACCTCCCGGCGCGGGAATCTCACAGTATGGAAGGGGACCAACTATATATTCTTCTCTTGATCTGCTGTGTGTATCATACTCTTCTTGGTGTTCATTACAAGATCAGCTAAATTATCTCAAAATGAAAATCGTAAGTTCGACAATAGTTATCTTTTGTTAGAAAGATATAAAGTCAAATCTACAAATATACTTTTTAATGTATTTGTTTTACAATGTGCACTTGAATACAGCATAAAATATAACCACCATCCTCAAAAATATTGATCACAGTTGATACTGAGATATTTTGGTTGATAATTGGATTGTAATATTTCGTGCTTCTTTTAACATGAACAACTTTATGCGTGCAGCACGAATGTTATATAAAATAAATTTACAAGCTACCACCTTTTGTTTTTGTTGAAACTGTGCGCAAAAAATGTTTTAAAGAAAGTAGGTATTAATTTTACCACTGGAGCGATTTTTGGTTTATATTTGTGCCATTTTAAATGTCCACGCTTAATTTTCGGATAAAAAAAAATATCTCTTGATTCGGCAAAAATGTTTAAAAAAAATATTTTGTTGGTCACACGTTTGTCATTTTGGTCATAAAAGCCAATAAAATCTATTATAACCATGGATGTCGCAAATCGGAACATCGTAGACTATTTTTGAACGATGATACATTTTTTTTTTTAAATATTTTTTCACGAAGAGATTCTGATTAACTGTTTACGATTAAAATTAAGTCCCTTTTCCAAATATATATACCTTTCATTATCAAGTATACCGCTTACAACATACAGAAATATTTTGATTCAAATAAGTACCTCTGACGGCAGTTTCAAAGAATCAAACATTTTTTTTTATAAATTCTGCAAATACGAAATAAACGGTAAAATACAGATTAATTTAGCGCTTTAATAAGTTTTTATGTCTCCATTTAAAATTCGAAGGTAAGATTTTTTAATGTTAGCGAAAAATTTTAAAAATGATCGTCTGGAAATCTCGGGCAATCGAAGCAAATATATTTATTTCGCGTAGTCGCTCCAGTGGTTAATGTCTTCTTCCCAAGTTGGTTCCTCATTGCTGAGGATGGTGACCCCTACTCCAATGTCTATAGTGGACAAGGCTCCTTCACTCTTCGCGTTCATGAGCTGCGTGGAGGGCTGCGGATACGGATTTACTTAATATGCGGATATGCGGATTTTACTTAATGTCTTATATTTATAATTTTCAGGTACTTGTGGCTTTCTTGTTCGGCGTGGCCTCCTGCGGACGCCTGGATAGCCAGTACCTCCCCCCCAACCAGGGCGGTGGCGGGCAGGGCGCCCACCAAGGAAGCCAGTTCTCACAAGGGAGCGGTCATCAGGCTGGCCAGTACTCGCAAGGGGGCGGTCATCAGGGTGGACAGTACTCGCAAGGGGGCGGTCATCAGGGTGGACAGTATTCGCAAGGGGGTAGTCATCAGGGAGGCAACTTCCGCACAGCTGAAAACGATGTCCCCATTCTGAAGTTTGTGAACGAGAACAATGGAGATGGAAGTTACAACTTCAAGTGAGTTATGATATTATTTTTAATACTTGTTACTGCCAAATACTTGTTAATGCCATGCGATTATATTACAATACTTTTTTTTGCCTACTTTAAAACTAAATAAATTTCGGTAACTATTCTCTTATAAGTCCTGCGACCTCTTTACACTATAATGCCAAAATACCACGAAAAATGCAATATTAATTAAAAATGGTTGTAAGGTCTATACAATCTTATGAGTGTCTATATTTATGTGAATGGTGGAGAAAATAAATTATAGAAATAGTACGAATGCTCCAGCTGCTAGCGTCATCTACCGATAACACTACAAAGTGCACATATTCGGTGTGATTTTCTGGTGAAACTGTAATGTATCATATTATTAACCAGTCATAGCGAAATATTAAAAAGTAATCGTATTAAAAATTCTCAAGTATGGCTTTGAATGCCGAATTAGTTGTCACAATAATATTAACATTATTAAACTTGATTTAAATTGTTTTTTAAGCGTATATTGTTGTAGCGTTTGAGTTCTACGAATTAAACGCTACAACAATGAGTCTCTAGTAAAATTTAAGAAGAACACCAACTGATTTTCACCAAAAAAAATCAACGCTTGCCTTCATTGGGGACGCGAAGAATACCTTCACGTGGATGCTTGATTTGTTCCTTCTTGTATAAGAGCAGTCGCTCATAACCTGTGATCAGGAAATGCATATTCAGATATCAGATTCTATTTCAACAGTAAGCCATACATCAATGTTTTTGTTTACAGCTATGAAACTGGAAATGGAATTCAAGCGCAGGAGTCCGGATATCTGAAGGACGCTGGAAGCGAGCACGAAGCGGAGACCGTGCAGGGCTCCTATTCTTACACCGGCCCTGACGGCCACCAGTACACCGTCACCTACACGGCTGATGAGAACGGCTTCCATGCTGAGGGAGAGCACCTTCCCACCCCTCCCCCCATCCCAGAAGCCATCCTCAAGTCCCTCGAGCAAAACCAGAGGGAGGAGGCCAGCAATCACGGATCTTACGACCAGGGATCATACAACCAGGGATCGTACAACCAGGGCTCCAACCAGGGTTCATACAACCAGGGATCACACCAGGGATCATTCAACCAGGGATCAAACCAAGGATCATTCAACCAGGGATCTTTTAACAAGGGATCAAACCAGGGATCTAGCTTCAGACAGAATCAGCAATCTTTCAGCGCCCAATCCGGATACAAATACTAGATTCTGTCGATCTAATCTCTTGGTTGCTGTCAACTTTAAAATCGATGAACATAAACTTTAGCTAGATATCCAATTGAGACGCAATTATCTAATGTATTGCATGTGAAACAAACACAAGGAGTATTTTAAATTTGTAAAAAACTTATTTACGCGTATGTTTGGTGGATATGTATTTATATATATTATTGCGATGTTTTTACTTATTGTTCAAAGCTCGCACTTGCCTGTTATACTTTATGTAAATATTTATTTTATTTCTTTTTATCTAGTTGAGTTAATTTATTTGAAAGTTGGCATGAGCTACTTGAGCCTTGTGATATATTATGAATTAGTACTATTTATTTTAAGCCATATTTTGTACTTCTCAAACTGATGTTTAAATTTAATAAAATTATTTTTGAATTTAAACTTATTATTGTACAAATTACATTTCCTACTGATACCGCTGAAATTAATTCAAGGTGCGAAAGTTTTTTTTACATCAAGAATGCATTCAATGAGTTGAAATGTTGGTAGCAGAGAGAGCTCGTACGTAACGTCAAAGATCTAGTATCTTCTTCTGTCATTTTCGTCCTCACGCAAGGTGTGTAAGCATGAAGAGGACAATCTCTCGCTAGGACTAGTGTATACTATTTAAGTAAAGCATTATATTTTTTAACTGAACTTTATTTATATTGTGAAAATTCCAAATATTAGTTATTAAAGATGCTTTACTGAGACACATACATATAAATCTATATATAATTTATTATTTTGTCAGTCAGAGTGAACTCAGTGTTATTACTAAAATAATGCATTATAAATTTGTCGATGTCCCGAAGTGAGGTTCCTAAAGGGTTCCACGTTCCACTTTACTTTTGAGGATCTAAAAATGAATCATTAAAAACTGAAGTAGGGTGTATATCATTTTTAAAATAGAATCTTGTTAGATCTTAAGACATACTTACGTTCTTTAGCCTCTCAGAAGCTGGTTACAATATACAGGGCCCGCTATAATATCCCCTAATATAAAATCTTCTGTTATTCTGACAAGTATTTGATTACCTTGGTATATCTTCCTCAGGTGTTTTCGACGACTTCCATCACTAACTTCCGCATCATAAATAACATAATCTCCTTACACTCCTGTCTTCCTCTATCTTGAGATACATTAACCAGTGGTTGAGAATAAAAGTTTAAAAATGCTTGCAACTGTACAGGGAGGTTCCGATGAGAAATATCGATATAATTTTTCAATAATGTCTAAACAAAATAAGTGTATTAAAAAAATCTGAAATATTTTATTTTGTTAGACTAAAGTAAATAGAAAATCTAAGGTATTTTCGTCACAAAACACGTTCTCGGATTTATTTTAAATGATTTTAATTTAACTAGAATTAAAATTCTTCAAAATGTGTTTACTAGATTATGTAATGATTTATTTTGTGGTATGATTATATGATTTGAAATATGTGTTGAAGTGTTGTATGTACTAAGGTCACAAAACATGTTCTCGGATTTATTTTTTAATGATTTTAATTTAACTAAAATTAAAATACTGAAAAATATTTTTACTAGATAATGTATTGATTTATTATGTCGTATGATTATTTGAATTGAAATTTGTGTTTTAAAATGCAGTATGTTGTTTGAAAATTGAACAAATCTGCGAACGTCCAACGGTATAACCGTAGTATATTAAAAACAAATTTAGTTTTTCAAAATTTAAAAAATGCCTTTACCAGATAAAATAACAATCTTTCAAAATCTTTTTTTGAAAAACAATAATAAATAAAATAACAATCTTTCAAAAAAGTTTTTTTGTAAAAAAAAGTCAATACGTCTAGAATTTGATTTTAAAAGGACTAATTTCCGGTATTCCCTGGTAAAACCCTCTTAACATACGGATTTACAATTTTTGGAGCACAGGAGACTAGTAAGATTTCTGTCCTCGTTCTAGCAGTATTTCAATGAAAGATTCTCCGAAAAACTGGCGACATTGATCATATCAGCACCGGTGCACCAGCACAGTAGGGAAACACACCAAATACGCCAATAATTGTGACTGTAAAGGCTCCGTCAAACAGGAGGCGTACTTACGCGCGTCAAGGCGTTAAAACGTCCCAAACGTATAACGCTACGTTGTGTTGTACTGAACATGTCTAAACCGGTCAAACAGAGCGAGGGTGTAGCAATACGCGAAGCTCTGCCGCCGCGGCAGAACGCCACGTTGTATTTTTGTTACAAAATATCCTTTGACGCCGGGAGTTCTTGCGTGACTGTGGTAAAAATGGTTGCTGATTGAATGTGTCTCTATTTGTTACAGCTATGAAACCGGAAACGGAATACAAGCGCAGGAGGCTGGCCACCTAAAGGGAGACGCGCAGACCGTGCGGGACTCTTACTCATACACCGGCCCGGACGGCCACCAGTACAGCGTCACCTACACGGCTGATGAGAATGGCTTCCACCCGCAGGGAGATCACCTCCCCACCCCTCCTCCCATCCCAGAAGCCATCCTCAAGTCCATTGAGCTCAATCAGAGGGAGGACGCCAGCAACCACGGATCTTACGACCAGGGATCCTACAACCAGGGCTCCAACCAGGTATCATTCAACCAGGGCTCCAACTTGGGATCAAACCAGAAATCTTACAACCAAGGATCACTCAACCAAGGACTACAACAGGGGTCATTCAACCAGGGAGCATTTAACCAGGGATCTGTTACCAAAGGATCAAACCAGGGATCTAACTTCAGGCAGAATCAGCAATCTTTCAGCGCCCAATCTGGATACAAATACTAGATTATTTTCATTGTATTTTTTCACTGCTGTCAACTTCTAAATCTATGAACTTAAGTAAACAATCCGTGAAATGCATAAACAAAAAATTGTGCACGAAATAATATTCATAATATGAAATGAAATGTTAAAATACGATTTTTTTTTGCTGATTAATATATTATTATCAAACTTAAACTAAACATGCTTAGTTGGTACTTGGTTTGGTACCAAAAATCATTTTTATTTTTGTGTGGATACATACTTGTATGTAGTAAAGATCATTCGTTTGAAAGTTGATGATGATTAAGTGGCCGAGGGTTGTGATATATATTATCAATAAGTACTATTTATTATATGCCATAAATATTTATTCTAATGAAAAGTAAAATAAATAAATTATTC
Organism: Limnephilus auricula; assembly: GCA_951813805.1. Classification (NCBI taxonomy): domain Eukaryota; kingdom Metazoa; phylum Arthropoda; class Insecta; order Trichoptera; family Limnephilidae; genus Limnephilus; species Limnephilus auricula. The sequence goes on from OX638391.1 coordinate 28,171,785, forward strand.
AAAAATATTACAATGATTTTATTATGGACTATACTCAACTTACTAAAGTGTGTAGAATTAATAAATTAAATTGTGGGGTGTAAATTGCACATTGTTAAGAAAAAAAAACTAAAATATCTGATAGACATCCTTGAATCCATCACACTAGACCGAATAAAAATGACAAAAAAACATTCCATGTTATAAAACCACTTTTCGACAAAGAAACTACACTTACTTTTCAGCATCCTTCACCAAGACATAAAACTAATTAAAAATTTTAATGAGTACAGAATGTGTAGCCCCTGCCAGACACTTGCCACAAGCAGCTTGTCGCAAGGCTCAGCAAGCTTACGCAAGTCCACGCAAGGCAAACGTTGGTCACCACGCACTAACACACGCTGTACACGCTTGCGATTGGTTCATTATGGACATTGTGTTTGGAGCGCCCGGACATGACCGACGTCTAATTAGGTTGTATTATGTTTGCGTTAATATTTTTATTTCAACGTAAAACAAAACATATAAAAATATCTTTTATATACTATTCAAGAAGAAGATTAAACTAATAAATATAAACGAAAATAAGAAAAAGAACAAGACACAGAAAATAAAAAGGAAACGGCGCAACTTTTTTTTTTACATTAGGTCCACACAGGAGGCCCTGAAGAGAATATATTCCCTCATAGCCGCCGCCTATGTCATCTTTGGTGATGCTGTATTTTTAAGGAAAGGAAGGAGAGGGAAGTTCTGGGAAGGAAAAGGGTATGAGGGTTGGGTAGGAATCTAAGTTTCAGTGTGTCCAGATCATCGGCCGCCAAGACCTAGAAAAAATCTTACCCCATGAACCCGGGCACTCCTGCTAAGTCACCAAACATAGCGAACCACTTAAGTGACCTATGGCAGAGGTGTTGGTTAACCAACAAATAGTTCCCGGGGAATCGGTACCCATTCCCGCCTCCCAAATTAAGACTGGGCATTGAACCAAGGATCAATCGTCTCATATAACATTAACGGGAATACCTTAAAAAAGTTATTATAAATAAGTTATATTCTAACAATAATCTTTTTTTTAAGTAAAACCTCTTTACGCACACTTGACTTGGGGAGTAATCTGGCGAAAAGTGTGATCGGGCGAGGCGAACGATAATAAATTTAAATAAATATTTGTACAAAATTAATATGTGTATTCGTGTATTTATTATTATACAATATAAACATATATATTTATGTTATGATTAAGGTTTTCACGGGTGTAAGATGTAGAATAATTTTCTCGGTTTACCCGCGTAACGTAGTGCTTAGAAGGACTTTTTTTACTCCTGACGTTTCGGACAGATCTCACTGTCCATCTTCAGAGGCCTTATATCTTGAGTTTTGTATTAAACTGACAGCTTGCGCATGTCTGTTCAGTCCAGAAGTCAAGACTTAAGTGAATGCATTTCAAATCTTATGTCGAGAACGAAGAACACGGGTACAAGGTGATTTGACGATGGAGGGGGTAGGCGATTTGCGTGTAGAGACCTGATTGGGTGGCTTTGAACTAATTGGAGGGGCTTCTGAGGATTTTGGGAATGGCATTTTGGGGGAATTTTGGTCAATTATAACTTTCCTGACTGAAATTGGACTGAACAGACATGCGCAAGCTGTCAATTTAATACAAAACTCAAGACATAAGGCCTCTGAAGATGGACAGTGAGATCTGTCCGAAACGTCAGAAGTTAAAAAGTCCTTCTAAGGACTACGTTACGCGGGTAAACCGAGAAAATTATTCTACATATATATTTATATATATATACATCCATATAGATGGAGCTTATATTTATTTAGGGCCATTAGGTAAATCCAGTCGTAACCAATTTCACCAGTGCATTAAAAATCTGTAAGTAACATAAATATATAAATAATAACAATATTATATTATATTACATTTTAACGCAATTTACGATAAACCGCACGGAGCAAAAACGGTGTCCGTTTCCCACCAGTTCGTAAGTTGTATTGACGCGCTGTAAACGCAGCGTTTAAAACGCTTGCCGCTTGCCGCCAAAATGTTCACCCGCCGTGGATCGGCGGCAAGCTCCCGTAAGCTCTTGCAAGCGTACGCAAGGCAAGCCAAACGCACTGACCAGTCGCTGGGACTTGTGAACGCTTGCCGAGGCTTGGCAAGTGTCTGGCAGGGCTTAAAATGAATGGGCAGGCAATTTAATATCCATCGAAACAAGCAAAAAAAGAAGAAATGAGAGTGTATTTGTAAAAAATACCTCCCATACCCCCCACCGGTAAATCCCTTTCCCATTATCTACACTTTATCTAGGTTGCTATGCATTTGGGTTATTAGCTTAAACTAATTTCTTCCTAACATAGATCTGGGCCCCTAGCACCCTCGATCGATGACGATTGACAGGATAACTTTCTGCAACTTCTCATCGTTCCCTAGCATGACTGCAGATCCCAACGAATAAGTGAGAGTTCACAATTATTAAGTGTCCTTAATATATTCAACATCAACTATTGTTTATACGTTAGCGATGTGCATTTGTCCTAGGGAACAACGAGAAGTTAACGATAGTTATCATATCAATCGTTGTCGATCGAGTGTGCTAGGGGCCCAGGTATATTCCATATATAAACCGAGGGCTGGCGAAATCAACAGAGTTTGTCGCGTACATCCTGATTAACCCTGTATAATGCACAATGTTTAGGAATAGTGTACAGCAAGTGTGATATAATCATTACTGATAATATCACAATTGATAAAATATTTTTTATCAAAAAATATTTTGAAGAAATCATCAACAGGGAGACTGCTTCCTCTATTTCCACATGCAAGTCACACTAATAATAATTAAACTTGTTTTTCTTCTAACTGAATACAAAGATGTTTATAAAATTTATTTACTGTATTAACTGTACATATGTTAAACACGTGACTGTATTAATTGTACTTATGTGAAATGTAAACTCTTCTTCCATCCACAAGCAAATGCTTTTAATGGAAGACCTGTATAAATTAACATGTACTTTTAAAGTTAAATATAATAAAAATAAATAATTTGTAGTACCTGTACATCATTTTTGGCTGACATTTTACAGAACTTATATTTAAAAATGTTATTTGGATAAACGGTAAGAAGACGGGGCAAATTGTAAAATTTTACCATTATTCCAAAACAAAAAGTTGAAAACGTCTTTGTTTTAAATACCGCTACTCCATTACGATAAAAAATGAACATTAATAACGACATCAATATTCTAACAAATTTTTCTGAGTATAGTGTAAGATGAAAACATATGCCTTGATATAAACAAGTAAGAATTTCATCAAATTTCAAAGTAAAAAATAAAATTCCGTGAAACTTCTGTTCAAGTTCAGTTATTAATTCATCAAAGGGTATTTGAATAATTTTATTTATTTATTCATTTTCAACCCCCTTACGGGCTTTTACATGGTAAGTGTATGATATGATATATACAGAGACACAATGTTTGGATAAAAAAATATCAACTTAAAATATGAACATTACATAAATATTAGGTATGAAGGTAAATTAAAGTGAAAATAGTGTAATATAGGAAAAAGAAAGAGAGAAAAAAAAAACAAAACAGAAAGCATTTTTTCAACTGTAGACAGCATAAAAATAATAATGCAATGTAGATAAAAATATATTTTTTTTTAGCTGAATGATATGTGATATAGAAAAAGAAAGGAGAGGAACAAGTTTTTACATTTTACATAGATAAAAAAATACAAAAAATATATCCGACATCTCTTATATGATGCTCCAATTTTAAAAAGATATGCTACATAAAAATATCATTCAGGTATCTCTTAAATAATGGTAAACTTATTTTAAATATGTCGATATCTGTGGTGAATTTGTTTGCAAGTGTGTAGTTGGTCCCCGAATCATTGTTACAGAATAATATATTTTGCCTAGTTGTTCGATTAGGTACCTTGACGTCGATGAGATGCGGGAGTTCACAACAGCCAAATTTGGAGTGAATAATTTTAAACAAAAAAATAAGTTTAATTAAATTTTTATAAAATTTTTCTTCTATTTTCTAAGGAATGCATTTTAAGCGTATTTAGTAAGAATATATAAGAATATATAAGAATAATAACAAAACGTAATCAGAACTTTCACAATACTTGAATATCAACATTGAAATTTGTTGAATTGCTGAAATTCTGTGAAATAACCCGCCCAAAGTTTAAAAAATGATAAACCAGATAAATTAAATAAATGATCATATGAAATCATTCGCGTTTTGAAGCTACTACGTATTTGATGAATAGATTACACACACTACAAAATATAAAACGATGTACTTTTTGGGCAAAGTTTAATTGATCTAAAGATAATTTTTATGTAAAAATATTTGAAGTTCAATTTTCGTACTTTATCGCTCATGGAAATGGATTTAATAAAAAACAAAATGCGATATTAATTGAAAAAATTCCAAGAACTCGATCACCTTGTTCTGTCCTTTGGGCAAGTGAAATATTATTGAAGAGCATCGGAATTATTAAGATCATCTCTGTTTCAGCGGAGAAAGGTAACCTCCCAACACGAGAATTCTCACAAAATGGAAGGGGACCAACCATATATATTCTACACTTCATCTACAGTGGGTATCATTGTCTTCTTGGTGTTCGTTGAACGATCAACTAACTTTAAATCAAAATGAGAATCGTGAGTACATACCTCGTTCTTATCAAAGTTAAAAATTATTAATGGTCGCAATTCTGCCTCCCTCGGAAACAGGGAACAACAATAATATCGCACAGTCCTTAATTGAAGTCAAAACGTAACTTTAATTTCGGAAAACCTTCCTTCAGTTTAACTATAATATCAAGACCAATAACAATTGTGTCAACAATTCGAAAACCGATGATTTAGTTGTAAGAATTGCAAAATGGGTTGTCACAAGAAATGTCTTGTTTTCAGGTACTTGTAGCATTTTTCTTCGGCATGGCCTCCTGCGGGCGCCTGGACAGCCAGTACCTCCCCCCCAACCAGGGCGGTGGTCAGGTTGGATATCAGAGTGGCCATCAGGGCGGCAACTTCCGCACAGCTGAAAATGATGTTCCCATTCTAAAGTTCGCTAACGAGAACAATGGTGATGGAAGCTACAACTTCAAGTAAGTCTATCTACCTATTAATAGAAAGAAAATTATGTTTGACGGAAAGCCACATTCTAACTTTCACATTGATATACCTAGAAATATAATCTAAAGCTGTATTTTTACATTTTTCTCACAATAACTAGAAATGAAACAAATGTTATTATAATGTGTTGGTGCCGTAGTATATATTAGTTTTCTTCTGTTATGTTATAAATCGACTTAAATTTCTAATACGTACTAGTAACCTAAATAAAATTGAATGATTTTCAGACAGACCCAGTGGCGGCTCGTGACTTTTGGTGAGCTAGAGTGCTAAAATTAACAAAAATGGCATTATTGATGTCGTTGTAGCCGAAAAATATTTTTTGTTTTTTTTTCGAAAATTTATTTTTTGTATGAAGATTTTCAGGAAATTTCAGTTTTGCCGTGCGCCGCACAGATTTCCTGAAAATCTTCATACAAAAAATAAATTTTCGAAAAAAAAAACAAAAAATATTTTTCGGCTACAACGACATCAATAATGCCATTTTTGTTAATTTTAGCACTCTAGCTCACCAAAAGTCATGCTTATGCGTGTGAAGCGAATTAAACATCTTCTTATGCAACCCCTACAGTTTATTTATTACATCTACATAGATACTAGGTATATGTGTCGTGCGTTTGTTACAGCTACGAGACTGGAAATGGAATCCAAGCTCAGGAGGCCGGCTACCTGAAGGGAGACGCGCAAACCGTTCAGGGCTCCTATTCCTACACCGGCCCTGACGGCCACCAGTACACCGTCACCTACACGGCTGATGAGAACGGCTTCCACGCGCAGGGAGATCACCTTCCCACCCCTCCCCCCATCCCAGAAGCTATCCTCAAGTCCATCGAACTCAACCAGAGGGAGGAGGCCAGCAACCACGGATCTTATGACCAGGGATCATACAACCAGGGCTCCAACCAGGGATCATACAATCAGGGATCAAACCAGAAATCTTACAACCAAGGATCTAACCAGGGATCTAGCTTCAGACAGAACCAGCAATCATTCAGCGCCCAATCTGGATATAAATACTAGAGTCAAATAGAACCTTTTTCACCGATAACAGCTGTACTTGACCCTTAGTTTATAATGACCGCAATAAAATCAAATGGCGGTCTACAATGTCCCAAAATAACTATATTTTAATCTACGATTTGGATTAAAAATGTTGTACTTAACTGAGAGTTATTTTAGAGGTTAATTTGATTGTACGTTGAAATGATTTAACTGACTTTGCATTACGATTTGTGATACACTTGTATTATGAACAGGTACTATTTATTTTAATGCCATATTGATTTAATAAAATTATTTATTTATGTACTTAAACAAACCGTTTTTATTTTTAAACAATACATTAACTATCTATTATTTTTTGACGATATAATTATCGATTATTTTACTAATGCGATCCTTCTAAATGTTATTATGTTTTTTAATTTTTTAATTACATTTATTTGGCGACTGTATAAATTATGTTTAAAAATAAATAAACATACTAATTTCGGTAGTGTGGAAATGTGATCTACTGTAATGCGTAATGTTATGCGATAACAAAATTGCACCTACTTCTTAAATCAGACAAGCAAAAAAGTATACAGGTACCTACAAAATATTTTATGAATTTATAATTCTTTATTCTAAATGCATACGTACCGACTTGTTTTGTTCAAATCCTTGCTGTGATGAATTAATAGAGTGAAGATTATTTATTGACTTCGAGCGTGGTTTCACTATACACGGAGATAAAGCTTTCTGTTTTGTGATCTCCTCAGCGCTCTGCTGCTGTTGGGCTGTCTGCTCATTCTAAGTCTCGTAGAAAGAATCGACTGCCAGTAAGAACACGACCGTGGGGCGCAACTTTGTTTGGCGATGATTGACCGAAAAGTATGCCTAGGCAGCGAACGCGCGCTCCGCCTTCGTCCACTTCATGATTCTATCTAAACCAAGTGGAGATAAAACTTCAATTGCACCTTTGAACCTCTTTTTTCATAAATTAGATCAATGTTTAAAAGTTATGCAAGTACATGAAATATATTTAAATACATATTTTTATCTCTACACAAGAGGCCCTGATGGAAAAAATCCCTTAGGGTATGTGTCATCTTTGGACATTCTGTGTTAGGGTATTTTTGGGGAAAGGAATGAGATGAAGTTCTGAGAAGGAAAAAGATATGAGGAATAGTAATCTGGTGGTCAATGTGTTCAGAAGTGACGAACGTATAAATCCATCCTTCTACTGCGGTGCAAGGCGATGCGTCGATAGAGTCAAGCTGGAAAGGTCAAAATGTCTCCCTCAACTGGTCTATTCTGATCCGACCCGCCACACAGCAGGTGAGCAAAAGTGTACGCTGCCAAGTCCTAAACAAACCCCTGCCAATGAAGCCAGAGCACCCCTTCTAAGTCTCCAAACGTACACGGAGAAAAATGTTATTCAAAAATACGATCATTTTATTCATAACAACGTGCTTACTAACAAATTAACAGGGTTTCAATGAGAAAGAATAAACATTGAGTAAGAATAAACATTGAAACACTGTTAATTTGTTCGTAAGAACTTCAGTCCCGTCTCTAACCGTTTTTACGAATAAAATGATCGTATTTTAGAATAAAAATTTTCTTCATGTTGGTTTTCCAATAAATGGTTCCCGAATCAGCGCTACCCGAAAATACGTTAAATAGTGAAAGTAAATGAGGTGCGCAACTTAAATCACCTACATAAATTTTACCTACATAGAAATGATTTTATTTAAAAGTTTATTGAAGTAAATACTTATTTACGCACGCTTGACTTGAGGGGTAAACTGGAGAATGCGTTACGGAAATTACAGCGTTACGAGAGGCGTAATATCGGGCGTTACGAACGTTACGGAGGCGAACGATAATAAATTTTAATTGATTTTGAGGTTCATTCCTCATAACAACAGTGCTCAAATCCATAGTAATGATGTTGGAATGGTTGCTGGCATTTGCGCTGACAATAGTTGTGTTGTTGTTTCTCACATTCTAAACGCTAAAATCTAACTAATAACTAGCAATTTTCCGATTGAAATTTTTTAAATTTTCTGCTGCAAATGTGAATAAACGTCGCTCTCTAACTAGAAACCGCGTCAAAAAAGTTTTATTTTAAACTTTGTAAGAATTAAATCAACAACCCAATTCTAAGCGTAATTCCCATAATAAAATTAATCAAATTTTCGTTTAGAGTATGCATTGAAACGACTGATTTGTCACAATGATTGATAACAATCCCAACGAATCTTCAATATAGATTCGTATACACTGTTGATTGGAATGGTTTTATTCGATGCCAGAAAGAAAATTAGATTAGATTACTCAAAAAATTTTAATACTCACTCAAACACTCGTATTTTTTAATAAGTTTTTGATTGAGGTTAATTATATTATTCGATTGGGGTTGTTATATTAAACCCATATATGAACATTGGGCCTTTTCATATTTGGATGTTCAGAAAGTGACATAAGTATTCTTGTAATGTTTCAAGGATACAAAATACATAATACCTGCCGAGTTAGACCGAATAATTAATCTGTGTACATATATAAAACTTACTGCAATAAATAAAAAAATGTGTTTATTTCTTTTAATACATACGGTACAACCCATACCATTAACACAAAAGTAAATTTAAAATATAATCTAATTATAGATTAATGGGGCCAACAGACACAGCTATAAAAGCTCAAGCGTTATTTTGTTCGGCATACCGGTTGCCGTACATTCCCAATGGGAAAGTATGATGAGCGATATGCTGAAGTAGTCCAAGCCAAATAACACTTGAGCTTTTATAGCTGTGTCTGTTGGAATCTTAAAAGTTAAATACTGTCTAAAGTGAAATAGTTGTAAACAATTAAAATAAATAATATAAGTTTCCATATAATTTTTTTTTTAAATAAGTAAAAGCATTATAAACTGACTAAAAACCAACTCGAGGAACAAAAACAAAGAACAAAACACATTGGGAATCTGCACCACTACGAGCAAGGCGCCAATTCTTTGGAAAAAAATTCTAACATATAGTAAATAACGATGTAAGAATTGTAATGATTCAAATTTATTGTGTTAGACACATGCATATAGAATAATTATTAATAATGTTTTTAATTAACTTTTAAAGTGGTATTTTTTATTGGGAAAATGTTTGACACTTTTTTTTTAAAGAGAGAAATCAAAATAAATAATAATAATCGGCGATTTTTTAATGCTTAGGTATTTTAAACCTTGGCTACATGGCAACCTACCTTGGCGATCTTAAGCTGTGTTCCAACAACACCTCTCTCTCTCTCCGTTTTCTTTTCTTCATCTTACTTTATTCAGTGGGGTATTGACAGACCCAACGACATAATCTAATATATAAAAATCTCGTGTCACGGTGTTTGTGGCCGCACTCCTCCGAAACGGCTCGACCAATTTTTAAGATTTTTGTTATGTATATTAGGTAGGTATGAGAATAGGTTGTAAAGTATATTTCATACCGCGAGCTCTGGCTTTATGAAATCTGCAAAAAAATTGAAATAGGTCAAAGAGTTTAGCGGCAGGGAAAAAAGACATGAGGGAGGGGCGGAGATGAATTAGGGAGGGGGGGAGGGGGCAAGGCGGAAAAGGTGGAAGAGGAATGCGTGAGGGGGGTCGCGAGAAAGGGGACAGCGGAGATCGGAGGGGGAATGTGAACGTGAAACGCAGTCGTCGAAGGGGAAGAGTTGGCGGAAGGGGAACGGGACGAATGGGAAAAGACACGCAGAAAGAACAATTTCTTTATTTAAGTGCATTGACCAAGTACTTGGTCAATGTTTAAGTGGCATTTAAACGCATGCCGGGTATCAGCTAGTATATTATATTCCTTTTGCTTTGTGATTGACAGAACAAAATAATAACATTTTTAAGGAGTGAAAAGATATGTGAAACCTACAAACTTAAAAATAATAATAATAAGCAAACCATGCAACATTAAAAATTTGTTTTAGAAAAAAAAAATTAAAAGTAAAAGGAGTACATGCTTTTCCAATTCACAAGCTTATTAAAACATTCTAATAAGTCGATTGCACTAAATAATTATTTTTAAATACACAATTTAAAACATATTTTAATCTTACAATTAAACGAATCAACGAATTAAAATTTTAATGGACGTTTTTAAGAAATGCAATCCAACCACTTTAAGGTATGACTTAAGACAGTTATCCTGCAATAACCATCTGCTTGAGACGACTTGATGATAAACACAGTCTGCAAAACGGACGCTGTATACTTAGTGCTCAATTAAAACCAAATCATCTCAGTTACTTGGCTACTGATTATGTTCAATTGGAACAAAATTATAGAACCAGTATTCTATTTTCCTGGTGTACACTATGCACTATGAATTAATTGGTTTAAGTATGAATTTATTTGAGAAATTCCTAAAGAACTCGATCACCTTGTCAATCCTCTGTGCAAGTGAAATATTTAAGAAGCGCATTTGAATTCGTATTAAGATCATCTCTGTTTCCAAGTTTCCATTGAGAAAGGTAACCTCCCGGCTCGGGAATCTCACAGTATGGAAGGGGGCCAACTATATATTCTCCAATTGATCTACAATGCTTATCATACTCTTCTCAGTGTTCGTTGCAAGATCAACTCTATCTCAAAATGAAAATCGTAAGTTTATAATATAAAAGTCGAGTTGTTTTATTGCACAAAAAATCATATTTCATGAATGTGTTCTAACTTTTAAAATCTGGTTTTATTTTAAACAAGCTTCTGCCCGCGACTTCGTCTGCGTAGGATTAGTTCTTCGAGTATTCTATTCGTTTATACCAAAATTCTTAACCTATTTATTTAAAATATGTATAATTCTTGATTCGATTCAAAGTATTAGGCGAGTACTTCAAATGAATTCACTAATTTAAATATTTTCCAAAATAGAATTTTGATTTAACAATCATTGTTTTGCAAAATGTCATTCTCAAATTTTGACGTTTTCTATTATACTATAATTATTATTTTCAATATATTGAAAATAAATAGCTAGCTTTATAAATTATAGCCTACATGTTTTTCTGATGTATGAGCTATATTATTGTAAAGTTTCATTAAAATCCATTCAATAAATTTCGATTTAAAGAGTAACAAACATACATACATCCATAGAAACTTTCGCGTTTATAATATTAAGTAAGATAAATGGTCAAAATGTGTAAAATAAATATACTAAAATAATGCAATTGTCCTGTTCAGGTACTAGTGGCACTATTGTTCGGCATGGCCGCCTGCGGGCGCCTGGACAGCCAGTACCTCCCTCCCAACCAGGGCGGACTACCAGGTGGTCAGGGTGGATACCAGGGCGGCCATCAAGGCAGCAACTTCCGCACCGCTGAAAATGATGTTCCCATTCTAAAGTTCGCTAACGAGAACAATGGTGATGGCAGCTACAACTTCAAGTAAGTTTATCTACCTATTAACAGAAATAAAATTATATTTGACGGATAACCTTTACATCGATATACCTAGAAATTTAACATATTTTTTTATCATTTTTCTCACGATAACTAGAAATTAAACACATGTTATTATAATGTGTAAGTGCCGTAGTATATATTGTATTTGTTATGTTATGTTATAAATCGACTTTAAATTTCTAATACATACTAGTAACCTAAATAAAATTGAATAAGTATCAGATAGATCCCAAGTGTTAAAAGCTTATGCTTGCGAAGCGAATTAAACATCTCCCTATGCAAACCTAGAGTTTATTTACTACATCTACATAGATACTAGGTATATGTGACGTGCGTTTATTACAGCTACGAGACTGGAAATGGAATCCAAGCTCAGGAGGCCGGCTATCTGAAGGGGGACGCGCAGACCGTTCAGGGCTCCTATTCCTACACCGGCCCTGACGGCCACCAGTACACCGTCACCTACACGGCTGATGAGAACGGCTTCCACGCGCAGGGAGACCACCTTCCCACCCCTCCCCCCATCCCAGAAGCGATCCTCAAGTCCATCGAGCTTAACCAGAGGGAGGAGGCCAGCAACCACGGATCTTACGACCAGGGATCATACAACCAGGGCTCCAACCAGGGATCCTACAACCAGGGTTCAAACCAGGGATCATACAACCAGGGATCAAACCAGAAATCTTACAACCAAGGATCTAACCAGGGATCTGGCTTCAGACAGAACCAGCAATCTTTCAACGCCCAATCTGGATACAAATATTAGACAGACCAGACTCCAGATACAATAATATTATACTTAGGTACCTACTTTTTTATTGCTGTCAATGTTGCAATCTACTAACTTAACCTGGAGTTTATAATCTATAAAATGAAATCAAGAAAAATTTAGATATTAGATCTAAATATTTCTAGATTTCTACGAAGTATAAAACAAATCCACTATGTATTAATTAACTCCAGAATTACTTAGATTGAAAATGTTTAGAACTGTTGAGATTAACACTAACTGAAAATTTAATTATATGATTTGGAACAAAAAGATTAGGTACCAAGGTGCCTATTATTTATTAAAAGCCATTTTTATTTAATAAAATTATTTATTACATATTAAAACAGATTTATTTATTTGTATCTTCTAACTGTGTAAACAAAATAACAATTTAAACTATATGGTCAGAGCAACAAACTGAAAAACTTCACACAGATTTGACCGTATTATTAAACATTGGTGTGAAAATAAGTGTGCAATATTTGGAGATGGGTGATGTCATTCAGAATAAGTCGCCATACTCGGTAAAATTCTCCGCAAGGGCTGAGAAAATTTGGCATGAGAAACAGGGGCGGCTGGTCGCACAGTGTGTTCGTGTGCGGCACTACTAACTTACAATGCCCAAAATTAATTTATAATTATATCATTGAAGAAGAAGACAACAATAATAATCTAAATTAAAATATGAAAATAAACAAGACACAGAAAAATAATAAAACATAATGGTCGCAACTGGGGCATGAACCCAGATATCACGACTTACCGGGACGGCGCACTACACGACATCTACTTATAGCGGTTTTAAGTTGATAAATAATTGGTAAAAAAAATTATTTTTGTTTCTTTGTATATTTAAAATAATATCAAAGTAAGGGTTCAGGCAGAGATATTTTATTGAATCAAAATTTGGAATATTTCTTGGTGCAAATTTAAAGCATTACAGCATATTATATATATCACCGAAAAGGTTTTTTCTTAAGGTTCAATAATATGTATTTTAAACATTTTAGTTTTCAAATAATAATGATCCATAAGCTCCATTATTAAACCAGATTTTGACAAAGTGCAGGTAAACTTTTAATTGGTCGCATGGATTGCCCCTGTGGACATTAAAACACCATTTTATAAAAGAAACATTTTTTTTAATGATTTAAAACAGTTTGCGGATTTTTTGCGCAACAGCGTCAAAAAACGGTTTGGCCGCTGCTCTTGTTTTTCAGAAAATTTTTTCAGAACAAAGGTGAAATTGTTTTTGAAAAATTTTCTAAATATCAAAATATTTGGAAAATTTTGTGTTTTAGGTCAGGAACCTACAAAAAAAGTTATTAATTACCCTAGGGGTTATTTATTTTAATAATGCTGATTATTTCAGATTATACGATACACGATACACGAACAAACATACATTTTCCGCTCGGCACTCCTAGTTATGTTTCAGCCGAGTGAACATTTTAAATACATATTGTATTCCAGAAAAAAATAATTGTTGTTATTTTAATTTTTAAAGAATTTTTTTTAAACAAAAAAAAAGTTTTTGTTTTTTAAACAGAATTAAGGATGACAATTCATTAAATAAAAATATGGAAACGAGAGATTATTTAGTTTTTAATCAGCACACCAAATTTTATTTTATTTTATGATAAGGAACAGAGAAGTTACGGATTTATCAGACGATAATGAGCATTTGCAACCACCGTGCCTCGCTTTACCAATTCAGTCATTGCGATCTATTATCAGACCGTCGTATTTGTCTTCTTCAATGATATATTACATCGATGGGAATAACCTTCAAAAGTTAAAAAGACAGTTTTTCTTATAAAAATATGAATACTGTATAATTAAAGGACCTCTCCACTATCGACTATGGCGTCTAATCCCAACGAAAGAGATGGCGAAGCACTTGCTGTTGATGCATTCAGTATATTCTATCAAAATGTGAGGGGTATTCGAACAAAGGCCGTGAGTGTACGCAATAACATTTTAATTAATAATTATGACATTATTTGTTTTTCCGAAACATGGTTAAACTCAACAGTATTTAGTGAAGCACTGATTGACGACAGATATTTAATATTTAGAAGAGATCGTGAGTCAACCAAATCTGTATCTAAAGAAGGTGGTGGAGTTCTATCGGCCGTTTCTAAAAAACTTCTTTTGTCTAGAAAAACCGAGTGGGAGAGTGACAATGAAGATTTGTGGCTTGTAATTAAATCCAATTCTTGTTCCAACTCGCTCATCTTTATTTGCAATCTCTATTTTCCTCCTAGTTTAACCGTAGATAATTATTGTAATCAGATTGAAAAATTACAGGATCTGTATTTTAAAGTATTCAAATTCCAATTCGCAGTTTATTATTATTGGTGATTTCAATTTGCCCGAAATTAAATGGTTACCTGAAAATTCATTCAGAAATAATGTACTTACTCCTTCTAATTATAACAGCATGAAAGCACACAGTCTTGACAACCTCTCCTCAATTTGTAATTTGTATCAATTCAATTATGTACTAAATAGAAATGAAAATTTATTGGACCTTGCTTTTTCTGACAAAGTTAACATAGATATACATATAGCACCTGGCTTAACCAAATTGGATCATTATCACCCTTCATTTGAAATAATGGTGAAACAAAATTAGGAACAATTCTTAGAAATTAATAGAAGTGATACAAAATATAACTTCAGGAAAGGAAACTTTGATAATTGTCGGCAGGATCTATTGTCTGTTAATTGGATAACACTTTTTAAAGATAAAAATGTAAATAGCATGGTAGTCTTGTTTTATGAAAAATTGTGGGAAATAATTGACAAACATTTTATAAAATATGTAACTAAAAAAAAAATCAATATCCAGTATGGTTTAATCAGCAATTGATTGCTCTTCTTAAGAAAAAAAAACAAAGTTAGACTTAAGATAAAAAAACACGGCAACGAATCAGATTATAGAGAATTCTCTTATTTAAGGAAATTTACAAAAAAAATACAAAGCGAATGTTATAAATCATACGTCAACTCTGTCGAAAGTGGTCTGCAAGGTAATATAAAGGTGTTCTGGTCATACTCAAAATCATTACGAAAAACCAATTGTATGCCTAAAGTAATGTATCATGACGATATTTCCACAAATGACGGTGAGCACATAGCAAACACATTCTCTAAATATTTTTCATCTGTTTATAATGAGTCGGAACCATTCACTCATGATTCAATGCCAAATATAACTGAACACAATCAAAGCAATCTGGGTAAAATACATATTAGTTCAGATGAAATAAAATGTTTTTTTAATAAAATAGATTCCAAAAATGGTTCAGGGCCTGATAATATTCCTCCTTTCTTTGTCAGTTGTTGTGCAGACTCTTTATGTTTACCGCTTTTTATCATTTTTAATGCATCCCTAACCACAGGATTTTTTCCTGATTTGTGGAAAGAAGCACATGTTGTACCAGTATTCAAATCAGGAGACCAATCATTAATAAAAAA
Source organism: Limnephilus auricula (assembly GCA_951813805.1). Taxonomy (NCBI): domain Eukaryota; kingdom Metazoa; phylum Arthropoda; class Insecta; order Trichoptera; family Limnephilidae; genus Limnephilus; species Limnephilus auricula. Next base: position 28,187,637 of record OX638391.1, read on the forward strand.
TTATAGACCAATTAGTATACTGTCCTGTTTTGCTAAGGTCTTTGAATCTCTGATATATAAAAATATTTTTTCACATTTTAAGCCCCTTCTCTGCACTAGGCAACATGGGTTTGTACCTCACAGATCTATTAACTCAAATCTTTTGGAATTTTGTAATTATGTGTGTAATTCTTTTAATGAAAGGTTACAAGTAGATGCAATTTATACTGATATCCAAAAAGCTTTTGATAAAGTTAACCACTCCATCTTACTAAAAAAACTTGAACAAATAGGAATATTTTAATTAAAAGACAAAATAACTTTGTTTTCATCACTTTTTATTTATACACAATCTACATGTTTCGTGAACGATGTTCACCTCATCAGGAACAAATGTATACTAAACTTAAAAATTAAATATAGATTACATATGGGAGGAAAGGCTTAATTTATTCCCAAATATTCCGATAGAAGAAAGTAAAATCATTATTAATAATTTGTTAAATTATTCGAATTTGCCGAAAGACTTAATTAATGATTTAATTTTATTATTTGATCTTATTTTTAAACAGAATTACTTTCAATTCAATAATACAATATTTAAACAAAAAGATGGCTTAGCGATGGGCTCGTACCCCTTTGATTGCAGATATTTTTGTTAATAATATAGAGAAAAGGATTTTTAATAGCGGTGCGCTTTTACTTAAAAATGTATATTGCTGGAAAAGATATGTCGATGATATAATATGTATTTGGTTAGGTACAGAAAGGCAACTGAACATGTTCTTAAACTTTTTAAATAAATTTCATAAAAATATTCAATTCACACTAGAAATGGGTAAAGAGAAGAGTTTAAATTTCTTAGATTTAAATATAACATTAATAGGTAATAAAATAGATTTCAATATTTTCCGTAAAGATACGTACACCGATATTGTTATACATAATTCATCAAATCATCCTTTCTCTCAAAAACTCGCGGCCTTTCACTCTATGATTAATAGATTAATTACGATTCCTTTGTCTGTTCCTAATTATACTTTGGAGTTAAACCTCATTAAACAAATAGCAGTTAATAATGGTTATTCTACTAAATTAATAGATCAAATACTAAATAAAAAGAATAAACAGAAATTCTTAAAACTATATATCTACCCTTTTTCCAAACATATTAATAATCAATGGCGTAGAATTCTATTTGTTGATAACGATATGTCAAAAATAATTTGTAAAAACATTCCCGGTACTATACAACCAGCATTTTATACAAATAATAAATTAAAAAAATTCATCCTTAACAACAAAGATTTTTTTGTTTTAATTTCGCTATCTATCATAAATATTCTGTTTTTCTAATTGTTTGTATCTGTATTTAATTGTATGTAATTGTAGATTTTTTGTAATTGTATGTCCCTATTTGTACAATAACTGAGTATTTATAACTGGATTGTTCTCATGTAAATGCGAACATCTGTAAAAACCCAGTATAAATAAATAAATAAATACATTAATAATAACTTACTAAAGACTATAAAATCTACTAAAATCATTTGAAAATATTACTTACCAATATACCTAATGCCATAATATGAATATTATCAGGGAGAGCGATATCTGCACGAGGAAGTTTGGCCACCGCCCGCGCCGTTACGAAGACGCTGCCGTGTGCAGCCGATCGCACACGGAACAAATTTGTTTTTTGTATGGAATTTCCCAATCAATATGGAATAATATTCCTCCTTCTGCGTCTGCCACCGGCTGATTTCGCGACCTTTTTCATTCAAAGGTATAGTAAATATATAGTGCGAGCATATGCTATTTTATTTATTTGTAATGTTTTAAATAATAAAATATAGGTCTTCCCTCCCATGAACCCCCCCCCCCCCTCCCAGATTCCCCTCCACTATCCTAACCCGCCCTTTTCTCACTAATCATGAATTTCACCTTCTCCGTCTTCTCTCCCTCCCCCCCCCCCCCCCTCCCTCCTTAATTCCTTTCCGCCCTTCCCGAATTACCCTTCCCTTCCCCCTCCTTCCGCGAATCTTTCCCCCCAGCCCCTTCCCCCCTTCTTTCTACTTCATTTCTTTACGCCCCTACCCGGATTCCCCTCCCCTTCCCATCCAGCCTTTTTCTTACTAACCTCTCTCCACATGAATTCCCCTTCCACCATCTCCGCCTTTCCTTTCCCCCCCGCCTCCTCTTGTGATTACCCCAAAAAAAGCCATTTATGGCGTTCAAATAAATAAAATAAATTTTCATTCATTTACTCCGTTTCAGGCAGTTGGAAACTTATTGTCCCAAGCGAATGAACTCGAAAACAACCCAAATGAAATCATTTTGCTCCAAAAATGTTAATCTGTGGCAGGAAGAAACTAAGTTTTTCATAAAATTTTCAAATAAAACCTTGTTTTATTCAAAAAATAAAAAATAAAAGTTTTTTAATATTATTATGTTGCTCTATTGCAAATGGAAACTCTCTCTCTCTCTCTGGTTTCAATCCTGGGATTGGTTTGCAGTAATTTCCTTTATTTTTTTCTTCCAATCTTCCCTGTCTAGTGCGGCTCTTTTGAATTCTGCATATGATGAGCAGCGCATGTCCACCAGCAGGTCCTCCAGGTACTCTCGGCGTGGGCGTCCCCTAGAGTTTGTCCGAAAAAGTTTGTTTGAAATGGAAACATGTTGTTCTAAATAACAAATATAAAGGATTATGATGCATAAATTTTTTATATTGAATTTATTTGAACATTGGTAGAAGTGTGACATATTTTAGATTAAGTATTAAGACAAAATAATCTCAGAAACTTGGCTCACAATTGACAATTTTGGCCAAAATTTCAGATAGAACCATGTGTTGACCCAAGGGAACGTTATGTAAAAAATTTGAATGTGAATGAAATTTGAAATTGACTTGGATGGGCTTTCCACAAATTTTCCAATTATTATCCAAAGTCTTCCCTCCTGAAATTAGTCTTTTAGCATACCAAGTACTCGATCCCATCACTAAATTACCTTCATATCAAGGTATTTTTTCATTTTGACATCTTCCTTACTTATGTACCTAATAGATTATTTTTTTAGAACTGTATTGGTAGCTATTTATGCTCCAATATTAATAAAGTCTACCAATTAAAACTTTATAAATAGACTGATCATTGACGCCATCCATTTGCTGAACGTCCTTAAGGGGAAGTTTCACAAATTAATTCTCCAAGATCGGGAAACTTGAAAAGGTCAATCCATGAATGTAGACGAGTAATGCAGAATATATTATGATACAAGAAGCCTAAGGCTCCTCAGAATGTTGATTGGCTTCACTTTTAAATGTCTTTCTAATCGACAAGAATCAATCATTTTATGAAAGAAGTTCATCAAAAAACTAAAAATAATAAATGGTCCTTCTGACCTTAACTTTGAAAAAAAATTCCAATGGCTGGATGCTATAACTTCAGCATACCATCGTAATGAACAATTTAATATTCAATCAATATAATATGTCATAAAGGTATTCCGTGAAGAAGTTCTGTGGTAAATTAATTAAACTACATCGACAAAATGACCATACATACGAGTACTACATTTGCTTGACATTGCCTGCTTCACTGTGCGGTCTGGTGGTCTCCGGCTTATGTGCTTATACCATCTCAACTGTCGTTCCTCCAGCTTACTGTTTATGTCCGTGACACCCAGGCTACCACGAATGCGTGAACTTTTGATCTTATCTTTTAATGATACTCCTGCCGACCATCTCAGCATTCGCATTTCTGCTGATTCGAGTTGCCTAGAGTAGGAGCTGTAGGTACATAGTCCAGCATTCGGAGCCATATATTATCGCGGGTGTAACAATAGTCTGGTATATCATTTAAGTTTTATTGGTATTTTCGTGTCGTACAAGATTCCTGTTACGGATCTAAAATTAAATAGATACTTAAATGAGTCAGTTGGCGAATGTTACCCCATCCAGTTTCATCGAAGGAGTTACATCATTTGGGGCTTCAAATGGCAAGTACAAATATTCCGTATTTTTCCTGCTAATTTTTAGTCCATTATTCTTCAGGATCTTTCTCCACATTTCCGGGCTATTCTGTCAGTCACAATGATTATCTTCTATCAGTACTACATCATCTGCAAAAAGCATAATCTTGAGAATACTGTTCTTCATTCCTTGGATAGTTAGATAATTTATGACCATTATGAATAGACAGATTCTTGGTGTACCCCCACTTTAATTGGAAATTTTGGTGACATCCCTGATGTGCATCATACTTGTGTTTCTACGTTTGTATACAGTATTGTATGGAGAGCACATATCCTTCTGGTACGTTATGAGATCCCAATGCCGCCCATATCAGGCTCCGGGGTACCGTGGTAAGTTAGAAGCATATACAGGATGTCCGGGAGTAAAGTTCAGTAACTTTGGGAGGTGATTGTACATGGTAATATAAGTAAAAAAGATAAATGACTTTTTCGAAATTCCAACTTTTTTTCCCATACAAAAAGACTTACCTGTTAAAAATTCTTAGTGTAAGGTACAAACTTACCGATAAATTTTGCTGTGCATCCGCCCGCGGCGTTGGAATGTTGTGAGACACCCGTATCGTAACATCGTAAAAAAGTACCTAGTGCTGACCGCGTACGACGAACTCATTTTATCATTTTACCTAAAAAGTACCCCCTTAAAGCTGGAATTTCGAAAAAAGTAATTTATCTATTTTACTTATATTATCATGTAGAATCACCTCCAGAAGTTACTGTACTTTACCCCCGTACATCCTGTATATAATATAAATATATTTTTTTATCATTGATTATTTATTTATTTACATTTCACTTCAAGCATTTTTGTGAATGTAACACAACCAGCAAAAAATTCCAGGGCGGGTTTCGCATTTTGACGACTAAGTTTATCTCTTACAACATAATTTTTATTATGAAGAAGCCGAAAGATGTTAATCAATAAATACATACTTAAATACTTCTTCAAATATCGCAAATTCACTCTGCGACGTCATTTTAACATAACAAGCGGTGTATTAAAAATGATTTGTTTTCGTTTAACGTCATTAAATGGTCTGTATTCATTCCTCACACATTTATTTTTTATGATTTAAAAAAATCTTCTTTGACCTCGGTCTTCGTGAACAGTTTAAATCTAGTGTGTAGGTTACTTAATTGAAAAACTCATGTTAAAGACGATCACCTTGTTTAATACGCTGTACCTACAAGTGAAAGATATTTAGAAGAGCATCTGAATTTATTAAGATCATCTCTGTTTCCACTGAGAAAGGTAACCTCCCAAAGAGGGAATCTTACAGTATGGAAGGGGACCGACTATATATACTCCACTTCATGTACAATGCGTATCATATTCATATCGGTGTTCATTGCAAGAAGAACAATTTTTTTTTCTCAAAATGAAGATAGTAAGTACTCGTTCGACAAAATAATCAACTTTAACCTGCTTTTTTTTTGGTTTCGTGTATAGAACTTTAACGAACTTTTTAAGAAGCTTTAACGTCGTCCCCGTTTGGACCTGTCACCAACCCCGAAAAAAGTTTTTAGTTATCAAGATTTAAATGTTGGAGATAAATTCTAATTATACCTACCTTTTTTGTCTTCTACATTTCGTTTTTAAATATGGTTTTATAGGTTTTAAAATATTTTAAATTAAACTTATCTGATGTTGCCCAACATTCTAATTTTCAATATGCGGCAGATTTCTGAGTTTGGTTACTTGTGCATGGACACAAAAGACTGCAAAATTTATATACGTTTACTAGCTGATACCCGGCATGCGTTGCTATGCCACTTAAATAAATACATTGTTTCTCCCTTCGTGTCATTTCCCATTCGTCCCCCTTCCCTTCTTGTGTTCCCTTTTCACCGTCTCGCGTTCCCCCTCCCCTCTCCCGCTCACCCCTTACTCGCAACCTCCCCCCCCCCCCTTTCTCACGAATCCCGCTTCCACCTTATCTGCCTTCTCCTCTCCCTCGTCATCCCTCCCGAGAAGACCCCCTCCTTAATTCCCCATCCGACGCATACCCCCTCTCCAGCCTTTTTTCTTGCCGCTTAACTCCATAAAATACACCCATTTTTCCAACAACTCGCGTGACCTATTTAATTTTTTTATGCAAATTTCATAATACAACATACGAACACACAAACAAACAAACAAACAAACAAACATTAGATTTTATATATTAGATATGCTAGTTACATTGAACCCATGCCAACACCTATGTTTATTATGAGATGACAGTCCTTTGTCTGATAATTTCAGCGAAATGATCATACAAAGCATTTGATCAGTATTATAATGGCTTGTAGTCATTGTTTGACTTCAAAGAAAATATAATTCGGTTTTATATGCTCGATAGTAACCGTTGTGATATTTAATACTCTTCTAGGTTCTTGTGGCGCTTTTGTTCGGCATGGCGTCCTGCGGGCGCCTGGACAGCCAGTACCTCCCCCCCAACCAGGGAGGTGGTCAGGGTGGATATCAGAGTGGCCATCAGGGCAGCAACCTCCGCACAGCTGAAAACGATGTCCCTATTCTAAAGTTCGCTAATGAGAACAATGGTGATGGCAGCTACAACTTCAAGTGAGTTTTTTTACATAAATTTCTTTTGTTTACATTTTTACACGTCTAGATCGTTGCCTTTCAAACGAAGAAATTTACCTTTGGGAAACTTGAAAAGTTAGAGCATCTGTGGAAAACTCAAATAAAAAAATACACATTTCAAACAAATAATTATTAATTAATTAAATATTGGTAAATATTTTATTGTTGTCTGGTAGAATTATCCTTATTGGTTCCAGTTTGAAAATCAAAAGCTCATTCAACTTTTTACTCATTACGCAGGATTACAATTTCAAATCACACACCTACAACCAAAATTGTTTTAAAATTAATTATTAAAACCAACAGTCATTAAAGTATGCAATTGATTGACATTGTCCCAAATGCAAACCTGTAGTTTTCCAGTTCCATACGAGATAAAAGATTTCCAGTACCATACGGATATTATTATACGAGTATTTATTTGTTTTATTTTTCATCGGTGAATTTAATGATTTTTCGTCGAAATCATAAATTATCGGTGTTGCTTGTAGCACCATCTGTCGGCCCAATTTAATACCACGTTATGTATTGAGCCAGTATTCCGAATCTATAAAATTCACGGTTCTGAGAAAGAGCGTCCGAGGATTGAAGTCGTTTCATTTTCGATCAAAAAGTTTTGGAAAAAATCGGCTAGCTCACACAGGGTTTTACTTTCCAAATAACAATGTAATTATACGTTCTGCAGTTTCAAAAAAATTGCACTTTGTAAAAAACATTTTCCACAACAACTTTGAGTTTAAAAACAGTTTGAACATTTGACATACATTTTTTTGTTTTTTTTTAAGTCCATATTAACAACTATTGTGATATATGAGTATTTGGGTCTATATTTCAAAAAATCTCGATTATAAAGAAAAAAATCATACCGCACCATGAACGCAATAACAGCGTGCTCTTGTAAAATTCAATACCAAAATTTAATTATGTCAATTCAACGACATTCACCCGGAATTAATGTCTACTTTGACCAAGTATTTGCCTCACTTTTAATATTCTGAACATTTTCAGCTACGAGACTGGAAATGGAATCCAAGCTCAGGAGGCCGGCTATCTGAAGGGAGATGCTCAGACCGTGCAGGGCTCCTATTCCTACACTGGCCCTGATGGCCACCAGTACACCGTCACATACACGGCTGATGAGAACGGCTTTCACCCGCAGGGAGACCACCTCCCCACCCCTCCCCCCATCCCAGAAGCCATCCTCAAGTCCATCGAGCTCAACCAGAGGGAGGAATCCACCAACCACGGATCTTACGACCAGGGATCATACAACCAGGGCCCTAACCAGGGATCATACAACCAGGGATCAATCCAGAAATCTTACAACCAAGGATCTAACCAAGGATCTTTCAATAAAGGATCAAATCAGAGATCTAGCTTCGGACAGAACCATCAAACTTTCAGCGCACAATCTGGATACAAATACTAAATCGATTGACGTTTATTTGTGAACCCAAGTATCAAGCGTATAATGTACAAGTCATATTATGTGCTGTAAGGATGTCAATTTTTTTATCAAATAAAACTATTTATGTACCTAACTAATATGTAAATGAGTTTTTAATTTAAGCTATTCAACAAAAAAACTACTTTGTTAACGACAACGACAAAGTGCACGGAGAATTATGTTAATTTAAAATACGAACATTCTTTTCGCAAAAACGGTTATAAACGGGACTGAAGTTCTTACGAACAAATTAACGGGGTTTAATTTTTATTGGCGGGAACATGTGAGAATAATTTGTTGGTATACGTAATTTCCAATTACCAACAAATTTTTCTTACATTTTCCCGCAAATAAACATTGAAACACTGTTAATTTTTTCGTAAGAACTTCAGTCCCGTTTTTAACCATTTTTACGAATAAAATGATCGTATTTTAAAATAACATTTTTCTCCGTGTGACAATGTTTGTACAGACTGTAATAATGAAAGATTTTTTGTTTATAAAAGATTTCCCACCTACATGCGACACTAAAAACAATACAGAGTTCATCTCGACGTGCAAGTGACGAAAAAACCTGAAAAAAATGTCAAACCAAAAAAAAATGCTGAAAATTTTGCACCTCGCTCTATTGACGAAAAAAATTTTCAACCAATAAATTATTTTTCTACCCACTAACCCAATGATGGCTTGACTGAATGAATTATTTTTCATTATCTGTGTAAAATCCCTCTACGGAAACGAAATCTAAAGATTTTTATAAATTTTATAACCTAATTTAATAAAGTGACTGAAAAGGATACTGAAAAATCTGAAAACCAGGTTACATAATTTCAGAATGAAATTAATCACAATTTATTACAATTGTTTAGGAGAAATTGAATAAAAAAAGATTATTTCCGATATTTAATTTTTATCAGATTTTATAGGGTTTCTATTGGATTGGAGTCTGGTGAGTTGCCAGGCTATTCAAAAATGTTCATCTGTTTTTGTTACAGTTTGGCTTTGTGACAATTATTTAATTTCAATTAAATTATATTATTTTTTAAATGCTTGCACTTGCACATTCCTCACAATTACGACTTAATATTTGTACGACATGAATTTACTTTACAACCTTCGTCGGAGGCCCTCGCTCGATAACGATCGATAGGATAACTATCGGTAACATCTCATCGTTCCCTAGGACAACTGCACATCGCTAACGTACAAACAACAGTTGATGTCGAATATGTTAAGGACACTTAGTCATTGTGTCACTTATTCATTGGCGATCTGTAGTCATGCTAGGGAACGATAAGAAGTTACCGATATCCTATCGATCGTTATCGAGCGAGTGTGTAGGGCCTCAGGACAGCTAGATTATCAACGCAACTTTCTTCAATAAAACTTTTGTGTCATCATCAACTATCTACAATATGGTTATATCCATTATAATGTCAAGAACTATGCGCAATTGTATTTTGTGTTTTAAGGTGTACAATAATAAAAAAATGGTTTTGAAAAAAAAAATTGGTGAACCCGTTTTGTTTTGTATTTGTAAATAACGAAGTAAACCGCTCGTTTTTGAACTAGTCCGTGGTACCTACCTAATTTTTTTTGTCACCAGACTTTATGTCTGGGTTAAATTTTCCCCACAGGAAAAACTAAACCCTTTCACACACTTTTCCACAAATCATCATCTAGTAAATCCACGCTATGGAAGTGTATTAAATAAGTATGTATAATTAATATAGAAGAAAACAAGAACAACATGTTAATCTACCAGAGTACCAAATGGGAAAATAATTCACCGACTCGAGATATTTTCATATCAGAGGGTTCGGCGCAGTGGAACTCCTAATTGGACCGATAAATCCTACTGATCCCTCAATATAAATATTTTAAAAATCTTTCGTAATCCTACATGTATGTAAAATGACTGATTTTTGCATTTTTATATATAAATTATTTGACAAATTCAATACGCCTAAATTTTTAATGAGAGAGGTATAATGCCAGTCGCCGAAATAATAAATGCTAATGTTTTTATAGTCTGAGAATGCCAAATTCTTTTTTAATCTCATTTCCTAAATCTGTATATTTTCTTTTTTTTTCAGAAATAGATATTTCAATATTACAGGAATTTGGAATAGCTACATCAATGATATAAGTAAATTTTTTAAATTTTGTCATCTAAAACTATATTGGGTCTATTATGACAATTTCTCCTGACTATTATGACAATTTGTTATGTCTGTGTATAGTTTTATCATAATATATTTATAAAATTCATTTTCTAAAAATAAATTTGGTTCGTATTCATAATATGGTACTATATTATGGCAGTCAATGAAGTTATGTTTAATTACCAAACTTTGGTGAATTATTTTTAAAACCTGATTGTGTCTAAATGTATACGCGGACGGCGCTAATACAGAACATCCCGATATAATATGTTCTATAGTTCCTGGAAAAGCCATACATTTTCTACATAAATCATCAATTTGAATTGTATCTTTGACTGTATGCTTCCTATAATTTTTAGTATTAATGACTCTATCTTGAATAGCAAGCATAAATTCTTCTATTTCTGCGCTCAACTCTCCAATACTCAACCATTTGTTTGACGAAAGTTTGTCAACATACGTTTGGTTTAGATAATTGGAGTGTTTTGCGTGATTAATTTTATTTAACCAGGAATCTAATAATTCCTGGTTGGTATCTATAAAAATGTTGGCATTCTCGTCGTATACATTTAAAGGTGTAATGTTTCTATCTGCCTTGCAAATTATTTTGTGCATTTCTGAGCTATTAGCTATCGTATGGAAAAAAATTTCTTAACATTTCTACCTGATTGTGTTTCAAATAAGTTTTTTTGACTATATTTACTACCTAAATTTCTAGGTAAATTAATTCGTTCTATAGCTGAATTTGGATGACGGCAATTAAACTTTGTTTTAATAATATAATATTAATAAGCCTTTCATTCTGGACTTCTGTTAGGTTTATGAATTTAAACATTTTTTTTTTGTTATAATATATCCCGAAGCTCAGTTTGCCTCTTGGCATAGGCCTCCTCTAACATTTTCCTTGACACTTTGGTAACGTAGTTCTAATAAATCGTTCTAAACTATCTAAATCTGTAATGGACCAGTAATTATGCCATATTTTTCGCCTTTATAAAAATTTTCTGATCCTCTTTCGAAATGTAATCCAAATATCATTTTTAATACTCGTATGATCTACTATTCGATTTTGGGTATCCTGAGTATTTATAATCCTCATCCCCTTTCAAACTTTTAATTTTGAAATTTTTAAATATACCCTCGTCTCAATCTACAATTTTGCCTTTCTCTATATGGAACGTTCTAAATTTATCTAAACCAAAAGTCATTTTAATATCATCTGAAAAAAATTTAACTACCTTAAGGCGCAGGTTTTACGGTAACATTTTGGAAATTTATTCAGTAATGAGTGGACATTTGAGGGGAGAGGTCGCGCGCTCGCATTGCAGTTCCGTCAAGCAATTAATGGGGAAATGGGTGTTACACAAGCAAAGTAGAAATTAAATAATTAATTATTTTATCGTATAAAAATGAATGTTTCTTTGTTTGTTCCTCGTGCGGAACCTAAAGCATTTATCCGATAGCGATTTGTCGTGTATGAAATTATTTCCTATCTAGCGTTATGAAATTATTTCCTATACTATTTATCCGATTGTGATGAAACTCTGGTGAGTTGTTATGTGCACACCCGCAAATGTTTCTATAAATAATAGTGAGCTCTGGCGTCATGAAATTTGTAAAAAAAATACATATAAAATTAATGTTTCTTTGTTTGTCCCTTATTCGGTACCTAAAGCATTCATCTGAGTGCGATGAAACTTTGGCGGATTTTTCGTGTACGTGTACATGCCCTTGAAAGTTTCTATTTATATTATAGTGCAAGTGAGCTCTAGCGTTATGAATTTATTTCCTGTACTATTTATCCGATTGTGATGAAACTTTTGTAAGTTGTTAAATGCACACCTTCGTAATTCCTTATACGGTACCTAAAGCATTACTCCAATTGCAAAGAAACTTTGGTGATTTGTTGTGCACAACGTAATGGTTTCTATATGTAGTGCTGAGCTCTGGCGTTATAAAAAATTTCCTATACCATTCATTCGATTGCGCTGAAACAATAGGTGATTTGTTGTGCACACGCCCGCGAAGGATTCTATATACATATAGTGGTGAGCTCTGACGTCATGATATTTGTAGAAATAATTACAATATTTCCTTCTCATCCCCATTCACCTTCAGCCACACAACATACCCCAATTGGGGATGCCATAGTCTCACTGACTCCAGACGGGAGCAGGTGGGACTTTTGTAAGGTATTCATATAAAAAAGGAGTGGCGGACGTATGAATCCATCTCTCCCACAGCGGGGCAAGGCGATGAGTCGAGAGAGTCAAATAAATTTTGGGTAATTTGTACACGAGCTGCCAATAAGAAGGAACAGCCTCAGGAGCACACGTGCTTCAAGAATTATTCAGGGTCGTCTACCGCGATGGAATCCTTGTTCTACCGTTATTTCAGACATGGAAGATGCTTCAGAGAGGAACTAGCGTCATTGATCCCTTCAGCACCGGTGCAAAGTCGGGAAACACGCCAAACGCGCGCCCAACATATATACACGGTCGAAATTTCTCACATGAGAACGGGTCGCTTCTACCACTCGTTCTTGAGTTCAACAGCTCAGCTGTGAAACGATTTGCCGGCCTCTGTGTTTCCTCCTTCATACAATATGGGTCTCTTAAAGACAATTTTTCTCCGGGCCTCCTGTGCGAAGTTATATATAAAAATAAAAAAAATATTCTACTATTATTGTTGAGAGGTTTAAAAATTCCGTACCACTAACACTGTTTAACACAAGTACTAAAGATAAAATTAATATCATTCTAAAATCCACAAGTCTTGGCAATTTTTGTAGGATATTATGCTGAATATTTGCATACCAAGTTTACATTTAGTTGATTTTATATCAATTTGTATTAAATTTTGTGATTTTTCGTTTATGTGCGTCATTCTACTTTTTGTTTATCTGAGCTAATATTTTGAAATATATTCTTTCTTGAGTACGAAAAAATTTGTCGAAATAAACTTTCAAAAACAAAACCACCTTTTGTCATTTCTATTACACGTACTTAAAAATATTTGTCCCAACTTTATTTTATGATCTCCCTTTATTCACACCCATTATTTTCGGGAATATTATGAATACAGTTATTACCATTTTATAAACCATACAATCTACGTCAAAACACCATTAGATTAAAAGTCTCATTGAGTAAAAAACGGAGACGTCAAAAAAGGTTCAGGGCGTAAAAGATGTTTCTATCTATCCATTCCATTGCTAATATGATTTTTGTCTGTCTAGCTGTATCCATTATCTAGTAAACAAATTTAAATTTTATAGAGCAAGTGTATTTTTTATTTCGTACTTTATCAAAATGCTAAATGGTTTACCAATTTGGTGTCAATCTTACCCGAGTCTGCCCCATAGACGGCAAATATTGTGGTTCGCTAGCGGGTTTGGTAAGTACCAAAAATACCTAACTGCAGTGAAGCCGAGTTTTGATATCCCCCCCTTAATCATTTTCTCTAAATTTGATTCAGAATTCGAAAATAATTTTATATCATCCTTATATAATAAATGCGAAAGTGTACTATTCTTTCTTGTATTACCCTTCATTTTTATTCCAAACTTGCTTTTAAATAATATTTTAGATAAAGGATTCAATGCTAAGCAAAACCAAAGAGGACTCAACGAGTCTCCTTGAAAAATCCCTCATTTTATTGAAATGCCCGGTACTACTATTTTCTTACGTTTTAAATTGATAAGTAAATCGGTATAAGTATATACGTTTATCATTTTAAGTATAAATGTGTTTAAAGTCAGCATCATTGTGACTAATTTAACTCCTGTAACATTTTACTTACTTTTGAAAATCTAAATGGGCTAAAAATCTATCCACATCCCATGGTTCTAAATTCACTTACTTTGCTAAAATTATTATTCAACAGTATTTTAAAGTATACATCTTAACTATATTTAAAGGATATTCAGCTTAAAGTGTAATTTGTAATTTACACGTTTGTAGAGAAAAGATATTGTGCTATATTTATTATTATGGTTAATAAAATGAGTTAATTCGTTTTGCAACACGAACGCCTTCGGCGAAATACTCTTGCCATTCGTAGTACATTTTGGTTTAACGATTGTGGCTACACTAACGAGTAGCAGATAATGCCCTGAAGTCTAATTGATTAATTTACTATTACGCTATATGGACGAGTTGATTTTATAATAAATAAAGTTGAAAATATATCCTTTAAATAATAATAAATTTAATTAAGTTAAAAATTATTTAATTTTATTGGAATAACATTTGAAGGTTATACACACCAATGTAAAACATCATTGAAGAAGAAAATAATATTAATGAATCTAAACCAAATGTGAAAAAGTAAACCAATCGAAGACAAGAAATCTTCTTTGGGCACGCTTGACTTGAAGGGTAAACTGGCGAATGCGTTACGGAAATTACGTTACGATAATAAATTTAAATTTAATTTTGAGGTTCATTCCTCACAATCTAATCGTAACAAGAGTGCTCAAATCCATAGTAATGACGTTTGGAATGGGTGCTGGTTTTTATTTTAAACTTTGTAAGAATTTATTCAACAATCCCATTCTAAGCGTAATTCCCATATTCAAATTAATCAAATTTTTGTTTAGAGTTTTCGAACTCAGTGCATTTAAACGACTGCTTTGTCACGATGTTTGTAATAATCCAAACAAATCTTCAATATAGATTTTTATACACTGATGATTGGAATGGTTTTATTCGACGCCAGAAAGAAAATTAGATTAGATTACTAAAGAAGTATTTACTTCAGTCGTGTGGTCTAAAGCACACTCGTGTTTATTTTAATTTATTAATATCTACTTCTTCTTCAAAAATAGATTTTTTTATATAATATGGAATCTTAGACTGTCCGACTAAGAAAATTTTTTTTAGCACAGTCAAATTGAGGATCTTCGTTCATTCGCAAAATTCTATTCATTCATGAAAATCACAAATAAAAATATAAGAGTACATTATTTTAAGAAATATTTCTTAGGTCGATCCAAAATTCATAGAGTTACGCAGCTATGGAGTTGTAAACCATTCGTAGTTTTATAAATAACACATATTTTTTCTTTCTACATCAAATAAATATTCGGTGAAAATATGGAAAAGCTTTTTCTATATTTTGACCAGGCTTAAAAGAGAATCGGACGCCAGTTTTTTAGCATATCTATTTCGGGAAGCTATAAATTCTGGGGCTACCTATGGGAAGGATTAGGAGTTGAAAATGTTTGGGATGTTCCTGGATATTAAGATCAGTTCTAATTAAATCAAAGAATTGATTCTGATTCAAAGTCTTTCCAGGGGTTACTAAGTATACCTTCCGCCCTGAAACCATGGTTTATTCCATACTTTTGAATTCAAACACATGAAAAAAGATTGGTGAATAGTAATTCTAGTTAACTTATGAAAATAAATAAGACAAGTAAAGCTAAACTTTTGTGATTTCTTGGAATAAGCAAATGCGCTGTATCTGGCTACTAGTTTAAAGGAAAAAGCCCTCGATCTATGTAAATCTTGGAATTCTGATCTTTATCGAGATTTTCGGTCGCTTAGTACGAATTAAGTGAAAATCATTCGCAAACACTACTTATAAAATGGTTATCTCTTGACGTTTAGACAGCATTATCACAATTTTAATATTTATATGAATGGGCTTATGCATTAAATCGTAACTCGTGTTTTCAAAAACTGCACAAAAGATTTCTATTTCAATGATTTATTTATAGAAACACAGTTTAATTTATTTTAATTGAGCTGCGAACTAAACGGCCTCTGTGGTTGATGGGTAAGACTCTCGTCTACGAATCCGGGAATATCCGGCTCGAATCTAGGCGTGCACAAGCGATTTTAATAAAATTAATCCGTGTTGTTTCACAATTAGTTCACAATTATCTCATTAAAAATAATATACTATATTACATTTTCAAAACGTTTCAGAGTGGAAGATCTCAGTAACGCCCAGGTGCGCTGAGCATGGTCGATCGATATAAAGTTACCGACCGATTGTCGGTAACTTCTCATCGTTCCCTAGGACAATTGCAGATCGCTAACGTACAAACGACAGTTGATATCGAATATATTAAGGACACTTAGTCATTGTGAACTGTCACTTATTCGTTTGCGATCTGCAGTTGTCCAAGGGAACTATGAGAAGTTGCACCGCTGGTGTAAGAATACTATTCAGAAATGAAACGTCGCTTGTAATGGCTTTAACCATGTTTGGTGATCAGTTTGGAATAGCCAGGTACTTCCCCACCTTATTATTTCCCATCTTCTTCCCCTCCCCACTACCTTCAGTCACACATCATACCCCAACTTGGGATGCCATAGTCTCACTGCACTGGAAGTAGTTTGGACTCTTGTGCGATATTCACAGAAAAATAATTTAAATAACTGTAATGCTCTCCAAAAAGTTTGCTAAAGAAGGAGGAAGCCCAAAAACGGTATAACAACCCAAACATGAAACACGTACTGAAATCTCAGATCAAATCTGTCCATAAACATCCGTGCGATATTATTCGGTTACTTATTCAAATTAAATGTAATCAATCTAAAAATGATTAAATTAAATGAAGGTGTGTTTATTTGTTACGTGCTCAAATTAAATGTAATTTAAACATTCTGTACATATCTCGATCACCTTGTTGGACACCCATTGAACCTATAAACGTTAGTGAAAGATGCTAGTACTTACAGCCTCTTTAGCATAAGAATCATCTAATTTCATTGAGAAAGGTAACCTCCCGGCGGAGCGGGTATCTCTCAGTATGGAAGGGGACCAACTATATATTCTCCACTTGATCTACAATGTGCATCACACTCTTCTTCGCGTTCATTACAAGATAAGCTAACTTAATCTCAAAATGAAAATCGTAAGTTAATTTCATTAATTTGCGAAAATAAAATCAAAATTCAAATCGATATATTCAATAAAAATTACCGTTTATTATTTAAGCGTGGTTTTAAAAGAGTTAAGCATTCCCGAATAATATGGAGAATTACTTAACAATTCGAACGCTTTTTGCTACAATATGGCACTATTTCCAAAACCACGAATTACTTTGCTGCCAAATATGGCAAATATTCTCTAGATTCTAAAGTTTTAAAGTGAAATATTTTATAATATATTTTTTTTATAAATCCTACGAATATGTGATAATAGACAACATATATGTGAATTCGTTGGCTATATAGAACTACAAGCTTCTGCCCGCGACTTCGTCTGCGTAGGATTAGTACTTCGAGTAATCTATTTTCTTTTCCTAGGTCCCATCTACGTTTATACCAAAATTCTTAACCTATTTATTTAAAATATGTATAATTCTTGATTCGATTCAAAGTATTAGGCGAGTACTTCAAATAAATTCACTAATTTAAATATTTTCCAAAATACAATTTTGTTTTAACAATCATTGTTTTGCAAAAAGTCATACTCAAATTTTGAGGTTTTCTATTAAACAATAATTATTATTTTCAATATATTGAAAATAAATAGCTAGCTTTACAAATTATAGCCTACATGTTATTCTGATGTATGAGCTATGTTATTTTTAAGTTTCTTTAAAATCCATTTATTAAATTTCGATTTAAAGAGTAACAAACATACACACATCCATACAAACTTTCGCGTTTATAATATTAGTAAGATAAGATTACTAAGATAATCAGTTTGTATATCTCCACATTCAAATTCGGAGGTATGTTTTTTTTTAATATGGGCGGAAAAATTTCCTTTAGCATTCCGAGAAAAAGTTTTAAATTGCTCTGTCGCTCCAGTGGTGAAGATTATAATGTTATTAGTTTTAACGCAATACATTCACGCTACGGAAGAATAATAATATTTGTGAAACTAAAATTTATTTTATTTTATTTGTGCGTTTTAGGTACTTGTTGCATTCTTGTTCGGCGTGGTCTCCTGTGGACGCCTGGACAGCCAGTACCTTCCCCCCAACCAGGGTGGGGGCGGGGGAGGACCAGTTGGTCAAGGCGGATACCAGGGCGGCCATCAGGGAAGCAACGTCCGCACGGCTGAAAACGATATCCCTATTCTGAAGTACGTGAACGAGAACAACGGAGATGGCAGCTACAACTACAAGTAAGCTACGAAAACTAGATATTTATTTGTTAGGGTAACGCCCATCGTTCACGTAGCTATTTACAAGCGACGCTACCGCTACCTGTTATACAATTTTGCTAGTGTAGCGCCTAGCGGAGATTTCAAACACTAATAATAGTATTGAAACAGATACAATACAGACTAGCGGCGATCGCGTCGCTTGCACATAGCTCCATGGAAGAACGGCGTAACCGTGATTGTGCAATCACACATAAAACGACTTTTCTAGCTTTAATTTGAACTTATAATGTGCATTACGTTGTGCAACCGTAAAGAAAATTGATTTTTTTAAATCACCTGTTGTTAGGAGTATTCATTTACTTTTTATTCCCGCTATGTGTTAAATTACCACTTGATTAAAGAAAAATGGTTTTTCCTTGCGAGGCTTTCCCATTCGTCCCCCCCCCCCCACATTCCCCTCCCCCCTTCCCCGCAGTCTTCCACCCCCTTCCCCTCCTTCATCGCCACACCTGCGAACCCTTGCCCCTCCTTCGTTCCCCATCCCCACCTCCTGAATACACCACCCTCCTTCCCTCCCTGCTACTAAACTACATGAAATACACACATTTTTCAACAACTCATTCGCAAAACAACTCGCCAAAGTTTTATCGCAATCGGATGAATAGTAAATAAAATAATTTCATAACGCCAGAGCTCATTTTTATATATAGAAATCATCGTGGCCATTACATCAAATCACCAAAGTTTCACGGCAATGGAATGAATGGTTTAGGAATGCATAAGGGACAAACAAAGAAACAATAATGTCTGTATAAGAAAATGCGCACGAAACCATATTTTTTCCCAATACAATTTTCTTCCATGTCTGAACCCATTTGAATTGAAGGTTCTCTGTGTGCAATATTATTATAATGTTTCCTTTGAGAATAGAGCAATTTAATTTTGAAAATTGTTGCTTACCACAAAGCGAGTTTTCTTCTAAGACACTTTATTGGTTATGACAACCGAGGTTACGGCAAGCTTTGAAATTGTAATGGAATCTCGAATGGAAGTTCAACCCGTTTTTTAGTGACTAGATTTAAAAAGCAATGTACATTTTACGTAGAACACTATCTCCGGGCAGTTGAAACTTGCGATATCATCCACTAAAAAATGTTTTAACCCGTTTAATCACAGGAGACCATATTTGTCCCAGCTCACATAGGTCTCACAGAAATCGTTGTTTTTCCCTTACTATCATAGTCAGAAATGTGATCTAAACGGTATTGGAAAGAGAATACATCAAACTATATATTCAAATCTAAAAAAAAAAACACAAAAAATTAAAATTTATCCCTTTCTGAAACCAAAGTTTCCGATAGCAATTTGAAGAAAAAATATGGAACTTTGTGAATTTTTTAAGATTTTTTTTTACATGAAACGAAAAAAAGTGAGGTGACAGTAAGGTTTATAATTTATTTATTAGTAATTTTAGTTAGAAAAAAAAGTAAAGTGAGCCATTTTTAAAACTTTTTAAAGTTTTCGCAAAAAAAAAATATATTTTAAAAATACATAGTAATTTTTAATATATAAATTTGAAAGCCTATTTCATCACCTTTCGAAAACAGTTTTTAGTTTTCGAATACGTTAACAAATGTTCCATTTATTTGGATTTTATTGCAAAGCGGGAATATTTTTAGCCTCTGACAAAATATGTGTAGGTAGGTCATTCGTGAGTTATTTTAATTGATTGGCGTTCATTATATGCTACCGTCACTAAATCTTGTACGAACATGTGTTGAAACAGTATATTCACTAGGTAATGCTCAAAAATACGCATGCACTTAATGCTGTTTAATATAATCGGTTTCCAACGCGTGCCTAATTTATATACTGCAGTAGTTGTTGTGAAACCAGATGTAATATCTCAACTTAAATTTGTTAGGGTGGGAACATAATTTATTGCTTTAGCTTTATGGACGCTCTCACTTATTGTGGTATCGAACTCAAATTCAAAGATCCTTGTTGACCAATAAATTATTGTTTCCTCACAAAGTAATTTCTGTTGTAATCATATAACTCGCATAGTGTTCAGGCTAAATCTAATGATATCTTTGAGTAACTAAGTACCTTCTTAGAACAAAACTTCTTGGCTAAACTTATTTTAATGTGAATATGAATGGTTTAGAGATGGCACCGCGTTGCCCTAGTGCTTGTATGTTCAATAGACCATTTGCAAATTTTACAGGGGACGTTTGTTTTTGTTTTTTTACAGGCAAATTCTAAATAATTCTCGACTTTAGTCATTTCGTTTTATACCGTATTCAATAGACATGTATAAAACGAAATGACTAAAGTCGAGAATTCTTTAGAATTTGCCTGTAAAAAACAAAAACAAACGTCCCCTGTAAAATTTGCAAATGGTCTATTGAACATACAAGCACTAGGGCAGCGACCCGACATTGAGTTCATAATTTCTCTGCAATACTTCTCGCACTAGCACAATGACTGGAAGACCCCACCCCTCAGTGAGGTGGGTTAATATGTCAGACAATATTTTTTTATTTTTGTATTTTTTATTGTTTTTGTGTTTTAAACCGAAGAACAACATTTCATTTTTTAAATTTAATTTAAATTATATTTAATAATGTTTATTATTAAGTTCTGCAAAATTGTGGAACACCACAGTTTGAAAATGGCAGTATAAGCCGAAACAGCTGTCACAGTAATAAAAACTACGACACTTACAGAACTTAACAATAAACATTATTAAATTTAATTTAAATAAAAATTTTAAAAAATATAAAAATTAAAATTTCAGACAATATTATAATAACAATATTAAAACAGAACTGTTTATTGCATCGAAGGAAAATAAAATTGTCTTAATTATACATTTCACTGCTTGAACCGTTATAAAAGCGTGTAGTGCAGAATTTCTGAACATCTATCATGTTTCAGTTACGAAACTGGAAACGGGATCCAAGCGCAGGAGGCCGGCTACCTGAAGGGAGACGCGCAGACCGTGCAGGGCTCCTATTCGTACACCGGCCCTGACGGCCACCAGTACACCGTCACCTACACGGCTGATGAGAACGGCTTCCACCCGCAGGGAGACCACCTCCCCACCTCTCCCCCCATTCCAGAAGCCATCCTCAAGTCCATTGAGCTCAACCAGAGGGAGGAGGCCAGCAACCACGGATCTTACGACCAGGGATCATACAACCAGGGTTCCAACCAGGGTTCGTACAACCAGGGATCAAACCAGAAATCTTACAACCAAGGATCTAACCAAGGATCTTTCAACAAAGGATTAAACCAGGGAACAGGCTTCGCACAGAACCAGCAATCATTTAACTCTCAATCTGGATATAAATACTAGATAACAATTTTAGTTTGACTTAGCGCCTCCGCCCACTGAGGCAACTGAAAACTCTCAACTGACAACTGTCTTTGTATGATAATGTGATGGCCCGCACACTACACAATCACACAAAACCCCGTTGTCAATGGTAACGCAAGCGGTGACTTGCGACCATCTTGCGACTGTCACGGCTGATTGCCCTGGGCGGCCGTTGCTAGTTACGAGCTGTCGGCTGATTGTTCTTCGTCTATGGTTAAACAAGCTTTTTGACCAATCAAGACAGAGAAAACAACCGGTTTTAGTTGGTTTTCACTTGCCTCAGTGGGCGGAGGCGCTTATAACGGATTCGAGATTTTTTGTTTTAAATAACAACGAAGTATTTTGAATAAAGATAACCTAATTTTTATTTCTTACGCGCCTCTGAAACAGGAAGCTAAAACATAACCATAACGTAGTTATTATTTTGCCATATTTAATGTATTATTTATATGAAAATAATTAAATAATTTATAAAAAATATTCTATGAATTTTGTTCCAAGTTTCCATAAATTTCCATTATAATGATACATCCCGCAAGTGAGGTGATAAGCAACTGTTTTACTAATAATTATGAATTACGTAGAGTTTACATACGCAAAGAAATCATTGTAATTTTATTTATTTTATTTTATAACCAATTTGGTTTACTATAATAAAAAATGATGCAAGAAATTATTTTACTTTTCTATGCGATTTTCTATTTTAGGATATTCTTTAATATTTGTGCAATCTCAGCAAAATATAAAATGTCTTCTCTAGGACTTTTTTTTCAATTTTGCGGTTAGGTTCTAGTTAAATGGAACAAGAGGTTTTCCGAGGCTCAGTTAGAAACCCGTAAATGAAGCACTAAAGAAGAAGAAAATGAGTAAAATTTGCACCGTACACCTAAATATTATTATCGCTTTAGTTTATTTATTTCCTTTTTTATTTGTAGCATTAACATCTTTTGGATTTTACGTAACAAATCATATAGTTAAGAAATAAACTATAACCTATGCAATTAGAATTGCGTAAGTAATAAAGCGTGTAAAACAGCAATGGATTGCAAATAGAAGTTAAGAACATGAGTGTTAATAAATAAAAAAAAATACGAGTGTGCTAATACTTCTTTAGCTCCATCTATTTGTATGTCCATATATATGTTTATATGTATAAAATATATACATATATTAATTTTCTACAAATGTTTGTTTAAATTTATTATCATTCGCCTCGCTTGATCAAGCCGTGCGCATCGACGTCCGCTCTTCTCCCCGCGTTTGGCGCGTCACTGGTATTTCAAAATACTGACTGAAATATTTCATGCACTGGCTATAAGAGGAAGAGAGAAAGAAAATGTGCGCGCACACTGCTCTATCTTGCTTCTACAGTGAGCCCGTTCGCCTCGCAACGCATTTCAATTTCGGTTACACATTTGCCAGCTTACCCTCCAAGTCAAGCGAGCGTAAAGAAGTATTTACTTCAAAAACAAAACGAGATTCTGTTTAAGTTCTACTACACGATAATGCCAAAAAAATATATATTTAACTAACTTAGGATAAATATGAGGTATATTAATGTTTTTAGGTAGGAATATAGGGGAGAGAATGGTATATCGTACCCCTTCGCACTCAACTCTCATTGCTGTATCATTGAAATGGATTAGACAAGTGAATTTAGGTTCAAATATATACTAACTTATTTTATTAGTTACGATAAATAATTAAATTAAATTTTACAGGCATCTGGAAGGTTTTCAAATTATAAGTTTTATAAAAATGGTTTTCTGTACGATTTGACGAACCGGTGTGTTAAATCGTATCACCGGCCATTAATCGTACCTAAAACGTTATTTAAAATTATATCCAAGAAAATGTGGATATTTTTAAGGCATGCATGCGTTGCAAATGTCTATGTTACTGATGAAAGCTTCAGGCACCCATTTATTGCAACGAAGGCACTGAATCCAGTCTCCTTTGGGTCCTGCCTTATCAAAATAATAATACTAATACCAATGTAGTACAACACAACTTCTCGTTGTGCGCTTGTAATAGCTCAAATTTGTCTCTTGCCCCTCAGTCCAGTCAGTTTCTGGCGTTTCTTTTGCACCATGTAAAATCCCGATTCATCCATGTTGTAGGTGGTGATGGCTGTGATTTTATTTTCATCAATGATTTTTTCCAACAAATGAAAAAAATGTTTGATATTTTCTCAGTTACATCCCCTGGCTTGGTTCCCGATTCAGGCTTTCGGATGCTCAATTTTTGGTGGACTTTACGGAAAACTTTAAAACCACGATTTACCTGATATTTTATTAGTTTTGCTGAAAGTAAGTGGAATGCTGTTTTTCTCAGCAACTCGGCAAGCTAATTGAGCACTTATGATTAAACCAAACAAATGAGCCTTTAGTTCCAGCAAATGCTTAACAAGTATATTTTGGAGCTGATTTTGAAAAATCGTTGGTCTTCCCCATAGTAAAATCAAATGTTTGCATATAAATTTCTGTTTTCAATATATCTTCTTCTACTTAATAAGTACACTTCATGATTTCACAATTGAAGAAATTTTACTGAACCATTAAAACGGCCACCGTCTTGAACCGGAACCGGAACGTAACAAACAAATTTACAGTCAGATAAAATTTTAAATGGTAGAGTTTAAACAGGACTTTTCTACGTTCAGTCAATAATATTCGAAGCTCTATCAACTTTGAAATAATCGATTCCGATATTTTAATTTTTGAAATGTTTCTTGTTTTGGAAATCATGCCTAAATGAATTTTTGTACTTAGATTTAATTTGTAAGTTTTATTTATGATAAAAATCGATCATGGCTATCACTGGTGTGCGGCAACTGTTCAAACAGTAGCATCATTTCTAAATTTATGTTTATCCGCCATCCGATGTAAATTTTAAAATTGAATTGAATAAGTGAGTGAGATCTTAAATTCAGTTTAACGTTTTTAAATTTTTGTAATGCGTTCCCCCCGCGCCGATATTTTATTTTATAATTTCCAGCTGAAGTCCCCGGCATTGCCCAAGCTTTCCACAGAGTTTTACGAAATCAGAAGTAGGCCGAAGTAATAAATATCAAGAAGTATTAAAAATTTATTTTATTCATTATTTTTCAATTTTATTTGACATAATCAAGGTCTTTAAAAATTAACTACTCAAAAGCCAAAAAAAAAATGTACTCAATCATTTATAAATCATATAAAGAAAACTCCCACCTATAATATAAATATTAATTTTTGTTTGTTTGTTCATCCGATTGCGATGAAACTTTGAGAATAGGATGTGCGCATACCCGGGATGGTTATATTATAGTGAGCTCTGGCGTTATGAAATTATTTCCTATACTATTCATACGATTGCGATTTAAATTTCATCCGATTGCTATTAATTTTTTTTTATATTGTTGTGAACATTCCCGTGAATACTTCTATATCTAAAATGGTGAGCCCTGGCATTATGAAATTTGCATAAAAAAATTAAATAAGTCACGCGAGTTGTTGGAAAAATGTATGTATTTTATGGAGTTTGGCGGCAGAAAAAAAAGGCTAAGGGGAGTTATGTATAGTTAAGAGCATTAAGGAGGTGGGCTTCGCGGGTGGGGGGACAAGGGAGAGGGGAAGGCGAAGAAGGTGGAAGCGGAATGCGTGAGGGGGGGGTTCGCGAGAAAGGGGAGACCGGTAGAGAGGAGGGGAACGCGGGAAGGGGAAAAGGGAACGCGGGAGGGGAAGAGGAAGAGGAGTCGGAAGGGGAACGGGGACGAATGGGAAATGACACGAAGGGAGAAATAATTTATTTAATTAATTAGCATTTCAACGCACGCCGGGTATCAGCTAGTATATTATAAAATATACAAAAGAGAGTTATTATTAGAAGTTGGATCGGGCCGAAAATGATAGTAGAAGAGGGAGAACGGTTTGAAATGAAATAAATAATAAGAAAATATACAGGAATAACGAAATCAGTGCTATTATTCATGATAATTCGAAAACATATTGTGTATGCTTTCGAATGCCCTGAAAAGCTGCAAATATATTTAACACCTTCTTTACAGGAGAAAATATTTCCAATCTCATACACATTGACACAAATATAATAATTCCAGACTGATGTTGAAAATAAGAAAGCAATACTTCAAGTCACAACAGAGGACGATATAATATCTATTATAAACGGTTTGCAATGAGTTTCTGCCCTGGGTTTTAATGGAATTGCAGTTTATATTTTTAAAAATATTCAAAACTAAATTTCTAAGCCATTAACGCATATAATAAATATATGTTTTCAAAGCAGGGTTCTTCGACCAATTTACAAACAAACTGCCATTACTCCGATATTTAAATTTAGTAATCCAAAATTAAATATCTTGGTGTAGGTATATATAGATCAACATTTAAAATGGAAAATACGTATTTGTGAAGTTGTCAGAAGAATTTGGAATTGTATTTATTTATTTATAAGACCTAGAAATATTCTTAGACTAGAAAACAAAAAAAAATGTAATCTATAACATTATATTATGGTATTTTGTCTGGGGAGGAACATACAAAAATATTTTATATCCACTTAAAATACATAGTTTAAAAATAGATATACTTGAAAAAACCATCTACAGCTCTACTGAAATTCTCCTTTCAATATTTAATGTGCCTACAATAGACAATACGTATAAAAAATATTCAATACTACAACTTTTAGAAATGCAGTTAAATGACTTACAATTCAATATATCAGCAAGTTATCAGAAAAAATATTAAAATCCCGAAATTTAGTACCAATCACATTCAAAATACTATCCATCTAGGTATAACCTATTTTAATAACCTCACATTAAATCTTAAAAGATCATCTCTTATTGAAAAATTAATAAGAATCCCTATTATACTTATTTCTTTTAAATCTTGAAATCTGTTATTGATAAATCTTGCGTTTTTCTATCTTATTTTTTAAAGAAGCGCCTGAATAAGATGATCACTTTATTAATTGAAAAACGTAACCTTAAACGCGGGGCGTCTCACAGTTTGGAAAGGGACCAACTTTAATATTATATTCTTCGCTATCTACAATGCGTATCATTCTCTAATTGTGTGTCGAATTGAGCACACCCATCTCAAGTTTTTAGAAACGCTAAATCAATAATGAAAATCGTAAGTTTATTCGATCTTAACTACATATTGTATAATGTTATCTTATAATAAATATATAATATAAGCTTTCAATATTTTATTAATGTGACTAAATTCGAATTGAATGCATTTTTTTTTAATGCATTTGTGAACAATGAAATGAAACCCCTTATATATTTGAGTGTTTCACAATTTTTTTAAAAACCGTAATCGTGCCTTCGTAGGGACAGATATGTTGTGAAACTATTAATTTAATTTGGAAGGAGGGCATGAATACCGCATTTATTGGATAACCAACACCACACGCTTCATGGGGTGAATTTTTTCTAGGTCTCGGTGGCTGATGCATTTGCCCACCTACTGCGTGGCGGGCTGGATCGGGAGAGACTGGTTGAGGGATTTTTTTTTGATTTCTCTTGCAGTACTCTCACGACCCATCGCCTTGCACTCCTAGACAAAAAGACCACCTGATTCCTACCCACGCGTCATATATTTTTCCTTCCCAGATCTTCCTCTCCTGCCTTTCTCTAAAAAGACCCTCCACATATAATCCCCAAAGATGCCACAGACCCTGAGGTAATTTGTTTTCCTTTGGGCCACCAGTGTGGAGCTATTGTAAAAAAATAATAATCAGCGCAATGTTAATCAATTCGAAATATGATTAGTTATATTATTTCCGAACAGTGTCACTGAAT
Organism: Limnephilus auricula; assembly: GCA_951813805.1. Lineage (NCBI taxonomy): Eukaryota > Metazoa > Arthropoda > Insecta > Trichoptera > Limnephilidae > Limnephilus > Limnephilus auricula. The sequence continues at coordinate 28,215,114 of OX638391.1, forward strand.
CACCTGAAACATTATAGTATACCTGAACTAAATGAAGTCAAATCTACCGAAACAACCAATATCTATACTCGTAGATGTTTTTTAAATTCAATTTGTCAGATACTTGTTACACTCTTTTTCGGCGTGGCCTCCTGCGGCTCCCGGACAGCAATGTATTTTTAATGCATTTATTTGAAATTTACTTTTGTTTTTTTTTATTGAAATAATGCTTGAATGAAGCGAATCTTGGAAATTAACCCACTTCCCAATTGAGAGAAAACTCGCCAGATAAACTCTTTATCGATGACAGTGGATTCTATCAACTTTTGGTGAAAATCACGCTCACTCACTGCGCATTTCTCATGAAATTCGAAGAAATTAAAGCACATAATTTACGGTACAAATGTCGGCCTTACCGACTACGGAGATGGCCCGATTTGTAGCGCGGTTCATTCCAATAACTGCGTAGAAACGTTCAAACCCATTGACCAAGTATTTGGTCGAAGTTCAAACCTCATTAAACCAAAAAAATTATTTAAAAGACGTTTGAAAATAGTAAAAACATTATTTTTTAATTTGGTTTTTTAAGTCATTTCTAGATAGTTCATCAAACCTACCGATCATTCAATACCTAGAGGTTAATCCTTTTTTTGGGATATAAAACCCATCAATATATGTTTGTACTCCGGCAGTAATCAAAAAAGCTTAATCTTCCTTGCTTTCCACGCCCGAAGTCAAAAGCGGAGATCGTTAGTGTTAATAATTTGTATTTTGCATTATGATTTTTTAAATCTAATTCTTCCACAACATAAAGCTAGTTTAACCCATAATTTGGCAAAAATGGATATATTTAAAAAAATTAGAATATCTATATTTGGAATTGTATATTAAATTTATTTGGGAAAATAAAGAAAATATAAGTAAATTTCCCAGGTTGTCTCTTTTTCTTTATATTTCCAAAAATTAGAAAACAATGTATTTTTTAAGAGTGTGTCTTTTTAGACACATTTCAACAATATCGATATACAAAGTTTTGCACACACAGGATATTCTTTGAGAAAGTAATTTTTTTTTATACTCTGAGGGTTGAGAAAACACGGATACTCATTATCAAAATAAAGATATATATTTTCCTTAAAACAAAAATTACAAAAAAAAAATCTGTCAAATTTTTTATTTAGCAAAGAACTTAAGGGATAACAATTGAGACACAAAAAAGATTTGTAATCATGGTGGTGTAGTTTTTTGTAGGTAGACCAACACATATAAGTAAATTTCCCAGGTTGTCTCTTTTTCTTTATATTTCCAAAAATTAGAAAACAATGTATTTTTTAAGAGTGTGTCTTTTTAGACACATTTCAACAATATCGATATACAAAGTTTTGCACACACAGGATATTCTTTGAGAAAGTGATTTTTTTTTATACTCTGAGGGTTGAGAAAACACGGATACTCATTATCAAAATAAAGATATATATTTTCCTTAAAACAAAAATTACAAAAAAAAATCTGTCAAATTTGTTATTTAGCAAAGAACTTAAGGGATAACAATTGAGACACAAAAAAGATTTGTAATCATGATGGTGTAGTTTTTTGTAGGTAGACCAACACATATAAGTAAATTTCCCAGGTTGTCTCTTTTTCTTTATATTTCCAAAAATTAGAAAACAATGTATTTTTTAAGAGTGTGTCTTTTTAGACACATTTCAACAATATCGATATACAAAGTTTTGCACACACAGGATATTCTTTGAGAAAGTGATTTTTTTTTATACTCTGAGGGTTGAGAAAACACGGATACTCATTATCAAAATAAAGATATATATTTTCCTTAAAACAAAAATTACAAAAAAAAATCTGTCAAATTTGTTATTTAGCAAAGAACTTAAGGGATAACAATTGAGACACAAAAAAGATTTGTAATCATGATGGTGTAGTTTTTTGTAGGTAGACCAACACTATGATTCATGGGAATCCCATAAATATAAAATTGTAATAAAACCGTGTTCACTAGCAATCCCAGTAATATAGTCATGTATGTGTAAAAAAAAGTTTTTCCGGAGTTTGAAATTTCCCTAGATTTGGCTGATATCCCTATTGCCTAAAAAATATTTATCTTCCCAGCGCGTGGTCTGCGCATCTTTTGAAAGATTGCATTGATCCGTTCTAATAATATTATTTCGAGCGGATGTCCTAAAAATAATAAACACCAAGATATCGACAATCCGCGACAATCTCCGCAAATTACCAGAATTTGAAATGGCCAATATTTTCATTAGTTCTAACAATATTATTGTAACATTGAAAAAATCGGTTTCATGTCAACTCAGAATCAACTCAACTCAACACCTCTTTAAAAAGTCGTTTAAAGCTACAAAAAAATAAATTAAAAATAGCCCTTACCCTGACCTAACATAACCTATTTAACCATTTTTTTCATATCTTTTAATGACTTTCCAAAGAAGGTGTTGAATTGAATTCATTATGAGTTATCCGGTCACCGAAAATATCTGCATTTCGGTTCCATTCTGAGTGAGAGAACTCGGCGAATCATGGTAAAAGTGGTCACATCAAAAAAAAAATTAGCACCTACCAAGTTCGAATTAGGAGTAAACTTACATAATAATTTTATTTATAAAGTCACTAACTTCCCCACCTTCCTCTTCCCCATCTCCTCCCGCCCACTTCCGTCAGCCAAACAACGGAGATCCCATAACATTCCGTTGTCTCACTTGACTCTCGGGACTTTTGTGCAGTATTCACATAAAATAAAAAATCAGACATATGTCTGTGGTCACCGATTAATTTTGTAAACGAAATACTAACATCTTTTTGGTTATGAATTAGTCAGTTAATTGTACGGTTCGTGAATAGCACAATATATTTTTTTCCTGAAATCCTTAGTGCCGACCTATATTATTGATTTTCGAGACAATATTCAAATTCAGTGTTGAAGATGTGTGATTGTCGCTAGGCAGGAAGCACAACTGAAACAAAAATTTACAGTCCACCTTACCAACACATATTTTTAACTAGGTAATCACAAACAGCCCTGAATTTTGCCAAAAAGTGGTAAAGTAAAAGAAAAATAAATTTCCCATTTCATTATTATAAATTACCATAATAATGTATCTAGAATCTAGATGTTCTTTATAAGGTCCTTACATATGAAATTGGCGTTTTGCCGTACTGGCAACTTTGATCTCAAATATCTTCTCTTTGGTTAGGAATTCCAAATTCAAATTTATACAGCTATTTACTCATATTTGTGTTTCGAAAATTATAATTCATTTGTTTTTTCCTTAAATGTTTTTTTTTTCTTTCCGTCACTTAGTTTACAAAATGGAAAATTTGAAATATCAAGTTTTATAGTACCATATTATGAATACGAACCAAATTCATTTTTAGAAAATGAATTTTATAAAATATATTATGATAAAACTATACTAACAGAACAATTAGTTATAATAGACCCGATATAGTTTTACATGACAAAATTAAAAAAATAACTTATATCATTGATGTAGTTATTCCAAATTCCTGTTATATAGAAAAATCTGTTTCTGAAAAAATAAGAAAATATACAGATTTAGGAAATGAGATTAAAAGAATTTGGCATTCTCAAGACTATAAAAATATTACCAATTATTATTTCGGCTACTGGCATTATACCTAGCTCTCTCATTAAAAATTTAGGCGAATTAGATTTGTCAAAGAATTTGTATATAAAAATGCAAAAATCAGTCATTTTAAATAATGTAGGATTACGAAAGATTTTTTAAAATATTTATATTGATTTATCGGTCCAATTAGGAATTCCACCGAGCCGAACCCTCTGATATGAAAATATCTGGAGTCAGTGTATTATTTACTTATTTGGTACTCTGGTAGGTTAAAATGTTGCTCTTGTATTGTTTTGTATTAATTATACTTATATATAATACACTTGCATAGCGTGGATTTATTAGATGATCATTTGTGGAAAAGTGTGTAAATGTTTTGTGGGAAAAATTTAACCCGGACATAAAGTCTGGTGTAGAAATTAAAAATAAAGTTATAAAAAGAGTTTCTTATAAAAATTGAATTTTAACAATAATTAATTTTGCGTTACAGCTATGAGACTGAAAATGAAATCCAAACGCTGCATGTCGGCAATGTGATGGGAGAGGCACAACCCGTGAAGCGCTCCTATCCCTTCGGCTACCAGTACACCGTCACCTACACGTCTGATGAGAATGGCTTTCACGCGCAGGGAGACCACCTCCCCACCCCTCTACCCATCCTAGAAGCATAACCAGAGGGAGGAGGCCAGCAACCACGAATCTTACGACCAGGGCTCCAACCAGGGATCATTCAACCAGGGCTCGACATACAACCAGAAATCTTACAACCAAGGTTTTAACCAGGGATCTTTCAAAAACTTATCATACCAGGGAACGGGCTTCTCACAGAACCAGCAATCCTTTAACTCTCAATCTGAATACAAATACTAGATATCCAGTGTATCGGGATTCAAGAATTTTTAAATGTGCTTTAAATGTCAACCAATTATTTTGTATAAGGGTACCCTTATGTTTGTTTTAGCCTCAGCTTAAACAGGAAGCAATAACAATGCCAATAATATAGTTATTATTGTGTGTAATCAGTATACTATCAATTTATTGTTTAAATAAAATAATGTTTATGTCTCAGTAAAAGTATGAGTATTATTCATATTATTGTAATGATTTTTCTGCCCAATCCCCCTCCCACACTTCATTCAAGCTTCGCTATGTCAAGCAAGCGAGTTAGTGGTATTGGGACTATGTCATCTTTGGATATGCTGTGTGTAGGATCTTTTTGTGGAAAGGAAGGAGTGAACCTGGGTCTTAACGATATCCTTGTTGTAGGAGGGAGGGAACACAGGGGCCAAGCTGTTGAACTCAAGAATGAGTCGTGGAAAAGATAATCAGACAAGATTGGGTCTTTGAAACATTAAATTCGATTCAATCTCGCGGTAACCGTCCATTCTTTGTTTTAAAGTCCTCCGAGCTGTTGGAGTTTGTGTATTTTTTGGGAGCTTGACAAACAAAAATCTATGATGAACTGTACTGTCATCCGCGTCACAATGAATTAGAGAACAAGTCAAAAGATCATTGATGTACAAAAAAATCAAACTCAGAGCCAAAACCGATCCCTGTGGATGCCAGCATTTATCGAATGCGACGAAGAGGTAAAACCGCCAGCCGCCAGAATCTTCCTCTCCCTTAATAAATCGGCAATCCAAGTACACAGGGATGCGAGCAGTCTGTAAGAAGGCAGTCTGTTGAGAAGTCCTCGGGGCTAGACCCGGTCAAAGGCCTAGCAAATGTCCATGACAAATGTCCAATTATGAGTCACATACCGCACAAGTGGTTTTACTGATATCTTATTAATTAATAACTTCTCGTTCTTCTCGAGGTACGTGAGCAGTTGGTCAGTGATTACTCATTCTATCACCTTGAATAGTAATGTAAACGCTTTGGGGCGGTAGTTGGCCTTGTTGGAGCGGTCACTTTTCTTGGGAATATAGGGTGAAAGACCACTTTTTTCCAACCAATCCAGAGTGCAGAACTACACTAGAGGGACATTTTAAAAATTTAAATATTCAAAAAGATACAAATAAAAGAATTATTGCGTTACACATGACTTAATCTTAAAAGAGGTATGAAGTATTTTTTTAGTGCACAGCACCAACCTACACTAGTAAACTTTAATATAAGTGCAAAAATATTAAATGTGTATTTTTATTATAACGCATTAAACAATTGTATCAAAGTAATGTACTAAAAAGTTAGTTAGGCTGTCTATTGTTCGGCCTTTGTTTTCTCTACTGCGACTGCGCGCGATGTGTCAACTTATGCGGAAATACTATCTCCTTGGCTCTGAAGCCTTGCTGAAGATAAACAAATAACATTTTGGGATAAATTTAGACAGATATCACTGAGATATGATTGTAGATTTTTTACTTTGATAGATTGTAGAATTTTGCCCTGTGACTTGCATGTACACGGTACAACTTTGAGGGTTATTATTTATTTCTTTAAATTAAATTATGAAATATGTTAGGTTCTTACATATATTTAGGTATTTAAAGTAAAAAAAACAATAACTTTAAGCACATTTAAGTAGGTTTATTACATTATGTAAATCATTACATATTATTATATTGTTGTATAATAAATAGAAACACTTCTTGTACTTTGATAATAATTTAGAGTGAATTATACATTAGGATATCAGACATCTACATAATACAAAGGGTAACATTTTTGGTTTTTATAACCCTTAAAAAATCATTTACATAAATATAATATAATAAGTACCTACTAATGCATTTTGCAAATAATATTCATCACATATTTTTCTTAACTTAACCGATCATTTTCATGGTGCATACGCCATGCAAATATATAAAATGTTCAGTACATGAAAAATCCTCTCCATTCATTGAAAGGAGACAACTCCAAATGTATCATTGCAAAATCCACCTTCTTTACATTTACAGCACCAGCCGTTAGAACAACACCAACAAAGTCACTTTAAAATGGCACTCTCTATTAACTGAATTACACCAAAAGTTTTGTACATTTTGAAATTATGATACATACTTTAAAATTACAATGGCAGCAATTATTACAAACTCTAAATGGAAGAAACTTGAATAAGGCTACTTCTTCATTCTGATAAATTTTACTTGTAAACAACTTTCACTTTTAAAAATATTCATTTCACCGCCTCAGCAAGAAATCAAACTCCATTACAATTAGGTACGCAAAATGTGATATTCTAACAAACAATCTATCTTAAATTTAAATTAAGTTTTATTAGAGAGGTGACTTTTCTAAAGAAGAAAACCATAAAACTAGAGTGAGAATTGCCTGTTCAAAATATTGAATGGCGACAATTATTTTTAGAAGTGATGTATTCAAATACATAGGTGCTAATAAGAATTAATCTTTAAATCACAAAAACAGATGTCAGCTCGAGACATTTCATTTTTTAAATGACACAAATTGCACAAAAATGCCATAAACTACGTATAAATTATAACATGGGAAAAAAATACTTGTACAAATCAGGTGACAAGACTAGAATGTGTCAATTCATAGAGTACGCCTTAAAGACTGAGAAAAATAATAAAATAAAGAAACTTTTGAAAATATTCATCTGGAATGACAAAATCCTAACAATAGATAAACTAGAAAAGATTAACTAAAACATAAATAATTACATTATCATCTTGGAATAATCGGGTTATTTTTATAATATTATATTTGGAAAACAGTCTATGGCACATATATTATGTTGCACATAATAATTATATGTTGTTATCTTATGAACAAAATTTTCAACAGACAGATAATATGTAATGCTATTTTTTTTCGTTCTAAACAAACATTACACAAGTAATAAAAAGATGATATATTACATATACAGGGTGTTAAGGGACATCCTTGACTGACTATATTTACTTCAAAATCAAACAACAAAAAATTCCACTTCCAGTCACTGGTCACTCAGCCGCACAACCCTTCACCCTGCCCCTAACTGTCCAATACCTACTGATTTTTTTAATGATTTTATTGAAAAAAAACATCAATAATGTCTCAGGAGACCAAAATTTCGTTTACATTTATTACTGCAAATAATATCAGGAATCACTGGTTTGAAGTCAAGTACGTATCTTAACATTCTGTATATATATTACAAAATCTTTGTTTAAACCTCAATATTGATGTTCTGAAGTCGACCGGCTTCAAAGCAATTCTTTTGTCTGATCAATAACCTGTTATTATTTGCCCGAATAAAGAGTTTTTGTTCCAAAACAAGTCGACTTTATTACTTAAAACTTAAAATATATTTTTATTCATTCATAATGGATAATTACCAAGTTAACACTTCACTTGACAATGTAAAAATTACACAATTCACTGAAGTCTAGTAGGAGTGGCCACATATTGCAGATTAAAACTCTGATACAACATGGCAGGTTTATTTCATTGGCAATTTTTTAAAACAGTTAATATGGCGAGCAAGCGACTCCCATTCCCGTAACATTATTTACGATAGATATAGAAATATAAAAAAATATTATTATTGAGGTAAAATATTGCAAGATTACATGCAGAAACTAAGCCGGTGCAAATAATGGGTTTTCTCCATAATTTAAAACACATTTATTAAGTGAAGTTAAATAAACAATCTAGATGCTCAAGAGATGAGAAAAGAATAATAAAATGTCAATGTACAGAGGGCTACGCATAATTTAGGCATTGTCAAAAAATACTACTAATACATCTATAAAAAAGACTTTAGACATGTATTGATTATAATATAAAAAATATTCCCCTATCCCAGAGAAAATGTCAAAATCAGTTAAAAGTAGAGAGAAGAAAAACGGTGACCATTTGTAATATTGTCTAATCTATACCTACTTATGATATATATGTATAGGTAGATAACATACAAACACATCAATGCAGCAAGCTCGCAAAGCATTTACACACACAACAATTATGTACTTACTCTAAAATACAGAGAAGATTTTTTCAGTGTAAGTATAAAGGCCTATTCGTGCATTACATTATATTACCAGTGGACGAGTTTTGTAAATTATGTAAACCTGACATATTGCAATCAAGTAATGATTGCTGATTTCATTTGGAAGGTGATTTTTTAAAAGGTTCAGAAAGCACAATACACATACTATATTTTAGTGTTATTCAATATTATAAAAATACAAAGCAATATGTGAGAATTTACAATATTGCAAAAAGCTGATAGAGATCGTCAAAAAATACCAAAGGTGCAATACTACACATGTCCACCCGTTGACTGAGAATCGAAGTACGTATTCATAATAAATAAAAATCCACTGAAGAGCACTAACTTAAACCAAAAACTAAATCCTACATGTCATGTTTGATAGATTGCACATGTCCACAAATAAAAAATGCACTGGTCTGCTACCAACTTGACTAGCCCAATCTCTAGGAGATTTGAGTGGGGCAATATACGCCACTATTGTCGGACACAGAATGCTAATTAATTGCTTGTAATAATATTATGTTACAATTCTAAGAGCATAGTTTTATGTATTTATGTAAAATTTGAAGTTGTCCATCTCATTATAGACAACAAAATATTATGTTTTGCGGAAATAACCTGTGTTAAACTATCAACTATTTTTTAAACCAAAAATTATCATATCAGAACCAAATATACAAGAAAATTACAGGTATATAATATATAATACACACAATCAATTAAATTAACTATACTTAACCTAAGATCATTTCCTTCAGAATAATAGTCAGCTCTATCTTACAATAAGTTATAAACTATTAAGTACCTACAAACTGTACAATTTTTTCAATAAAACTGAAAAGCACATTCAAGTACGGAATAAATAAATAAAATCATTAGAAATATTCAAGAATAAACATGGAAGCAAAAAAATGGAATGTAAAAGAAAACTAATTACGTTTTAAAAAAATAATTTTAATTATTTAACTAGGACTCAAAAAGAGAGAGAAATATTATGAACCTACAAAAATTAAAAAAAGAAATAACTTTTAATTATAAAAATTCTAAACTGAGAATTTCATTGATTGAGATCATATAATATAACTTATCTACCGGACATTCAAAATCAACAAATTCAATGGTCCAGTGTGAAATGGAAGGATAAACATATTTACGTAAAATTAACAGTAGTTGTGGGTAGTTATTTGAAACATAAATTCAATTTTAGACTACCATTGAATTAAAATGAATCTTAACCTTTTCAATGCTGGATACGTTTTTAGATTTTCACGGCCAAAAGCATTTTCGTTGTTTGTTTTTGGGGTGTTATGCCGTGTTGCGCTACCTCCTTCTTTAGCCAACATTTCGGACAGCGTTGCAGTGTCCATCATTCGGCTAAAGAAGGAGGTAGCGCAACACGGCATAACACCCCAAAAACAAACAACGAAAATACTTTTCAATGCTGATTATATTATGTGATGCAGCTTCAGGTGCATCATATATATGACAGCCCCGTAGATAATTAATAATGTTTAATAGTTCTCCACATACCTATTCAATATTATGGTGAGTAATAAAGATAAGTTTATGATGCTTGTTAAAACAATTAATTATTGGTGTAAATTAAAATACATATTATGTAAACATTTATGATTTTTTTACAGAAAATAAAATGGGACAAACAAAATTCTGTGATACTTTCTTACATACTAACAATATGTCACACTTCATGGTCATAAATAATATAAAATTAACAACTTTAACAAATTATAAATAATAAGGGATGCTCTATAATTGGCTAGGAATGGAGTCCCAAAAACAACACAATGTAAATATTTTATGATGGCACTGATGGTAAATAAGGTTCTTGATCTAGAAAACACAAAATTATCAGGAACATGCATATTCAAAATAAATAAATAAAATTTAAAAAATTATTAAAAATGATTATATCTTTGTACATATTTATTGAGTTGAAATGATACTATTGTCTGACTTCCCGCAGGGCTTGTTATATTGCACAGTTGTGTCCAAAATAGTTTTCTATAAAATAAAAAATTATTAAAAGATATTATGTTGCATAGTTAATCCACAAAATAAATTTATTGTTCATCATGGGAAAAAATATTATTTCATGACCAAAATTATACCAAAAAAATAATCTGATTTAGTGTCACGAAGAGATATGGTCCCGTGTGGGGTACGGAGTATTTATTATGCATGTTACGTAATAATGTTATGTACCATGTATGTAAATATTTGAATAAAATGTAATAAAAAAAATGGCAACAATATGAAGAAAATTTTACATTATAAAATGCCCCTGAATTATTACCATGACACAAGCATGCCAAGTTTGTAAAATGATATGTTGTACATGTAATCTTATCGTACAACCCAATGTGATGAATGTATTGCAATTTTTAGAATCTTGTCACTAATAAACGTGTGAAGAAAAAAAATGGATGTAAAACACTAAATAAAATCACTATATATTTACTCATTGGGCGACCCTGAAGATATTCTGAGCGATACACTGGCCAGCAAAATATAGGCTTTGGTCTATATCGTTGCTGGAAATGATAAATGGCTAGAGCACTATACTTTTTACATTTATCCTTTCCAGGGTTTGCAATAATTACTACTTTTCAAAAATAAAACTAAAACTCATATTTGAAATATTGTTTGACGTCTCAAAGTAAATTTCTGCAGATTTCGGAATGTAAAGAAAAGGATTGCATTTTCTAAAATCTTATGAATCCATTGGAAAATGTCTCAAGCAAATTCTTATAAGAGATAAGTAAATATATTTTGCAGTTAGATCTTAGATTGAAACTAAACATATGATAATATAGGATAGGGCATAAAACTTAGTTTACGACACAAAGGAATTACAAAAGTTCTCTACAGGAAAAATCTTTCCAAAATGTATTTACTGCTTTGGATACATTTCAACGGTAGAATCTGATGTTATATACTTATCGATGACAGTTGGTTCATCCTTCAGAAAAGTTCCCGACCTTTCCATAATGGGAATATTCTTCTGATTGGTTTCAAAAATTTCCTCTAATGTTTGGTCTGTGTTCTTAATTTCAGTTTCATTTGGCTTTGAGGCGGTATTTTTAGTCTGAGAGTTAGTCGCACTCTTGCTCTCATGGGTATTTGGCTGAGAAACAGTTTTTGCTTTGGTGCTTTGTGTTGGATTATAGAAAGAGTGTCTTGGCTTGGCCACATCTTTGGGTTGTTCCTCCAATTTGGATTTTACGCCCAACTTGGTTGTGGCTTTTGCACAAACTTTAGGGTTTGCCTTGGATATAATTTTTTTATCAGCAAAGGACTTATTATTCTGAATTTTTTTGGTATCCAAAAGAGGGGATTTGGTTAGTTGGGAATTATTTTGAACTGTTCCAATTATATTAGTTTTCTTTAGTGGCATCCTATTCTTACTGTCAACAACAGGCATTTTGGATAATCTAGAAACGTGTTTGACAGGAGGTGTATTCTTCACTACTTGCCTAGCATTGGTTTCCCTATCTTTGGTTGTGCGGTTAGTATTTATACTTTCTGCACTCTTGTGAACTGCAGCAGGTATCAAGGAGGTTTTACTCGATGAAAGTAATTTCGGTACTTTGGTTTCAGAATGATTTCTCATCATTTTTTCACTGTGTATAGGTTTATGAGATTTTGATGGAGAAGTTTCCAAATCATTGCAAGGCTCTGACTTTTTGGAGGATTTGGAATCATTACTCTTATCAAGTTTATTAACAAACGGAGGGGCTCGTCGCATTGCCGGGCTGATGTTGCGAGACGATTCTCCCGAGGAAATGGGAGCTTGGGTCGTCGCTAAGTCGCTGGTGCTTTTATAGACAGGTTTAGGTTCCAGATACCTGGATTTAGTATTCTCAAACTTGGTGTTGCGGCATCGAGGAATGAGGCTTCTGTGAGTCTTGGATTCTCGAGGCTGGCCTATTCCCGGAAGACTCTTTCTAGAAGCACTTAGTGGAGCATTATCAGCCTTCCTGCTCTGGCTTCCTAGCGTTACAGAGACTTTGGAGCTACTTGAAGCACTTCGAGTACTGCTCGTTCCAGTTGTAGAATGACTCTGAATAGATCTTCTCATTTGATGTAAATCTAGCAACTTTGAAGCATTGGGGTTGTGCTTATCCTGGAATATGACAGAAAACAATTGTTGAAATAATATTTTCCAAATGAAACACAAACTGACCCTTTGAAATACAAATAAATAAGAGGCAATAATCAGTATGATGGGAATATACAGTGATAGGATATTACCTCAGTTCTTGGTGCTCTCACAAGACATGACAATTCTTGTAGGCGGGTTCGAGTGCGTGCATCTAAGGCATTCCAAGCCGGGGTCCTCACCAGGCTGCGCCAAGCCCCCGCGCGTACCAATACACCCTCACACCGAACCACAAGTCTATAATAAAATTTAAAAAGTCAAAAAATAAACTTACACGAATAAAAAAAAATGTTATTCCAAATATTAAAATAGCAATATTTTTTTTTTTACAACAGCTCTACACAGGAGGCCCTGAAAAAATAATTTCCCTCAGGGCCTATGTCATCTTTGGGGATGCTGTGTGGGGGGTATCTTTAAGGAAAGGAAGGAGAGGAAGTTCAGGGAAGGAAAAGGCATGAGGGTTGGGTAGGAATCTGGGGTTCAGTGTGTCCAGATCATCTGCCACCAAGACCTAGACAAACCTCACCCTATGAATCCGGACACCCCTACTAAGTCACCAAACGTAGCGAACCACTTGGGGTGACCTATGGCAGAGGTGTTGGTTATCCAATAGATATTCCCGGGGCGGCGGTACCCATTCTCGCCTCCCAAATTGAAATTATTATTAAACAAGTTTTTTAAATCAAAGGCACCATTAGTTTTCCTAAGTGGTTATCAATCTTCTCCTTTGTGAGGCCTTCCTATCTTTCAATCCCAAAATTAATATGGGAAAAAGTGTATATATATATATTTTTTTTTTTTACCTTCTCAGCAGATCGACAAAGGCGTGTGATGCCTTCCCCCCCTCCTCTGTCATGATGGACTGGGCAACCGCGAGTGCCTCGCACGCCTGCCGTGGAGCCGCCCGCTCGGCGGCTGCTGCCAGGGCATCCTCAAGGCGCGGAAGAGTCCAGGCGCCGGGCCCGGCCAGAGCGCGGAAGTTACGAGAGTTGAGCACAGCCGGTAGGCGCGCACCAGCCAGACGAACACAGGCACCTAGCAGCCGGCGCGCTGCTCCCGACACTGCTGTGCTCCAGCGGCAGCGGGGCAGTAGAGCCAGCAGCTTGTCGCAGCAGGTCACTGTCTCCAGGACGTTATCTGCTGTCTGAAAGATTCATAAATATGTTAAAACCCTGATTTTTTTCAATGAGAACGAGTCGTAGAAACGACCCGTTCTCATGATACAAGTGTCAACCGTGTACATATGTTAAGCACGCGTTTAGCGTGTTTCCTGACTATGCACTGGTGCTGAGGGGATCAATGATGATAGTTCCTCGGAGCATCTTCCATTGATATACCGGTAGAACAAGGCTATGACTATGTTTTGTTAAGGTTTGAGAATTGCTGAAATTCCCAGATGTTTCGAAGACCTGGAATCATTTTCCCAAGACAAATAGCGTGATCATGGCTACAAACAGAACTCGTTTCGCGTCAAATTTATATTGTTGACGTCATTATGGGGCCCTTAAGTATGGTTGCCTGTGCTACGGCAGTTATTCACATTGTGTGGTCGGTCAAAGTGAGTCGAGCTACTGACATGCGACATTCAATGGCAGTAGCAGCTCGCACTGTGAAACCAACCCTTTAGACCTGCACCAGTAGCTTCAGCATAATGGCGAGCCCTGGCCCATGCACCAAGTGTAAAATGTTTGTTAAACATTCCATGGGCCTAACACATCGATTCCAATAGTAGTGTATGGCCAGCATATCGAAGGTTGCGGGATCGAAACCCGGCTTATGCTTATTATTAACAAGCTTCTGCCCGCGACTTCGTCTGCGTAGGATTAGTACTTCGAGTAACCTATTTTCTTTTCCTAGGTCCCATCTACGTTTATACCAAAATTCTTAACCTATTTATTTAAAAAATGTATAATTCTTGATTCAATTCAAAGTATTAGGCGAGTACTTCAAATAAATTCACTAATTTAAATATTTTCGAAAATAGAATTTTGATTTAACAATCATTGTTTTGCAAAATGTCATTCTCAAATTTTGACGGTTTCTATTAAACAATAATTATTATTTTCAATATATTGAAAATAAATAGCTAGCTTTACAAATCATAGCCTATATGTTATTCTGATGTATGAGTTATATTATTGTAAAGTTTCATTAAAATTCATTCATCAAATTTCGATTTAAAGAGGAACAAACATACATACATCCATACAAACTTTCGCGTTTATAATATTAGTAAGAAAGATAAGATAAATTATGCTTATGCTTATTATTAATAAATTTTATATGATTTATTTGTGTTATTACACAATTAATTAATTTAAAAAAAATAATATATAGTATATTTGTGGCACATTCCAAAGTGGAAGATATCCTATGTATCGCCCTGGTGTACGTTGCTTGAAATGGCTTTGGCTGTGTTTGGCGACCAGATCTGAATAGCCAGGTAGTTCCCCACCTTACTCTTCCCCAGCCCTTTCCTCTCCCCACTACATTCAGCCTCACAACATAACCCAATGGGGAAATCCATAGTCTCCATGCCATGGCTCCAGCTGTTTTTTGTTTAACAGCTCCATGGGAGCAGTTAAACAAAAAACAACAAAAAAAACATGAGCTGCTGCCACGGTCCCTTCCAAAGCCATTTACTGTATGATGCAAATTAATCAAATAAAATTTACTTGCACATGCCAGGTTTCTAACCCAAAACCTCAGGATTCGTAACCAAGGATCATAACCACTCAACCACTGAGGTCGGTATTAAGTATGTTGGATCTTCCCTGTTGAAAAAGTTGTATTTTTGCAGTGCCTCTAATCAAACTCAATCTTGCTAGTTTTATATTTATGAGAGTCAGAGTAATTCCAAACATAATTAAAGGGTAGCGTTTCCATCTGCAGAAACGCAGAAGCAATAAATTATTTGTGCAGACTAAATTGAAGACTGATAATGAATGACAACTGTTGAATCAGACGGCAAAAATGATACTATTATTTTTAACATCAACCATAGAATAACATAAGAAGTGCCTTAGCCTTGTGGACGAGTTTCGTTAACCAAATATTTGATAAAACGAGGATTAAATTTCCAATACAAATCTGTGTTAACGAAATTTAAATGGGATGGAGATCTACGATATCAGTCAGGCGAGCGTAAGTGGACAGAGTGCTAAATGGAACATCTGTTTTCATTCGATTTGTATAGAAGGCACTTCTAGTTTTTTTTCTTTATTCTACGGATACAACAATCTATGTACGTAAATACACATATTGCACTCTGATAACTCTTAGAAAACAAATAGAATTGTAAAGACTGATAGGCAAAGTTCAATGTGATGCAATACTGGCTTTAATTTCAAGATACAATTCAATACAGCATCATACGCTCTTCCCCCTTACAATACAACAAAACACATTTCAGAAATCATAAAAAAAAATAAAAAATTTTAAATGCACAGAAACATAATCAACACAAAGCTGATTATTTTACGAAGAGTAAAATAGTAATATTAACTGCGGAAGAACCTATTGAGATACTTGTATAATAATTTAAAGTTAAACAAAAACTTCAACTCACCATATACACCACATGTTGTTGGTAGCACTTGTCAATCAGCTCTCTAGGCAGAGCGGCAAATTCCTTTGTTGGCCAAATTCGGACAAAATATTTAGTTATCCAATCCAAACTCTTCCTGTATATTTCATCCAACCCATAGGCTGATGACAGTGGGAGGCATTCCAACACACCAACTGAGCAAACTGGACAAGGCTAGAAGAGACAAAATAATGCTTGATAAGTATTACACCAAATGAGAAAAACATTGTAAACTAGACAGTAGAAACAAAATAAACTGCGCATGTATTTCATTTATCACATCCACAGAGCCACGAAGCATAACCTTAAAACACTATTTAAAAATCATTTCTCTGAATAAACCAGTTATTCAGAGAAAACTACTTATGTTAGATTATATGCCATTTTTATAATTATATAAATACATTGTCTGGTAAGACGGTACAATTCACAAAACATAAATTTTTAAAAACAAGTGAGATATTATGGCGCACGGCAAAAAATTTTGCATCGGCGATAAGGTGTTAAATGATAGAGTAAACTTCTTAGATCCAGATTTGCACTCTTGTTCAGTTTAGGTATAGGCGGAGCGGCATTTTTATTCGAATTTTTCTTTTAAATTTAATTCAAATTAAATAATATTGTTATTACAGTAGAATTTGGATACAACGACTTCGGTTATAACGACTTACCATTTTTAGCGACGAAAATGTAAACTAAAGTTAGGTTTCATAGTTAGGTACTAGGAAAAATTATAAGTTTAGTACAACTCCGTTTTATTTTGCTTACAAAACCTACGCACCAACACCTCGCCGCCCCGCGCCTTGCCTTCTCTCTCCTCCCGTCTACTCCCCGCGCGCTAACGCTGCCTTTGCACACATCAGTTTTTTCCCGTAAGTCACACATGTAAACGATTTCTGGCCAATGGGCACATTGGTTTTTGCTTACGTGAGCGACTTACAGGAAAAAACTTATGTATGTAAAGGTAGCCTAACACCTATCCTAATTAGCACGCGTAAATCACAGTCAGTGTTTATCATCTGTTGTGACAACTGCTTGACACAATGAGTTCCGTGAAGCGAAAGTGTTTTTCAATTGAAGAAAAAAGTGCTATAATACACCGTTTAGCCGGAGAATCAAATGTAACCCTCGCAAAGGAGTTCGGCGTAATTTGTAATAAATGTTTTATTTACTTAAAAATAAAATCTATCGATTCTTGGAATAACAAGGTTCCATCTGCCTTGGTAACGTCGTGCGATAATGGGATCTATAGTAAGCACTTTAGAGTTCATTATCGCATGACGTTAGCGCAATAGATGGAACCTTGTTATTCCATAGGGTCGCTATCTATACTATTACATATTTCACTACAATAATTAGAATGACATTAATAAGTATCATAATAAAAACAAGATTAAATTATCCGGCCGTTTTGTGCAGGTCGGTATATGTGGATTCTACTGTATTAAGTTCTACAAATATTTTAGTTTTATTACATGTTTTGTATTGTTTCAGTGTACTACTCCATTCCGAAACAGCTGTCACCATAATACTAAGGCGCTCAGCTGACCGGAGAAACTGAAACCAAACCAAAACTGGCTGGTTGCTATGGTTTCCAACCAAACTTCTATGACGCTATTCAATTTTACGATTTCAGTTTATTATCTCAACTTGTTTAACCATAGACATAGAACAATCAACTGTCATCGTAGCAACTTGCATGGCGAGTTTCAAGTCACTGCTTGCGTTGCCATTGACAACGGGTTTATGAGAAGTTGTGTAGTGTGCGGACCATTACGTTGACATACACAGGATAGCGAGTTTAGTAGCAAATTGTTTTTTTTTCAGTTGCCTCGTCAGCGGACGCACTTACTTGCAGAACTTAAAGTGGGTGATAGACGTAGAAGCTATAAAATCGCGATATTAAAGTTCGCAAACTTACTCGGCTTAGCTTTGGTGACACACCACAGCTTAGCTCGTGTGGGCTTACGAAAAGAGACCATTTATCACTTGTGAATTTAGTAAAATAATTACAAGAAGAGAAGGAAGATTTTCATAATTATTTGAGAATGCCTGAGCCCCTTTGTGAAGAGATCTCGCACTTACACCTATTATAGTTAAACAGAATTTTCCGTGAAGTGAATACTTGCTTGAGATGAGCTATTTCACCTCACACTATTAGCTATTTTATAAAAGGGCTAATTTCTTCACTTTTGGGAACAATTCATATAGGTCTCATAGAAATCGTTGTGCCTCCCATACTGTCATGGTGAGAAATACGATCTAAATGGTATTATAAAGAGAAAGCACATCGCTTTATATTCAAGTCTAAAAGTTAACCACAAACTATTTAAAATGTCCTTTAAAAAACCAAAGTATCCGACCGCGATTTGAAAAAAGAATTGAATTTAAAAAACAGCTGAAACCAATATGATTTTGTGTGAATTCAAAAACATTGTATTCGAACATACCTTGTGAAACAGGTGACAATATTTAACTTTCAGAGTGTACATGACAACTTCCTTCAGCCCTTCCAACGAAAGCATGTCTGATAGTGCGGCTAACTCAAATATACTAATTGAATCAGGAATAGTGGAGGCTCCAGAATATATGTGGCACAGGGCAAAGTGAACCACATTGAATGAAAACCTAAAAAAAATAAAATTAAAAGTAATTATTATTGCACATTTCCCAAGATAAAATAAACATTATTTTGATTTTTAAGCAAAAACGGCAGTCTTGGTTGCCGGCTTAACAAAAATTAAAAAGTTTACAAGAACACAACGGCATACATACCCATCCAAAGATATGACATTTCCAGAGCTCTGTACCCAGGAACCACTCAGAATCCCAGCAAAGTAGAGGCACCTAAAATTAAACAAAGTGTCATGAAATCCTTGATACACACATCTTTGATTTGACAGAAGTCAACAACAAGATATTGTTGACAACTATACTGAGAAGTGTGATGAGCACTCACCGTGATGAAAGTATACACTTGTGGGCTTTAATCTTCCTCCCAGCAACATCCACGGTCACATCAGGGGCTATCTCCTCCAAAAACATCCTCAGAAGGTCTTCTCCCAAGCGAGATTTGCAATGCAGAAGGCTACTGGATTGCTGCTCATCCATACTCCCATCTACCAAAAAATTATTGATTTATTGTAGAAAAAATCATATTTAGATGACTATCATGTGAGGTTTATAAAAATACAAAATGTTCTGAAGTTTTTTAAAAATATTCTTACCATTTGCAGAAAAACAGGAACTGCTCTGCAAGCTACTATGTTCGGTCATATCAGAGTACAGAAGTTCTGTATCCCTTAGATACAGTCCCGGTGTTGGGAGATAAGTCAAGGACCTATTCTGAGCTCCGAGACTTCCTGGAGTACTTTTGCTTAGTTCATTTTTCAAATGCGGGAATAAGCGGGTCAAACTATATATATTTTCAGAGTGAAATGATGAAAATATTTCAGTAGAATGGGTCATCCGATTATCCTCAACCCAAGAAGCTTCAGGTATAGATCTTGTCATTCGAGAGTTCACAGGATTTTTGAAATGTTCTCTTATGTCCAAGTTTAGAGCCGGCAATGGCTTGTCTAAATCTGAAAGACGTACAAAGTTTGAAGTTTTGGAAGTATCGCTGGTATCGATCTCTTTTTCTGTATCTTTTGAGTTCATGCTAGTTGTGTCTGATGTTGGTAAATCTTCAACCAGACCTTCAATAGAGTCAGTCATCGGGTCTTGCGCTTCAACCTTGACAACTACTGGTTCAGGGTGAAAAGTTAATTCTTCATTGTCTGTAATTGTGGGAGACGTGTCTTCCGTTAAATTATTTTTATCTGAACATGTGCTACTCTTATCAAATGTTTCATTTAACTTAGCATCACATTTGTGTTTCTTGGCATTGGCTCCTTCAACATTTTGATGAAGTCCTTTATTATCAAGAGCAATGGCAATATTTTCAGAACAGCTACTTTCTGATTTGGAGAAAGTTGTCAAATCATCTACCAGAGAAACATCAGACAGAGAGTAGTTTGATTCCTTTTTAGTATTCATCTGGTTTATAAATTCAGGTGAGGTCTCAGAGAACTTACTCATACTCAAACTTTTGTGCTTATGGAGATTCTTTAGTTTATTCTGCGGCTCAGCTTCAGCTTTGCAGTCAGTAAAATTCCACGAATGCCGGTTCACATTGCTCCCTGGCTTATTGTTCTTAGAGAGTGGATCCATTTCTTTTCTCAACATGTTTAGCTGTGGATTAGATCGAAGAGGAATCTTATCAGCGACCATTTCCAAAACCGTGTGTTGTTCCTCTTCGGAATCTTTATTTTCATCTGACGAAACCACCGGTTTTTCATTTTCTTGGACGCTTTTCAAAGGGATATCCCTTTTTCCTTCAGCATTCAACACCAATCTTGATGGCATTTCCTTCAAGTTCTTGTTGTTACCCAAGTCCACGTACATTGAAAACAAGCTCTTCTTCTGTTTCAACTTGTCATTTTCTAGACTTGTCAATTTGGCCTCTGCCTCGGTGGGCATGTTTGAGAAGTCAACATAGAAGCCAAGGGATGTTTTTTTTTCAGAATAGTAGTTTTCATCACTGACTTTGTCATATGAATCTTTTTCTATTACAGAATGGTTCAAAGAGATATATCTCTCAGTCTCTGAGTGATCATTCTTCTTGCAGTCACTCATATCGACAATCCAAGAAGATTTGGGACTTCCTCTGTGTCCGTCACTCATAAGTAAAGCCAGACTATTTGGCAGTGAATGGGAAGTCTGTTGGATATTGGTAACAAAATCTTCAATGGTTGCACCACCTGAAATGATAGGCATTGAGTCATCACACTTTTGCATTCTATGCGGAGAATCAAACTGTGAATTGATTCTAGGGGAGTCCGGAAGAGTGCCATTACTCTCATTTCCTTGAAAAGATCTTTTCCAATCTATTTGCATTATAGAATTACTGGGGGTTTTAGGAACAACACAATTTGACTCCATAGACATAGTATTAGATTGACAATCACTAGTTGTTAGGGACTTTTCACCTCCATCTTGTTCAAACATTGTACAAGCTGAATTATCATGACTGAATTTTGAATCATTGTGTCGGGTAGCATAACTTATTTCACCGTCATGTGTAGAAACAGCTTTTTCCAATTCATCGAATTCTGCAAGTTCCAACGAATCTTCATTGTTACTTGCTTCAGAACTATTCTCTCCGTCTAGAACGGCAGGAGAAATGTGACTTAAATTATTGTTAATAATCGGTTCAGATCTCTGAAGGTGGTTGGCACTTTCGGATGAAGCACTTTTTGTTGGTTTAGAATTCAAAAATAACTCTCCATCATCTGCGAGGGCGGCTGCGTCGATGAAGCAGGCAGTTTTCACTTTTGCACTTAACATGTGCTCAATATCTGATGTTTTGCATTTAACTACAAAAGCACTATAATCAGATGAATATTTTTGTTCATGTTTAATAAATGCATTGCAGACTTCTTTGATTTCCACAACATTCTTGGGTGGGAAAATAGATTCCCAGGAACCTGTTTCGGACGATACTGATGAGGATTCTAAAATAACAATTTCTTCATTAAGGCGCTCTTTTTCTTCTTTGCTTGAGGTTTTGCAAAACTCTGTTTCGCATCTGTAGTGCAAGTTAGCGAGATCTTCGCTGTCTGTTTCAGCAGTGTTGCTGTTGGTGTATCTCTCGGAGCCCCATTCAGACCCATATGGTGAATCCGAGTTCACGGAGATTCCAAGATCAACCAAGTCTTGACAGGTTTGACTGGTATGGTTTGCATTATTTCTTTTATCAATAATGCGACCAATCAAGGATGAACTAGAAGTTTCTCCAATAAAAGTTTGTGAACTTGGACTCAACAAAGATGGTTCACCCTTTTCTTTAATAGAAATTAATTCTTTAACATTGTGCACATCTTGGTGACCTGCATCTGGATGACGGCTATAATTCAAAGAATAGCTCTGAGAATCATCATCTTTTAGAGGGTCACTAGAGAAGAGGGATTCTGTAAAGTCAATTCCGGAAGTTTCAGATTCTGTGTGTTCTCTGGGACTACCATAACTCTCCACCAGCCCGCTAGAAACACTTGTAGTTTCTAATCCGGAATCTACAGTTGTGATTATGTTCTCCATTTCTACTGGCATTGAGTGACTCCTGGACTTCACAAAGACTTTGTTAGTAATTATGGGTTCTAGGAGCGAGGGACAAAAGTTAGTGCCTGGTGTTAAATAGTCAGATGGTGAACTGTTATCATCATCTTCATCCACTAGGCTATCGGGGGTAAAGCCTTCACTGACTTGAGAGTTTTCGTCATACTTAAAATCATTCCGAATCTCTTTCTTCAGGTGCGAAGTGAAGTTTTCTTTCTTATTATCACTGTCTTGGTACGATATTACAGCTTGATCTGTTTTAGTTCTACAAGGACTGTAGAACTGTGAT
Source organism: Limnephilus auricula (assembly GCA_951813805.1). NCBI lineage: Eukaryota > Metazoa > Arthropoda > Insecta > Trichoptera > Limnephilidae > Limnephilus > Limnephilus auricula. The sequence continues at coordinate 28,237,872 of OX638391.1, forward strand.
GACGGATTGGCCCACTCATGCCCTTCTGTTTTTGGCCTATAAGGGTTACCTTTTTGGGTATTAATGGTCTGATTATTTAATCTCTTAAACCTACTGAAATCACAGCTTCCGGAATGTTTGAAAACTTTTGATGTATGACTAGATCTCAATGACAGAGTTGTTGGTTTTATCCTTGATGCTGGAGAAAGTTTTCCTGCAACAGTTTTCTGAGTTTTCAATATGGACTGAAACGCTGTTAATAGCTCATCTTGCTCTGTTAATTCTTGCTCCAAAAGGTTTGGCTCTTCCGGGCCATTTGTACTTTCACCAACCGATGGGTCAGCTCTTGGGTTAGTAAAAGTGGATGTGATAGTACTGCTAACGCACGAAGGGCTGGTCTTGGGGGTAAGGAATAATTCGGAATCCGGAGTAAATGGTTCCAGTGTTTTTATAGAAAATTGGTTAGCATTTAACAAATCTTCTTCAGTTATATTTTCCTGCAAATATTCCAAAATTTCATCTTCTTGTCTTTTAACATTACATTCTGAGTATGTGTCACTGGAAACAAAGAAAAAAAACATGAAATACTTCAACATTTTAAGGCACTTCAGTTATTTTTGATTAATTATTGTAGAATTTTTTATTATTGTACACACCTGATGAAAGATTCGATCTCTATAAATGTTTCTTTGCTGACTCCTTTCTTCAAAATACTCTCCAACGTTTCATAAAATCTTGGAGATCTTGTTTTCAAAATACACCGATGTGTTGATATTTTCAATTTGCCAAGAATAAGCTCAATATCCGTGTAAAGAGATTCATCAAAAATCCTTTAATAAAAAAAACACTGTTAAAATCACAAATAAAACTCAAGCATAAATGAAAGCAAAATAAAACTGTAAAAATAATACATTTACAAAACTACAACGCACCTAAATACATTTGGGATGAATTGATGAACATTGGAAGACCATTCAAACATTAACAGAAAATATACATCTGAAAAAAAAGAAACAAAATCTAAGCAAAATATAAAAGCATGCTCATACTAATTGAAGGGTTATTTCAATGAGTAAAAAATACTGTGAGTTATGGAATGGTGCTATTCTCATGAACTGTAGTGAAAAGCCAGAAGGAGAGTGGTACTCCATCTTACAACTTTATTCTACTCAACCATGACTCTTCTCAAAACCCTATCAAAACAATAAACAATATTACGTAAAGTAGCAAAGCACAATAAACTTGGCTGCTACTGAGAAAAAAGTTCTTGCATAAGGAATAAGTAAATTAATTAAAAAAAAACACTCTTTGAGGTTTGGTAGGTATTTTTTTCAATTGTGACATCAAATCACAATTACATAAACAATGTAAAAAAAAAAAAAAAAAACTCCACAGTATGCTGAACCAAATAGCAGTGGGGGAAGCCATCAATGTTTTAAATATGATTATATCACGATGAAAATATAACCACTGGAGCGACAGAGTAATTAAAATATTTTTCTCAGATTGCTAAAGGCAATTTTTCTGCACACATTAAAAAAATCATTCCGCCAAATTTTAATATGGAGACATACAAACTGATTATAGTTCTATGTAGCCAATAAATACCCTTATCTTTTGTCTATTATCACATATTTGTAGGATTTATAAAAAAAATATAATTAAATCTTTAACCTTAAAACATTTTAAAGAATCTAGAGAATATTTATTTTGTTATATTTTAAATGTACAATATATTATATAGTATTTTTTTAAAAATTTTTTTTTGAAAATTTGCCAACAATTTTGGCAACAAAGCAATCCGAGGTTTTGTAAATAGTGCCATAATGTGGCAAAAAGCGCTCGGGTGGTTAATACATTATGGTCTGGGAGAGAGCAGTGATCAATGAAAAGACATTAGAGCAATAAACTTGATGAGCAAAAATTGTAATAAGTACACACACAAAATGATTAGGTAATTAAAAATGATTTCATATTAATGTGGTTGTTGTGTAAAGTTAACCCGGCCTCATGGGGGTGGAAATATGATACAAGTATATGCGGTTTGGGTCATCATGACCCACTTATTCAATACCGGGTATTTAATTATATTTATGCTTCTTTGCCTGTAGTTGCCTATTGCTATATTGCACTTTATTGAGGAAATAATTAATTCTTTTATTTCAACAATATATATTTTTTTAACCAATAAACAGACCATTTAAAAAAAGTTTACAAAATTAGCTTACTCTTTGCTTATAAAACTGAACTCTTATTTGTTATCATTCTTTTAACTTAAATGGCACTTTTAGGAACTAAATAAACTAATCTTTGGAAAAAATAACAAAAGTTTAATTCGAAAGATCATTATGAATGCAGTCGGTGCAAAAAGGGGTCAACAGGAAAAGGTCATATTCACTTTTCGGCACGTGTAACTCGCATGTTGATCGCCGTCCAACTGGACTGATTTCTCATTAAAAACCTTTAAAGAAAGTCAACCTCTCCAGCTACTGGGAAGAGCGACAACATCGCATGTGTAGTTATAATACCACAAGCAATTTAAAACACAGCGGGTCATTTTGACCCATCCCCCATGACGCCGAATTAAAAAGAGTGACTACAATGCGTTAAATGAAATAAGAACTGCGTATTTAATCCATTCTTAAAACCAGGATTTCTGAAGAATGGACACAAAGATAACCGTTACTCAGAAATGAGTAGAATGGAGATTTTTTGAGGTTCATGACACGGAATGTCGACAATAATATTTATGCTTATCCCGGACATGGGTCACCTGAAGTGGTTCGCTACATTTGGTGACTTAGCAGGGGTGCCCGGATTCATGGTGAGAGGTTTGTCTAGGTTTTGGCGGCGAATGCGTTTGCCCACCTATTGCCCACAGATTGGGAGACAGATTTATGGAGACCTAACCTAGACCTCACCAGCCAGACTACTTGCCATCACCTTGCACCGCAGTGGGCGGGATGTCATGACTCATGGAGACTTTGACCCCCAGATTCCTACTCACCCCTCACACCTTTTTCCTCCTCAGAACGTCCTAAAAAGTTTCCCTAAAAAGACCCTCCAAAGAGCGTCCCCAAAGATGACATAGCCCCTGAGGGAATTTTATTTCTCAGAGCTTCCTGTGTGGAGATAATTTAAAAAAATAATTTGAGAGTTCTTAAAAAAATTATTTGTGCAAAACGGTTTTACAAAAAAAAAAGTATTACTTAATAACACGTATTTAATACACAAATTCTTATTTTGTATTGAAGTATTTTTGACATTAAATCATCTTTGTTTTCTTTTTCTAAGTGTCACCAAACTTTCTTTATGACAGCAATATAACATGCACAAGTAAATATTATCACAACATTTTTTAGAAAACTGTTTTCCGGATAGTATAACATAAAATGGCTACCTAGCAATATCGTTCTGCAGTCCCAGCTGAATGTGCTTGTTGAGGCGCTGAGTCAGGGCCTTTAGCTCAGAATCAGTCGGTCCATCCGAGGCACCCGGCGGGCCTTGCATCAACCATCACCCACAGATCTGCTCAACAACAAACCACCAATTTGTACAGTCTCTTCTAAAGCCCACAGTTACAACTTAATAACCAAATATCTTTATACATCATACATCGGTAGCACGATACTTTAGTGACGTGGTGACTGAGTTACTTACATTAAAATTTTGAATCCTTTATTGCATATTTAGATCCAATCGCATAAGATTTTTCAGTGAAATAGAATGTAAGTAACTCCGTTACAACGTCACTAAAGTATTGTGCTATGAGCTGGGTGATCCATAGAAGAGATATTAAGGATAGTAATTATCTAAAATTCAGCAAAATAGCAGTTGATTTTTGTGAATGTGTATACAGGCGCTTCTAAGCTACAACCCTTTTGTTGAAGTCTGGCAGATTACATCAAGTTGGTGATCAAATTGATGAAAATTAGTGCCATTTAGTTTTTTTTTAACGTTGAACCGTCCAATAACAAATGAAGAATTTGAACATTATAAAGCGGATTCTGTCTGTTAATGGCTGAAAAAACACTGAAACAAACCGTTCAAAAGTCAAACATTTAAAATGGCGGTGATCGTTGATTTGATCATCAATCAAATGTGACGGAGATTGAAACATCCCAGCATTAGTAACGCTTGTGAAGAAACAATATTATTGAAACTGTTAATATTTTATTTTTACATACTTAGATTTGATTTTTGACCTTTTTTTCAATTGTGTGATTCTTTAAAACAACTTTATTACATAGCGGATATACTTTGGTTTTTTTAGGGCATATAATTCGATGTCTATCAATAAATAAAGCTTGGGCACAGTTATTAGGACACATGTAGCAAATACTAAGAAAAGTGGTAGTGAAAATACAACGGAGTTCTTGCTAGGACAGAAACTAGAAAGAGAATGTCTGTATGTCATTTGTTTATTTTCAATGTATTTGAAGGAAGATAATAAACATTTGTGTTTTTTTTTTGCAACTTGACTTTAACCTTTCGTTTGTCGTGAGCCCACCGGCGGGCAGGTGACAGCTATCAGATTAAAAAATAAAATGCGATTTTAAGCTTTATGTATAAAGAAACTGTACAAGGAAAAGGGCAGAATCACTTGCGCCAATATCATTTCAGACTTTGCTTTGTATTAGAGCACTCTAGCTTCTCAGAGTGCTGTGATATTAATTTTCTGTGAAATTCGGCCTTGACATTGTAACTGTCATCCGACATTCAAGAGGTTAAGATAAGAGAAAAATTTTGTAATAGATAATAAACAAAAAATATACATTTGCAAGCCTTTCGTTAGAATATCTATAAATAAATAATATTGGATTGCCTGTGTATACTGCGTAACCACTTGCGTTACATTTTAAGGCGCGACCACTGTAGGGTTAACTTGCTTCTAAAATGAGTTAATAATGAAAATTTGTGTTATAATGTATGTTATTAAAATTGTTGTCAAAAAACAGATTTCTAGATATTGTGGTTACTTTTGGCTGTAGCTTTTTTTATATGTATCCAAAGAATGAGGAAACTTTTTGTCAGCAAATAAGCATAATCAATACAATTATTAAAATGAATTGATCGAAACAATATTATCAATTGAAATTCAATTGACTTCGCCGGACATTAGATAATATGCAATACAAAGGTTTAATTCAGAGTAGTTGTATGTATGAATAATAATTAATGTTTCCATCGTCGCTTAGAAAACAACAAAGGCATCTGCGTCATTGAAATAAAAACAGAAATTATCACAAACTATGTTAAAATTTATACATCCACTACGCATTATCGAAAATAACAATAAAAATAAACAGCAAATTCAATAATTCATAATAAATTTCAGTACGCACCGTATATACATAGATATAGTTAGTTCTGAGTATTTTATCTGTAGTAGAAAGAGAGATAAAATTTAAATTCAAGAACGGTTAAATATGTGATAGTAATCAGAACAAGCTTTTACTGCCAATAAACGTAAAAGATTGAACAATATATTAAACATCAAATGGGTAAAATGGTTTTAACAGTCATTATCAAAAACACTTAAAACTAGATTAAACCTACGCTTGAAATTGTGTTAGATGCAATTTTCACCTTCGAAGCAAGAAAAGCTTATCTTGAACACATATATTATTATTTATGACAATTATATGGAGTGATTATTTAACATATCATTATTTTATTTAAATTCACAAATCAAATTAACTTATCCAGGGCTTGTGTGTAAATACAGCTTTCATTACATATTATGAACAATCTTGACAAAAGTCAGCAATTACATTACATGGGTAAGAAATAAACAATATGTTATCAACTTTTGTCCCCAATACCATTTAGCTGGAAGCACATTATCTCAAAGCTATTAAAAGTTAAGAAAGTTTTGTTTGATTGTGAGGGCAGAACAGAATATATTGGTTAATAACTTGAAAGGGTTATCAAATTAAACACAAATAATGATATAGAATAATTAAATATGAGTGATACGCGACTGAAACAACTGTCATAACTGACAAGATAATATTGCTAATTATACTGCAACTTATAATTATGAAAATTTGTATGTTAAATTAATAAAATTATGAATAAACGCTTGGACCACGTTTATGCCTGTGCATATTTATTTAAATGACTTGAATAAGAATTTATGTTTAAGCACGAAACTTCGTGTCTGAAATAATAATAGATTCTAATAAGTACGTGTTTGACAGGTGTGGTAAATAAATGTGCAAATTTGAAATGAATGAAGTCGGCAAATCTAGTAATGCATCGCGAACAAATAAATAAAAGAATCGTTTAGTTATTTATTTAACCTTAGCAATTATGTTTCGCAAATCTGCGCAAGTATGACAGATGGTTACATCAATGAAAAGTACAAAATGTTCATGTATTATAAAAACTAGTTGTCAGGTGTGAAAAAACGTGATGTGAAAGCAGATTTCTAAAAACACATAACACAATTTCTCCGCTGACCGCAACGCATCGCTCGCAAAATAACTAGCCGGTTGTTTTGGCATTCTGTAAACAATGCTATTCAAAATTATCGACATTCGCCATTGAGTTTAGCGAACAATCGCGGAGGGTTTGGCTCCTTCCGCTGTGGGGTGATGAGTATGCGAGAGGCGATTTCTTTGTACTTACGTGTTTTTTAGTACAATGCTGATTGTTTCCTTATATTCCTATATTACATCACGGAACGCGACTACGAATTACGCACTTACAAAAAAAACATTGTGCTTTGAGAATTTAGAACATTTAATCAAAAGCTGAGACAAACCACCGTCGGTAACGCCATGGACGAACTGAGAAAAAGACCGTAATGGCGTGATTGCGAATACTGAATACCGAACCTGAATAGCGAACAAGCAAACCGATTCCGAAAGTAATATCAACTATGGTTATCGCAAGAGTTTCTTGTTTCGACTACGGAATACGCTGCCGGTCGCAGTACGAATAATGTGACCTTTTTTGTTTTTTGGGAGACCCCATGTAACTAATATCAATACTATATGTAATTATTAGGAGATTCAGTTCGGCAACAATGTGTAGTAAACTATTTATATTTGTGTGTCGGTGTAAATGTTTTATGTGTCCCGGTTTTGTAAATATTTTCCCTGATATTTCACACAAGCAAGGGCCGGGTTACGTCACGAACTCTGCCTCACGGTATTATGATCTTGCCGCCGTTTTCGCGGGCTTAATAAAATTCAACCTTGTAGAATTAATTTAATTATGAAAACGAACTATAAAAAAAATAAAAATACTGGCTTTTAAGTTTGCCTGTGAACATTGATAAAAAAAGGTCTCAACTTCCTTATAAAATATTTTGGTTTTGGTAAGTTGTTGACGTGTATTTTGTATCTGTTTACTTTACAAACGTCAAAGCAGAACTGACATTTGCCGTTATTTGAAAAAAAAATGGCATTTTCCAGTAGGGTGATGACTTTTGCGTCATCCTGTGTATATATATATATATATATATAGGTCCCACAACATTTATTATGTCCCTGCGTAAATCCGTCTTTGGCCGTCCAGCCCTTCTAGTTATTTTTTTTAGATTGTTTTTGTGCATATGTATTGCTCACAATAATCGCTAATATTATATATTTTTTAATATTGATAATAATGCCGGATATGACGTTTTTTATACTTGCATGCACTTCTTGCGTCACGTTCATACTCATGTCCGGGTGTATATTTTTTGTATATTGTAGGACCCTTTTAATATAGGTTCCACGTCCTTTCACTCTAATTTATATTTTACGTCTTCTGTATTTTGCTAACTTTTGATAAAGGTTTCACTTCAAACACTCACAACAAAAAACTGTCCAAAGAAGCGAAGCTAGCAGTCCCGAATAGAAAGTGGTACCTATCTTGATATATGACAGTGGACAGGGAATCGGCAGAGGAAGGATGAAAGTAGACTAAATGTTAAAGAAATGAAATCCCTGACGAGTTTGTGTGGTAAAACCACGTATGATCGTGTGAGAAACGTGGAGTACGATTAAGAAGGCAAAAATAGTTTGAGTATGTAGAACAAATGAATAATAATGTAGTTTAATGAGAATATAATAATAAAATACTACACAAAAACTAGTTTGGTGTTATAAAATCACTCAGCACACAAAATGCTATTGCTAACGTAACTTCTTATGTTTACGAATCATTAGATAATGGTAAAAAATGTGCAGGTATATTTATTGATCTCAAAAAGCATTTGATAGCATATCCCATAAGATTCTACTACGATTAAGTGGATTTCAAACTACCTAAAATATCGTCCAAAAGTCGTAAAAATAAATCAGGTAAGCAGCGATAAAAAAATATCCGACTTTGGAATTCCGCGAGGTACAGTGCTTGGACCAATTATTTTTACCATATATGTTAACGACATTTTTTTTCAACCACTACTTGGCCAAATTACTTCATATTCCGACGATATAGTACTAATAATAAGCGAAAAAACTTGGGAAAACGTAATATTTAAAGCCACTGAAGACAAAAATACTCTTAAGAATTTCTTCGACATTAATTTACTATCACTAAATAGTGATAAAAAGTATGTAATTCCATTTGCAATACACACAAATGATAACCCTAAAAACTCTAAAAGACATAATAAAACTTACTGTATCCAAAACTCCTCAATTTAAAAAACTACAAACACAATCCAATATCTAGGAGTAATTCTCGACAAAAATTTAAAATGGAAGGAACAAATATGTAAAGTTGTAAAAAAATTTTGAAAAACGATATATATATATTCTTAAGAATCTATATTTAATCTACTGTGCCTTAGTTCAATCCACTCTACAATACGCCATTATAAGTTGGGGAATCGCATTTAGATGTAACCTTAATCCAATAGAAATTGTGCAAAGAACAATAATTAAAATTATATTAAAAAAAACCTTTGGACTACCCGACGGAACGCCTGTTTGAAGAATTTCAAGTACCTACCTACATTTAAAGATTTATAAAAATATGACGCAAATGTGAATGGTAAAAGAAGACGGAGACGAGCGAGGAAGACATGAAACGATCAGAATATGTATGAAATCATGTATGAATGTGAATGAGGCAAATTCGTGTGCCAAGACTGAGTCGCTGGCAGTCCGTCCTCTCTTCCTACCCCTGCGGGGAAACGGCGTCCTGATTAGTTAGTTAGATTTTTAAAAAAGAGGAAGGTTTGTAAAACATGTGTAAAACTCTGCTTAGAGCCCTTTAGCAAATTTAAAAAAAAAAAATCGAAATTAGTCCGAATACCCTATCTAAATATACCTATATAGAAATAAAACTAATTAGTATTATTTATATGAAACCTTTTTATTTAATAATTGATACTTCTATAAAATCAGACTAAGACTGGTGATAGTAATCATCATATTATTTTCTTTGTTATTCTTATAGCAATAATAAAAAAATATATTATTTGTATCTGATATACAGCGAAAACACAAAATCAACCTTCAATGAAATAATAAAACCAATATTTGTGTCTCATCGTCATTTCCATTTGAAGACGTTATTTACGTCTCTTCTTATTGCGCCTAAAGAAGTTTTACTTCAAAAAACATTGGACCCCACTGTTAATTAGGCAATCCATTAATCTCTCATCCCTACACCAATACGCAAATTAATACGCAAGATTACAAAAATTAATGGTGGTACCTATGTTGTGACTATTTAAAAAAAGGATACCTACTTCTCTTTCAGTTTGCTATTTTGCTATTTCTGGTTGCTCCATTTTCGGACGCTCCTTTTAATCAAAAGTAATGTTTGTATATTATTTGTGTTGACTTAAACAACTTCAATATTAACCGTGGCGAATTGGCTAAAGCTTTGCTTCCGGGACAGAAAGATGGTCCAAAAAATAAATATTTGCATTTCATTAGGGTTTATCTTTATATCTATATCAACGCTACACGTTATATTTTTTTTTTTATTTTTTTTTTTTTTTATTCTTTTTTATTTTTGGTATTTTTATTATTATCTATTATTTTGTTCATTCGAAGAATAACTTCTTCTTGGTGTGATAACATTTTCTCACAATAATATTGTTACTTTATTGTTTTGAAAATAATAGGTATAACTACGTCTATAGTAGTATAATAATACATATTATGCATTTCTATTTTTTTTTTTTTAAATGATTAAAAATTAAATTTTTAATGATTTCATTAAAACACACTGTCAAGTTGGTATTACTGATTTGCTAGTGGTGACGTCACTACTCTCCATTCGCCATCATTCGCCGTGCATTCGCCTATTGAGATTATAGTGAAACGATCAAAATTTCATGTTATTGGTTTGTTTATGGGTTTATTTACATAATGTTTAAATAGATTTAGGCATATAATATAGTTGTCGTGTTAAGTGAAACATTATTCACGCCCTCAACAATTAAAATGATGACGGAAAAGGCATATATTTGCGGAAAATCCGACAATTTGCCGGTAGTTGTTACAGAAATGATGATCGTGTCATGATTATGTGAGTGCCGAATATATATATATATATATTAAATGTTATTACTATTGTTAATTATTAAAGGTCTAACTTTATAATAATTACTATAAAGGAAAAAAATCGTGAAACTAAAATTAAACAGAAAATATGCATCTGTAACACCAACATGTAATCAAACTTTAATTACAAAATAGATTAAATTTTAGAAAACGTTTATTAAATCACTTAAATCAAACTATTATACTTACATCAAAATGATTGTCGCAACAATATTTTGTTTTCCTAAGTGATAATAAAGCATTTTTCTTAATAATTAATATCATTGTACCTATCACACCACCTTTGCCGTAGAAATGAGGATCATGGAACACTAATAAACTGTTTATCAGGTGCGGTCACAGATGTATTATTGCACTTTGGTACAATACAATAACAGTAGCGATGAGATGTTGACATTTTGTTGACATATGAATAAGATTTTAATATAGGTGTTTTTCTGTATTAAAATCAGTTAATCTTGAATAAAAACTCCTCGACTTATAACACCTAAAGTCATTCATCCATTGATTTTTCCGGTTCTTCCATACAAAATGACAACACCTGTTGAAAATGAATAAAACTTTTGGCGAGTGATGACGTCACACGATTCTCCATAGATACGATGGTTTTCAGGGAATCTTGAAAAATTAAAACTTTGACAATTATTTCAAGTATTAAAACTAAGTATAAAAATTAAAATGCAGTTATTTAAGTTACAAGGTCATTCATCATTCATTAAAAAAAATGGACTGGAGTTCCTTATTCCTACTTGTGTTTGGCTTATTTATACATTACCTTGTTTACGAATAAAATACATTAATTTATTTCCCTTAAGTTTATGTATTTTTGTTTCTATCAGTCACCTCTCATCTTTATTTAGTACAATATTGAGTTTGGGAAAATTATATTTATACAATATTGTGTTAAACTCCTATTCAAATATTATGTATAACAGTATAACCCCCTATGTATGTGTTCTAATTTATTCACACCTAAAACGAGTCATAACACATCAGGATTGTGTTGTAGAATGATATAATTATTTTTACGAGAATATCCCACAAGAGTTTCAACTGTGAAAGTACCTGGCTTACAGAATTGGCCACCAGACACGGCTGAAGCCATTCAAGCAACGTTTTAATTTTGAATAAAGGTCTTGCATCACTGCGATTCTAAGAATGCCGAGCGTGCCGCAAATATACTATACATTCTTTTAATTAGTTAATTAAGAAACAATACAAATAAATCTTACCGCTTGACGAAAAATAATAATAAAAAAATACGAGTGTGTTTTAGAACACACTACTGAAGTAAATACTTATTTAGTAATCTAATCTATTTTTCTTCCTGGCATCGAATAAAACCATTCCAACACATCAGTGTATAAGAATCTATATTGAAGATTCATTTGGAATGTTACCAATCATCGTGACAAATCAGTCGTTTCGATGCACTGAGTTCGCACACTCCAAACGAAAATTTGATTAATTTAATTATGGGAATTACGCTTAGAATGGGATTTTTGATTTAATTCTTACGAAGTTTAAAATAAAACTTTTTTGATGCGGATTCTAGTTAGAAAGCGACGTTTATTCACATTTGCAGCAGGAAATTTAAAAAATTCCAAACGAAAAAGTGCTTGTTATTAGTTAGATTTTAACGTTTAGATTGTGAGAAACAACAACACAACTATTGTCATCATAAATGCAATGACCCATTCCAAACGTCATTACTATGGATTTGAGCACTGTTGTTACGATTAGATTGTGAGGAATGAACCTCAACATTAATTTAAATGTATTATCGTTCGCCTCCGTAACGTTCGTAACGCCGCCGTAACGTTCGGAACGCCCGTAACGTTCGGATATAACGCCTCTCATAACTAGGGAATGCAATCCCGATCTCGCGGGATCTCGATCTCGCGAGATCTCGTGATATTTTTCGGGATCAATCCCGAAGCATAATATGACGAGATTTCGTTCAAGATCGACGGGATTGGGCGACAGACTATTTTTTCACGAATGAAGAACATGCTGTCCTTGTCGATTTGGATAACACATTCCAGCCAGTGAAATTAGCTGTTGAGGTACTCTGCCGTATAGATACTGATTTAGTAAGTGCAGAACATAAAATGCGTTTCATGATTCGAAATGACAACACCTAAAATACCTAAAAACTCGTCTCTCCGAAAAGTTGGTCTCTTCTACGAATAATCGTATCTCCGAGCGTCGCATAAATGCAACTGCAGTGCTGTGATATTTAAAAAAATCCGAATAATTATCAAAAGGACTTGGAGCTATGGGAAGGCAATGAAACTTTCCAATTGCCTAGCAAATTTCTCGTACGGAAAAAAATTAAAAATATAATCAAACGATTACATCGTAAACAACCAGACTCAACTTCTGGTACAGTGATTAAAACCACAGTAGCAAACACAGAAAACGAAGATGACTTGCCTCTTTCTATGACTAATACGTCACAAACTAATACGTAATTTCAATAGGAATTAGAAGAGACAAGTCCTTTTTCGCGGCGTGTATCCACGAGTTTAGATAAATTAGAGTTGGTCATAAAAAATAAATTTATCTATTTGAGTGTGAAGGAACAAGGAGGAGATTGGATAACTAATATTAAAGAATAAAGGTTTTTGTTTTCTTTCAAATAATAAGACGAGATCCCGAAAATTCCGAGATCTCGCGAGATTGTAATTTCTAATCTCGCGAGATCTCGAATTAGCGATCTCGAGTCGAGATTGCATTCCCTACTCGCCAGTTTCCCCCACGTCAAGCGTGCGTAAAGAAGTATTTACTTCAACAAAATCAACGGTCAATTCATCTGGCATAAGAAGATAGTTATGTTTACGCTATGTTGTGCATCGCTGTGGGAGATATAATTGAATAAAATGAGGACATATTTTTTTCTAGTAAACAAGCTGTGTTATTAAAAGTTTCTTTACGTAAATTCAGGATATCACCCTCAATAAAATAGTTAATACAGTAATAACGAGAGATCCCAGGAATTCAACAAAGAAATTAATTTATTTATTTTTATAATAGATAATAGATCACCACCATAAAATACATCAAATATCTGCCTTAGGTCACTCCAAGTGGTTCGCTACGTTTGGTCACTTTTCAGAGGAACCCGGGTTTATGGAGAATGGGTCTAAACACGTAGAAAGCGTGTTTCGGCTTTCGGACTACCTGCGCACAGCGCCCGAGCGTGCCGGCGGTATTTTGTACCGAGTTGCGGATATCGGAATCTGGCTTCACTGTGTGCGCTTTAGTACGTTTACATACAAACATTCTTGTCGGCCGTCGGCCGCCCATGCGCCGACTGCTTTACCCGCGTTCTACGTGTTTTGACCCTAAGGAAGGTCTGCGGATGCGTCTGCCTACAAGCTGCATGGCAGGCTAGAGATAAGGAGAGAATGCTTGAGGTAGTCCCTTTGACCTCTCCAGCCGGACTCTCTCGGAACATCGTCTTGGATGTCAGCCAGCGTCACTCCTGGACACACTGACCCCTACATTTCTAACCAACCCAATTACCCTTTTCCTTCCCAGAACTTCCTCTCCTTCTTTTCCTAAAAAATCCTCCGCAAAGTTGACATAGGTCCCGAGGGAAATTTTTTACTTCTTGCCTACTGTATGGAGCTAAAATTAAAATAATAATAATAAAATTAAAAAATATTTTTTAAATAAACAAATTAATAAATCCCTTGAAATATTGTAAATAACCAAATTGAAAAATCCCTTGAAATATAGTCAATAACCAAATTAATAAATCTCTTGATATATTGTAAATAACCAAATTAATAAACCCCTTGAAATATTGTAAATAACCAAATTAATGAATCCTTTGAAATATTGTAAATAACCAAATTAATTAATCCTTTGAAATATTGTAAATAACCAAATTAATAAATCCATTGAAATATTGTAAATAACCAAATTGATGAATCCCTTGAAATATTGTAAATAACCAAATTAATAAATCCTTTAAAATATTGCCATATTACAAACATTTAAAATTATCCGTGCAAATTGATCGGTGATGTAGCAGCCATAATCGGTGTGAAATGTGATGGAAATCCGTAGACACAGTCGTAGCCGATGATGCGCCGTAGCACCGCCGGCCCCGTAGCACCTCTACGCGCCGCCGTAGCATCAGTCTTATTCCAGAGTCCGCCCGCTCGCTCGCTCTCCCCGCGACAACTTCGAGTGCATCGCAGTCCCGCGAACGCGATCAAATCTCACACGGAAAGTTTTTACAAGTGCTAACCCGGAGCTACTGTAAGTTTTGAAATTAATATTATTTATATATTTATTTTTTTAACATCAACCTCACACAGGAGGCCTAGAGGTATATAATTTCCGCATTAAGGGGCTATTTCATTCTGTAGAAGGTATATGGAGGGCCTTTTTAAGGAAATGAAGGAGAGGAAGTACCGGGAAAGAAAAGTGTATAAGGGATGGATAGGATCCGGCCCGCCACGCAATAGGTGGGCAAACGCGTTAACTGCCAAGACCTAGACAAACCTCACCCCATGAACCCGGGCACGATTAAGTCACCGAACGTAGCTAATTAATTAATGTGACCTATGACAGAGGTGTTGGTTATCCAATAAATGGTTCCTGAGGCCACGGTACTCACGCCTCCTAATTTGTAGTTCATGTAATTCATTTTTCGGTTTGTTTATAGTATGCGAATTAAAATCTTTGTTTGTAACCAAATTTAAATACCCAATAAAATAATAAGCAATATTTTTTAGCCTGAAACACTCATCCATATTGTAAAAACCTCCCGAGAAAAGATACATGTCGCCGACGGGACTCGAACCCGCACCCCATTGATTGCCGGTCAAGAGCTCTACCGTCAAGCTACGGTGACTTATCTCATACCCGCCAAATGATTAGTATTATTCAGGCTAATAAATATTGCTTATAATAATAATTGTTTCCCTATGTGCTATGCATAAAAAAATCTTGTCTTAAACATTAGTTTATTAATTAAAAATACACAATAAATTGATTGCTTTTTTTTTTTTTTTTATTTAGTTTTAATATGTTTATTTAGTTTTAATTTTACAATATTTTATTTTACAAATCTTACGAAACTGATCAATCAGTTTGATTGTAAGAAATCTCTCATTTTTTTTCTAATTATTTAATACAGTATACTTTTCAGTTTTACATAGTAAATACTAAATATAATACTTAAATACTAATTATTACGACAAACTAATTATTATAATGGTTATGAATTGCGTTGTAGTAAAAATATTTTACACAGTACAAACATAAGGCGAGAAAAAAAATAAAATAGAAAGGAACTATATTATTTGATTTCATGTTCTTCGGAGGTAGAAAGATTTAACTTTGGTTTTGATTTTTGAATAAGATGTCTCATTTTTGATATTTTCAGGTAATGCGTTAAATATTTCCGGAATTTTATGCCTTTTTGTTCTATCTCCGTATACATTTTGAGATTTATTAATAATAAACATTTGTGCTTCTCTATGCCTAGTAGGGTAGTTGTGGTTTACAGGTTTTTTGAATTCTGTATTCCAGAATTCATCTAGCGTTAATTGGTAATTTACCTTACTGTGTATAGAGAGGACATTACACAAGGAGAACACTTTTTTATAATCACCTTCACATAACTGGACTTTTTTTTTGCCTGATATCAATTTTAGGAAACGAATTTGTAATT
The DNA here is from genome assembly GCA_951813805.1 of Limnephilus auricula. Taxonomy (NCBI): domain Eukaryota; kingdom Metazoa; phylum Arthropoda; class Insecta; order Trichoptera; family Limnephilidae; genus Limnephilus; species Limnephilus auricula. The sequence goes on from OX638391.1 coordinate 28,254,063, forward strand.
GTTCAATTTTATTTAAGTATGTTTTGTACGTTAATCCGTAACTATTTATTCCGTATCCTATAATTGATTCTGCTAATGCGTTGTATATACAGTATAATACATTTTTATTAACAAAATTTTTTAGGTGGTAAAATTTTCCTAATATGGATCTTAATCTATTACATACATTTTCAATGTGATTTGACCAGTTAAAGTTGACATCTATTGTAAGACCAAGGTATGTATATTGGTACACTTTTTCTATATTCGGGCAATTACACTGCTGGAATTGGTTTTTTGTGTGCAAACAATCATATGAATGACTTTTTATATGCAATTCCTTTTCCTTACAATTTGCATATGGTGAGTGTATAAGCATATATTTGTTTTTTTTTGCGTTTATAATAATGTCATTATCACCTTAAATAAATAAATCGGTAAAACATATACAAATAATAAGAACAATTTATTTTAGAAGATATGGAGCGGTATTGCAATGCAATACATTCCAAATTTCAGAGTAATTAGTAACATTATTTTAATAGCTGATACTCGCCCTATATGGCTTTTACATGTGTGGCAGAGTAACATTTATTATCTATAAGTATTAACAGAGTAAGTAACTCTAGTAAGACACGTTGAAGGTATTTATGCACACCGAAGGTATCGAAAGGTTTAAAGAAGTTTTTCGAACTAGTTTGGATATTATATATTATGATATTATTCGCCCCCAATCTCCTCTTACCCCGCAAATAACCAAATATAACGACATTGGTCCATTCCGTTCATATTTAGACTCGCGATTCATTTTGGCCAAGTACTTTAACCTTTTTTTGGTTCGTTCTTTAGCTTCCTTTCGAAATAAAAATTATTACATAATATTACATAATTTTATTTTATTTATTCATTTAGCACACCACTACGTTGCAAGGATCTCTAAAATGATTTGCCCGTACTAAAGTAGTTAAAATCTCCTCAAAAAATATATTGCCTTTTAAAATTAATAAAAATTAAAAAAATTAAATTAAAATAATAAAAATTGGTTGTATCATTATGATTTATCATTTTATTATCATTTTATTTCATTTTATTTTTTTATCATTTTATTATAACCTGATAATAGATCACCAAAATATATTCACATGATTATTCATTACTATTTCCAGAACCAATATATCTTTTTTGTGTTTAAGAGTTTTGGTATAGAGTATAAAGCTTTAGGGTGAAAATTCACACCACCACGCTGTTCTTAATATTTATAAGTTTATATTAATAAGAAAACGGAATAATATAATTATTATTAACAATTTTGTCAATAATTCAATTTTTTAATTTATTAATTAATATTTAAACCATGGAAAAATAAGTAGGTACCTACCACAGATTTTAACACTCATTAGGTATAACACTCTTTTAAGAAGTAATATATTTTTTAATCTTTTGAACATTAAACAGGATATAATATATCCATATTATAATTTTTTATTTTATAATTTTGCGAATACACAAAAAAAAACATGGTGAAAAGATAGATTAAAAAACCAAATAGGCAATATTACAAACATTTTATAATGAAAATAATAAAACATATGTATAGTAGGTATATACTTACAATACACAATACTATTCCAACAAATAAATCAAAATCTACCAACGTACCTCACGAAATTTGCGATTATTTTTTTTTTCATCACAGTCGTTACGTATTTCAATTTATTTCATCTTGGGTTTATCCAATGTTATTAAAATGAATTATATATTATATTATTCAATTATTAAATTGTAAAATGGGAGCCTCAGAACGGGTAAAGCACCCAGTGAGGCCCACAATATCAAATAATGTTTTAAATTATCAATTTTGGTAATTTTTCATTTTAGCAAATAAACAATACACAAATAGGTAGGATTGAAATTATTTGCTTTTCAAAACTCGCAAATTTATCAACAAGAACATATATGTTTTTAGATTTTCACGGCCAAAAGCATTTTCGTTGTTTGTTTTTGGGGTGTTATGCCGTGTTGTGCTACCTCCTTCTTTAGCCGACGTTTCGGACAGCGTTGCAGTGTCCATCATCAGGGCAGATCCGTCGATGTGAATTTGTTGTGTTAAGCACAACAAATTCACATCAACGAAAACAAACAAACAAACAAACAACGAAAAAACAAGAACATAGTTTATTCGCAAGGCGATGACTTCTAGAAATCGGTGAAAAAATTCAGTCGTTTCTAAATCGAGCCATATCTCAGTTAAAATTAATATAATACTGCTGATGATTGCCGCCGATCGCGATGTTACCAAAATGAGAAGTTTGGTGAGGATTCCTCCCACATTTTGGTACCTAATAGCACTTTATTTTTGTTATCGTTGTACGTTGGCACACAATCATCAATTTTTGGTACCGAGTTTACATAAATGATCTGATTTTATTAACCGTGTGCACATCCAGTATCATAACATCTCTAGACATTTGGTATAATTTCGCTATTTACTAGAGTTTGTTGCTTATCAATAAATTATCCACTTTTTATAAAAAAAACTCTGTTTTTAACTTTTGAAGTATATTTCCATCAACATAATATATAATTGAAGAAGAAGACGACAATGATAATCTAAATTAAATTACGAAAATAAACAAGACAGAGAAAAATAATAAAACAATAGTCACAACTGGGACTCGAACCCAGATCTACAAAGTGAGTTTGCAAAGATTGAAGAAAGAAGATATTATTGTTAATTCTATAATTTGAAATATGAAGTTGACAAATACGACAGTCTCGCAATCGCTGAATTGGTTAGAGCGTCCGTCGCGGTAAGAGGTGAGATCTGGGTTCGGGTCCCAGTTGCGACTTTATTATTTTTCTGTGTCTTGTTTATTTTCATATTTTAATTTAGATTATTATTGTTATCTCCTTCTTCAATAATAAAATATCCTTTCATAAATCTCAATTTTACCCACAAAAATCCCCAACTTCACTTCTATTAAGAGCGATTGAACAGCAACTGAGAATAAAAGTTTGAAAATGATTACAACTTTACAGGGAGGTTCCAATGAGAAAGATCGATTTTCCCCGTTTCAAAATTTTTAAATAAAATTTTTTATATCGATTTATTTCATTCAAAACTTGCTTTAATATATACCTACCTTCAAGTAAGCAATAAAAATGCTCAAAACGCATGATGATAAATTACTAAATATAGTGTATTTCTTGTAAGTATTTTTTGATCATAAGTATTTATGATTTTTCAATAATGTCTAAACAAAATAAGTGTGCAATTTTTTTTTTAAATATTTTAGTTTGTTAAGACCTCAAATAAATAGAAAAACTCAGGTATTTTTGTCACAAAACAAGTTCTCGGATTTATTTTTTAATGGTTTTTTTAATTAAAATTAAAAAAATTTAAAGCCGTGTTGACTAGAATATGTGATGATTTATTTTGTTGTATGATTATATGATTTGAAATTTGTGTTTTTTAATAGAATCTATCGTTTGAAAATTGAACAAATCTCCCAACAACCAACGGTATACCTTAGTATATTAAAAATAAACTTAGTTTTTCAAAAATTTAAAACTACGTGTACCAGATAGAATAATAATCTTTCAAAACCAATTTATGTTTTTTTGTAAAAAAGAGTCAACACGTCTAGAATTTGATTTAAAAAGGACTTATTTCCGGTATCCAGAAACGAGAAAGACATTTAAAAAAAATCTGATCTCTAGTTATTTGAGTACAGAATCGGTGATGGCTTCATGGAGGGAATTAATTGATTTCGTCGCCATATTTAAAGATACCACGGCTGTTGCATCCGAAACCGCTTACGAATTATACAGCTTCAGATAAACTTGAAAGTGTAAACAATTTAAACGAAATGGGGTTTGATGGAATTTTGTCATTTCGATTACACAGACGTCTCCGAAAATTCAAATTTTTGTGTAATCTATGTAAAAGTATACCCTACATAATGCTCAGATTACTCATAAACACCACCAAATCTTACTAATATTATAAACGCGATAGTTTGTATGGATGTATGTATGTTTGTTACTCTTTCACGAAAAAATCACTGATTGGACTTTAATGAAACTTTATAATAATATAGTTCATACATCAGAATAACATTTAGGCTATAATTTATACCCAAAGCTTGCTATTTTCCATGCATTACAAATAATAATTATTGTTTAATAGAAAAATGTCAAAATTTGAGAATGACATTTTGAAAAACAATGATTGTAAAACCAAAACTCTATTTTAGAAAATATTTAAATTAGTGAATTTATTTCAAGTGCTCACCCTTGAATCGAATCAAGAAATATAGATATTTTAAATAAATAGGTTAAGAATTTTGGTATAAACGTAGATGGGACCTAGGAAAAGAAAATAGGCTAATCGAAGTACTAATCCTGCGCAGACGAAGTCGTGGACAGAAGCTAGTGAATTATAACGAAGAAAAACTTGTAGGGAATTAAACAAAATGTTGATGTTTTCTTGGTCTCTATAAGGATATTTCAAAATGTCATAATAATGTACAGGAGCGTTACGCCTCCCGGTGTTAATTTATAGTATTTTTAATATGTAAAACACACAATATTTCAACTTTTATAAGAAAAACTCTCTTTTCATAACTTTTGAAGGTTATTTCCATCAATATAATATATCATTGAAGAAGAGTATGACGGTTTCATAATGGGTGGCAAAGGCTGAATTTGTTAAAGCGCCATCCCAATAAGTCGAGAGGTTCTGGATCCCAGTTGCGACCGTTATCTTTTTTTCTTTTTTATATTTTAATTTATATTATTAGTATTATCTTCTTCTTCAATAAAATTATATTTCATTTATGGTGAGAATTCGAATATTGCTTTTCTCATTATTTCAAAACATAGTAAATGGAGATGTCTGACTAATCAACTAGACAATCAACATGTAGGATAGAACAAGGTACCTGTTGCGTGTTTTGTGTAGTTTTTTTAAAAGAAGGACCTTGAAATGTGTATGTGATGTGTTTGAACCACTGCACAAGTAGAAGGTTAGCACACAAGGAAAAGGAGAGAATTACTCACTGCGGGACTTGTACTTTCTTCTCTGCGGCGGTCAATAGCGAAAAAATGCGGATGCGATAAATAATGTTGATGTTCACAGGTTGATGGTCGATTATGGACTGATGTGGGTAACAGGAAAGTGACAGGTTTATAGGGAAGGGTAGGAAGGAAATGTGACAATACTAGCTACAAGTACAGCAGTTCATGTATGTGTATAGTTTTGTATAGATGTATGTATGTAAGTGTAGCTGTGTAAATGTCCAACCAGTACCAATCACTTGCCATTGCAAAATTTCGTCGAAGGAGCTCGTAACATAATCAATTTAATATTTAATGTTTTTTCTTTCTCTTTTATTTATGTTACTAGCTGGGTTACCCAGCTTCGCTCAGGTGTGCTAGCATGGTCGATCGATATGAAGTTACCGACCGATTGTCGGTAACTTCTCATCGTTCCCTAGGACAACTGCATATCGCTAACGTACACACGACAGTTGATATCGAAAATATTAAGGACACTCAGTCATTGTGAACTGTCACCTATTCGTTTGCGATCTGCAGTTGTCCTAGGGAACGATGAGAAGTTACCGACAATCGGTCGGTAACTTCACATCGAGCGACCATGCTAGCACACCAGGACAAATTCGAGAGTGTTCTAGAATGTTCCACGATGATGTTAATGATTACCTATTCCCGAACATTCCAGAATGTTCCGGAATGTTGTGGAATGCTCTCACACACTCTAGCTGGAGTATTCAGCTTTGCTCAGGGAGTTGATATGAGATTGTGTGGTAGTTGGAATAAAAGGATAAACTTTAAAATATAAGAGAACTTTTTTATTGTTAACATATTCCAACTATTAACAATACTTACTTATAAAAAATATTTTTGATTTTGTTATCCGGGGTGTATATGTACAATTTTTTGAATTTCCTATGTGCAGTATGATCGGAGATCCAATTTTCCGTCGAAGGCAGTGTAATGGCATTTCTGGTACTTGAAAAGAGTTAAAAATTCTGTAGGAAAGTTGACACTGTCTTCAACGTTTACCATCGTGTTGATCGATTTGTATATTCTCTTTTCGATTCTAATTGTCAACAATATCTCAAAATTGATATCGTCGACAACATTATTTTTAGTTGCCAAAATTGCTTTTTGGAATAGCCTCTCCAGATTGGTATAGTTGTGAACAATGTTTGGATAAATTTGGTCGATGAGTTCGTTTTCAGTAGTGGCTATGTTGCAGAAATCACTGTTGAGTTCAATGAGGCCAATCGTCTGGTCAGTAGGATATGTGCCTTTCCTATTTGTAATTTTTTTTGAAGACTGTTCTTGAAATTTCTATAAGGCAACACTTCCAACCCTTATATCTTCAAAAGCACACCCTTTAGGAAAAAATGGGACCCCTTATTCCCTAGGGTGGATAGAGGTCTACCACACCATATATATATTTTTTTATTATTATTTAAAATACATATACACAAGATTTAGAAAATAAATACAATTGGTTCTTAAAAGCAATTTACAAATAATTTGTTTTTTTTACAAACTACTCAACTCAACGCCGAAAACATTTCTCGTGTTTGAGTTGGGGAGTAAAGCCTTTAAAAAAAAAAGTTAAGAAATTAAAATGTTTAATAACTGTTTACAATAACTGACTTAGAATCGTTAAGAATGAAAAATAAAAATTACAAATTGAATATAAATATAGTAGAAATAAACTTATATTAATAAATTAATTTATAGTTAGGTACATACGGTTGGTTCTAAACATTTAAATTGGCGTCAGCCGCTGATAAATATTGTATTAGTAGATACATAATAATGAAATGCAATAATTATCGTTTGTATATATAACTCCCTTGATCGTACCGGGACTCGTTTCTCGAGTTTTTTGGACTTTATTTTATAATTTTAATATAAATTTATTATATATTAAACATATATTTAGTTGCACCTCTACACCTAACTCTTATTATGCACATTTTTGTATTTTTTTCTGTTACCTAAATCTTTACTTGATTTGTTTACAATAAATGTAATATCCTTTTTCAAGAATAAGTGGATAGATTGATTTTTCTTAAGTAACGTTTATTAAAATTTAAATCCAAACTTTACAAAAACATCTTTTCAGCTCTTTGCGCTTGTTAAACACTCTCTGTGAAAAAAGAACATCAACAAACAACCAACTGCACTCAGTGCAGAAGTTCTTATTTTGAATAATAAATAATATTAATAGTTTCATAATCCGCCTACTGGTTAATACGGAGTACTTTTCATTCAAACATTTAGATTTAACTTTAAAATCGAGGCTAGAAAATTTTGAAGCTACCACGAAATCTGGGCGTGTTAGGTAAACACTAATTTACAGGAGTTTTGGAAATAAAATGACGAAAAAAACATGTTTTTAATTTCAGTGAATATTTTTTATCTATAAAATTTATTCACTCTTGTATCACAAACCATGTTACACAAACCTAGCGTAGCCTAGCGTAGAAAACTGGGATGTTTTTCTTGCCTTGACGTGAGCAGGCGCTTCGAAGGGGGCTTTCTTTTGTATCACAAACCATGTTACACAAACCTAGCGTAGCCGCTAAACTACTAGAAAACTGGGATGTTTTTCTTGCCTTGCTGCGAGCAGGCGCTATGAAGGGGGCACTTTCTTTTGTATCACAAATCATGTTACACAAACCTAGCGTAGCCGCTAAACTACTTGAAAAATCAAAATCTAGGTTAGGTTATAAGTGTTTAATTTTACGATTATATTTTATGAATGGGCTCAACCAGAAAGTAGTTAGGTACTGTACCTACACTCGTTGGCAAGAATTTATTTTATAAGGTTGGTACTATCGGCAAATGTCATATTTGATTGTGTTTGATTGCATATTGATTAAAGAGGGAATGCTCCGTATTATCCGTGTATCGAACTTCGACAAGAAATATTCCATATTATCCGGTAAGCGGCGTAGTAAACATTTACCAAGTATTCAATTAAGGCACTCCGCTGACGAGGCAACTGAAAACCAACTAAAACCGGCTGTTTTCTCTGTCTTGATTGGTCAATAAGCTTGTTTAACCGTAGAGGAAGAACAATCAGCTGACAGCTGGCAACTAGCAATGGCCGGCCATGGCAATCAGCAGTGCACGTCGCAAGTCACCGCTTGCGTTACCATTGACAACGGGTGTTTGAGTGATTGTGTAGTGTGCGGGCCATCATATTGTCATACAAAGACAGTTGCCAGTTGACAGTTTTCAGTTGCCTCAGTGGGCAGACGCCTAAGAGTTACCGTTAGTACCTACCCTGACGACCTTTCGGCGGGTAGGTACCCCAGATACTACACTCGGCTATCCTGCAGGAACATCTGTCCTCGGATGTTTTCTTCATTGTCCTTTTTATGGCCACTAAATCTCCGCTCTCGTAGTGTCTTGCATCTTTTCTTATTTTTTTTGTTTATCCCGTTTCCTTCTTGCGCCTCGGTAATCCTTATATTTGCTTTTTCGCGTAATTCACATCGTTTCTCCTCAAACTGCGTAGTCCATTTTGCGTCAATTAACTCCCTGATTTTCGAATCTTCTTTAAATCGCATTTCGACTCCTACAAGAAGCTGAAATGGCGTCATTCCCGTACTTCTATTTATTGCGGAGTTCAAAAACTTCTGCACCTTATCCACATTCTTAAACCAACTATCTGGACTTGAAGCAGTTAATTTCGTTAATAATAGATTTTCTTAGCTTCCAAGTCGATCTTCATAGCTTCCAACTCGATCTTTTTAGCTTCCAACTCGATCTTCTTAGCTTCCAAGTCGATCTTCTTAGCATCCAAGTCAACCTTCTTAGATTCCTGATAGTGCGGATCTTCTATGTGCGACAAATCTACTCCCTTATTTTTATTTACTAGATTTATTCTGAAAATATCAGGACCGTCCTTGTGGTCATCAGTCTGCTTGTCAAGCCGAATTAACCGCTTCTGGCTAGAACTATTTTTCACTTCCGGTCTTTTTCCTTTAACGTACTTTTGTTCTGCGGCTTTTGTTTTAGATCTCATATCTCTTTTCATCGCCTTATTCTGCTTGAACCGCTCTTTCAATTGCTGCATGGAAAATCTTCTTACAAAAAATAAATTTTCGAAAAAAAAATAAAAAATAGTTTTCGGCTACAACGACATCAATAACGCAATTTTTGTTAATATTAGCACTCTAGCTCACCAAAAGTCACGAGCCGCCACTGCTCGTTAGCCATTTTTTGCTGTACGGGATTGGTTATACAAAAGCTTTTCTTGCAAAAGTTAGAATGATTGTTGCGCCATTTGAAGAATTGCTGAAAGCTTTATATCACACTATCAAAGGACAAGCTACAAAGATTCGTGATTGCATTTTACCTGAAGAAAAATTAGTGAAAGCACTAAAGGCTCCGTCAAACAGGAGGCGTACTTACGCGCGTCAAGGCGTTAAAACGTCCCGGACGTATAAAGCTACGTTGTGTTGTACTGAACCTGTCTAAATCGGTCAAACAGAGCGAGCGTGTAGCAATACGCGAAACTTGTACCTTTGTTACAAAATTTCCTTTGACGCCGGGAGTTCTGGCTAGACTGTGCTAAAAATGGTTGCTGAAAAGTTAATTGAATGTGTCCGAAAACATTCTTGTTTGTATGACACGAGGAACAGTGCATTTGTGGTGCCTTTGCTTATTTGGTGTTGCAGGAAGGAATGCAATTCTTCGAAGCACTCTCGTGACGTACGTAAGTATTGAAAGAAGCAATCTTCATGTGATGAAAGCTCCCGGAATATACGATGATATTCTCCAAATTCTTTCTTCTTCTTATTAATATCATGCACCCATATTCTATTATTACGGGAACGTGATAATGCACATAGCAGTAACAACTTATCTTCATCTAAATCGCTAGACATCGTGGCGAAGACCGACTGACAGTGACTGAGGCCGAACGCGCTGGCTTGCGCGTCGAAGCCGTTCAAATAGAAAGTACCCGACGTTACGCTGACGCCTCGACGCGCGGTAAATACGCCTTCTGTTTGACAGAGCCTTAAGGTTTACGCCATTTGTTTGCGTATATACCAAAGCTACATTCTACTTTATTTTCTTGATCTAAGTAAGCCTACAGTTGAACGTTCTTTTAGTTTCATCCAAATCCTTTTTTGTATATGGGCGCATCAAATTCTTCGATATGCAAATGCCTCGTCGGCTACAAAAACGTATGGAAAACACGCCTCAGTTATTTGTGAATTAGGTTCTGGTTCTGGAATTTTAATGATTTTAATATATTTAAATAAAGTAATTAATCGTATATTTATATTTTATTAAATCAAATTTAATTTAATTTAGATAATTTGTCCATTTTTATAATGACGAGACAACGCACTTTAAATAAATAATTTAAATAAACAATTAATAATTTTGAAATAAATACATACCTAGTTTTTTTTTCCATTACCAACATAGATCTTCGTTTCTAAAAATATCTACAAGCTCTTCCCATTGTTTTCGTTTTAAATCCCTGTTCTCGTGTATGATGCTCCTTCACCATTCCAAATGGCTTCTCGTTGTTGAATTTCAACCATAAATTTCTCTGTGTCGAAATTCATGGGGGACAGCGCACTTGTGCAAAGTCGGCAGCGTACTGAACCGCAAACGTAGTTTATTTTTTATGTTGTCCTTTATTCTATGAATAATACTTTTATTATATTCGTTCCACTTTTTTCGACTCAAATCCAAGGTACTATACCTTACTAGTATAGATACTCGACAAAGAATACTACATAATGCAATAGTAGTGAGGCAACTTCTTGAGAAGTGCAATTATTAAAAAAAGTTTTACAGCGGATAATACGATGAAATCAGAACAACATTAATTCTCTATCGGTGTTGTTTTTTTGGTTTAAGGTAGTTTACATTTTTTCAATGAAATTTATGCAAGATATCGAATTACCTCGTTTTTCTTTTCCGTATCCTCTCCGTGTTGATTTCTCTGCTATTTAATATTACTACTGCTTCCTCCAGAAATACCTGCATTTAATGATATTCTTTATTCTAAGACAAATAAACCAATACTCACAATACTTCATCGTCGAAGGAAGCCTAGCCGCGACCAGGATACATTTCACTCCAAGTCTCCTTCTTGTAATGGCATTTTATATATATAATTATTTTCTCTTACTCTCGTAGAAAGCACATTACTAATCGAATAGTGAATTACGACTACCCCCATAGCATAGGAGTATGTAAATATATAAATATTATATTTTTATGGAGCCGTGTATAGGTTGGTTGCAAAAGTTACATAATAGTACCTACGAAATTACAAGCAGTAGATAATTAATTAAAACATTTATTTTTTTAAATATGTTTATTTTTAATTATTTCAATATTAAATATTGCTCACCTGCGTGTAAAACTCCTGTGTTGTCTGTACGTGTGTTGTGAATTTATAATTTTTTTACAATAATATTATTTTCACGTTAAAAATATACCCAGTTCTCAGTTACACTGGAACTTCCAACCGCAATACTTTAGGTATTCCAATCCATTCATAACACGAGCACCGCCGGGTATATGTCTAGTACATTATAAAAGTGGCAACTTGATAAAACAGAACATGAAAAACAGAATATTATCATAAAATAATTGGTTAGGTTAGGTTGGGTTAGGTAAGATTAGGTCGGGGTCGGGATGTTATTGCTTGTTTGTTATTTATCCACAATTACCTTAAATGTTCCAAGATGTGTGTGAAATGTGTCATCCAATATCAAGCTTTTATAAAATTCGAGAAATTAATATTCTCCATTCTGAACTTCAGTGATCATAGGCAGTAATGCAGTTCGCCTGTTGCACTTCCTCGCTCCGATGTAAACCGTAATGCTATGTACCCATATATATATTCTTGTGCTACGGTTTGGCTCGATCGAATATGTTGACTTGGAACCATGCTCGTCGTTGTGTCTACCCGCTCGAGCAGCTTGACATAAGCTTGCGATGGAATAAACATGAACTAAGACTATATCTTTATTTTTTAATCTGGCAACCACATCTACTATCGTTAGCCTGCCTTTACACACGTACATTTTTTTTCGTCGATCACGTAATCAAAAATCAATGTGCCCATTGTCCAGAAGTTGCTTACGTAAGCGACTTACGGGAAAAAACTTACATGTGTAAAGGCAGCCTTTTGTCAAAGATGACAGTGATGCCCATTTTTGCCAAATTATACTTGTTGCACTGGAAATTGCTTTCGGAGACAAAACACATGTTGAGACATGTTCGAATGAGCGTAAAACCATCGAGCATGAATAAGACTGTGTACTGGATATACGGATTCTCTCCCGCGTCCACGCTCCCGTAGTCTCTGGAACATAATCATGTTGATCGAAAATTATTCTCGTGGCAGGATGTTTAGTCACTACATATAAAATTAATTATTAATTTTATTTTAGGGAAATCAACAGTTTACAATGTGGTTTTGTCTTATTTTGTTTCTCTATAATGTAAAAACTTGTCTCTCTCTTTTCTTTTGCTGTATCGTGAATTTTATCATGTATTATTCACCTGCAAATTTCTCATATTAACCTACACTATATTATTATCTTTATACCATCTGCAATTTAAAAACTAGTTTCTGTTTAATTCATTTTTTGATTTTCTCTTTTCTTATAATATATTATTTACACTTACCTAAATTTTTTATAATGTTCATTTCTATAAGTTTATCTTTCTTATTTAACATTATATTATATAACACTGCATTATTCACTTCATGTAAAAGCCCTTCAGGGTGTTGAAAATTAATTAATAAATAAATTGCATGGAATCCTCCGCTTATTACGACTTGTGGGTAAATCATAAGGTATTTCTGCACTACCTACCGTTCTATTCGTATTCGTGGGTAAGTTACGTTTCTTGAGCGTTGTCAGAAATCCTAAAAGCACGCATCTCATTTCCGACCTTCCGCGGAATTCAATAATTACTTTATCATAAAGACGGCAGACACCGAGTCGCAGCAAGTTCGTTTTCCGTCGTGGTTATATTGCTTCAGGTAACTGGAAAACACCTCGCATTCATATACTTCATTCAGCTCAATTATTTTTTATTGTGTTTTAACCGTAGTAATGGTTTTGACTGTTTAGAGTTTAAGGCCTGGATTTTGTATTCTCATGTTTTGGTAAAAATATTTACTAGGTAGGTACCTACCATATAAATATAACACCCAGGAATTTTATACAGTATTTTATAAACGAACTATTGATATAGACATTATTGTTGAAGTAAAAGATATTTTTAGTAACATAAAAATAAACACGATGTAAAATTGCAGGCCTGTCGGGATAAGGGAGTTAATAATTTGGAAAACAAAATGATGTCCGTTCGCTAAGCAAACGATTTTTAGAATGTCTGCTATCTTGAAGGAAAATGCATTTTTTACACTGAAACAATGACCCAATATTATTGTATTAAAGGCGTGATTAGTGTGATTTTTAACTATAATTATGGTTTTTGGTGACACTTATCGGAAATAGGGCGACCATCTAAATACTAATTAATGAACTACTAATTGTTTTTAGTATATTGATCGCGTCCATTTATCGGAAATTGTGGCTAGCAGTTTATTTATATGAATCAAATTGGACATAACAAATTAATATACTGAGGTTATACCGTTGATCGTTTGCAGATTTGTTCAATTTTCAAACGACATATTGTATTATACAACACAAATTTCAAATTACATAATAATACAACAAAATAAATCAAAACATAATCTAGTAAAGGCATTTTTCAGAATTTTATTTTAGTTAAATTAAAATCATAAAAAAATAAATCCGAGAATATTTTCGTCATATTCATATTTATATGGCAGCAATTTACAAGCCATTATCAAATTACCATTAGCAAAATTACCGGTTCCGTTTCAATAGGCTTTGGATGGATTAAATAATATACATATATAGCTAATTGAACAATCTGTGAGCTTCCTGACTGTTGATTATTGATTTTGATGTACCATCCAATTACCGTTGACCATCACCAGGGCAAAACGGTACCTAAACTTTTGGCAATGCTCTAAGTCCAGGCGCATACGAGTAACTTTAGATGCATGCAACAGTTACATCGCAACAAGTGACACTATACTAGAGTAGACTTTTTTGAATTTTTGAATGGATTTTAAAATAGTTGCCAATTAAAGTTGCTCGTATGCAGGGGTCCTAAGAGCCCGGCGTGACTAGCTAAAAATTATCATAAGTGCATTGCTTGAAAATGTTTGACTATATTTTCAGCCATTGGAGCGACAGTGCAATTTAAAACTTTTTCTCGGATTGCTCAACATTTTTCGATGATCATTTTGAAAATTTTCCGCCCAAATTAAAAAAAAAATCCCATCGTGTGTTTGTTACTCTTTCACGCTAAAACTACTGAATGTATTTTACTGAAAGGAGAGGGTATTATCAGAGAATACTGGAAATTAGACCTTTTTAAATCAAATTATAGACGTATTGACTCTTTCTTTCAAAAAAATAAATATTTTGAAAGATTGTTATTTTATCTGGTAAACGCATTTTTTTAAATTTTGAAAAACTAAGTTTATTTTTAATATTCTAAGGTTGGTTGGTTTTCAGTTGGTCGTTGGCAGATTTGTTCAATTTTCAAATGAAATATTGTATTATACAAAACAAATTTCAAATTATAGAATCATACAACAAAATAAATCAATACATTAATCCAGTAAAGACATTTTTCAGAATTTTAATTTTAGTTAAACCAACTCATTAAAAAATAAATGCGAGAACATGTTTTGTGACAAATAACCTCAGTTTTTGATACGTTTTTAGATTTTCACAACCAAAAGCATTTTCGTTGTTTGTTTTTGGGGTGTTATGCCGTGTTGTGCTACCTCCTTCTTCAGCCGACGTTTCGGACAGCGTTGCAGTTAAGTAAATAAGCACACACTTAACACTGACAATTTCACATCGTCGGATCTGCCAGATCTGCCCTGATGATGGACACTGCAACGCTGTGCTAAAGAAGGAGGTAGCACAACACGGCATAACACCCCAAAAACAAACAACGAAAACCTCAGTTTTTCTATTTATTTAAGATCTTACAAACTACTTGACTGGTCAGTGGTTGAGTGGGCATCGCTTTTGGGTCCCACCCAGGCGTTCCGTGTTCGATTCCTCGGCTAGTTAAGTCCTCCATCACAACACAAGCAACATCTTCCGCTTAGTGTGGTGGTAGTAGGAGATTTTCAAATGTTGTTTGGTTATCCGTAACCCGGGAATGTTTGTCTTTCTTTTTAAAAAAAAAATATTGATTTTTTATTAACCTTAGTCGCTATCCAGTTACTTCCGTGAATCTCTTTTCCACAGAGAAGAACTACCAACACTATCATCATTTTCTTAATGCATATTTTTATTGTAAGATTCAAACTCGAACTAAATGCTATCTAGATAGTGTCTAGGATAAATTTTAAACATATTTATATTTTAATAGATGTCCTGGGTTCGAGTCCTGTCACCGTATATTTTTCCAATTTTTGATTTCAGATCTTCGATTGCTAATTTTGTCTTAATTTAATATTAAATATTATAATTTGAGATTTTACTCATTAATTTAAAAATTAAATTAAGACCCATAATGTATATATGTCCATTGTAGGCTGCTGATACAGATGACTGTTGATTCCAGGGCAAACATGCAATTTTAATAGGGTTTTTAGATAACTTAAAGGCCTTGTATTTGAGAAAATACAATGCCTTTAAATCTATAATAGCCAGGTACCTAACACTTTTTCCGTTAATACGCCGTTATATTTGTATAAACAACATTAGCTTTAGATTCAGTAATTTAAATGATTCCCACTTCACGGAAAATAAGAATCTAGTAAATCAAAAAAATAACATTACTTCAGATAAACACAGTTTTATAATAAAGTTTATGCTTCGAGAAGATACGATTTTGCACGCATAGGACAATATTAAAAACAACGCTGCAAAATTGTATTATTTTAGAGTTGCTATTTTTGTTCCCTTTTTACTTTTGATATTAACATGTTTAGAATGTAGGCAAAAGTATACTAGATATTTATAGAATTTTTTTTTTATTTATAAAATCCAGTTATTAAAAAAATTGTTTTATATGCAAGATAACTTTACAATACATTAATAATACACATACAACACTAAAGTAGATACAAAGCAGAAATAAAAATAAACAAATGTGGTTGTCGAAACTGAAACTTTGGCGACATGTAAAGCGCACGACTGTGAATGTTTCTTTATATGATAGTGAGCTATTTCGTTATGAAATTTGTACACAAAATTTACAATAAGAGGCGTGCGATTTATTTGAAAATGTATGTTTTTCGTGTAGTAAGGAAGGAGTAAGGGGGAGGGGTTCGCGGGAGGGGGGATAAAGAAGGCGGGAAAGTGGATGGGAAGGAAAAGGGGAAGGGGAAAGCAACGAGTACGCGGGAGGGGGGTAGAGCGGGGAAGGTGGAAGAGAATGCATGAGGGAAAGTGATGAAATGACGGTAGAGTGAGGAACGAGGGAGAAACAGAAGGAATGAGACATAACGGTATGGGATAGCAGGGGGAAAATTTTGAAAACCCATGCGTCTCGAAAACTCAAAGAAGTGTGTGTATTTCGCGTAGTTTAGCGAAAGGGAGGAAAGTAGGGAGGGGGAGGGAACGAAGGAGGGGGGTTCACGGGAGGGGGAACCAGGGAATAGGAAAAAGGGGATGGTGTAAGGAGAACGCGGGAGGGGAAGATACGTGTTTATTATTTTTCTTTGAAATGGGATGAAGAAAAAATTCAGGAAGAAAGGGTTGTCATATTAAAATATTATACAGTTAGCACCCGAAAAAATAAAACAACATAAGTATTTTCAAACACAAATAGGATGTAAATTTTCGTTTGCAAAACCACTTTAATAATTATAATGCATGTATTATGATTACAAGAAAAAAAAAGATAAAATAGCTCTGGCAAGAAATCCAAAGTACAACTGTGCATCTTTTGACGTAAAAAGTCTAGGACGAAAAATGTAAGGAAAAATATAAAAAATCAATAATAATTCTACAAAGTTCTCTCCTCCGCTTTCAAGAATATCAGGTTTCAATTCTCAGTCTTTATCCGTTTTATATTATCCTCTTCAATGATTCAACATTTTGTCAAAATAAAATTATAACGTCACCGGAAACCAAAACGACGTCTACATCTTTTATACGAAATAAGCACGGGAATCACTGGTTAAAATCTGTCGGGTGGATCCCGTAACTCCTGTATAATAATGTAGGTGTTTGCTAACGAACCATCATTGTTCGCGCAATCTGTGATAGCGACTTCGTAGAGAACTAGCGCAATCACTCTTCAATTAATGATGGGGTAACCGAGACATCCGTTTAGAAATCGTCGGTTCAAATCTATACGAAAGAAATGGATAGTAAAAATATTTTTATCCAGTGTGGCTCGTGACTTTTGAGCTGTGAGATTGTATGCAGGACGTTAAGGGACATTCTTGACTTACTTTAACCAGTGATTCCTGATATTATGAGTAATAAATGTAAATGAAATTTTGGACTCCGGTGACTTTGGACTGAAAGAGACCAAAATTTCATTTACACATTTTACTCTAAATAATGTCATGAATCACTATGTTAAGTTTTTTCCTTAACACCCTGTATATTATTTTCATTAACTAAAATGTGAATTAATCTGTTTCAAGGTCAGCATCATTTCCATAATGACTAATGATCATTATATATTAAGAGAAGGTGATGTAAAATTCGATTCATATTTTTCGATAGTTTAGCCCGAAAAGTCCCCATGTGGCGACGATGATTAAAAAAACTATTGATGATTTATTGAAAAGATGTGTTGTCTTCCATTTTTGTGGTCATTTTTCGAAACATTCTTCTGTTATTGAAAACTTTGATAACGGATGTTTCAATTACGAAATTGTTTCGGTGTCCCCATCACTGTCCAATTTACATCACCCTCAAGTAAATTTGGATTTAAACAAAGTATAAGGCTGCTCTTCATTATTACGCGTTCAACACTTTAATTTACCGAAAGGCCACATTATTATTTGCACATGGTTTTATTCACTGCCCAAAATATGATTAGTTTAACAAAAGCAAACGCAAATCATTGTTTCTACTTGCAAACAACCTACTATCGTTAATTAGACTTTTGGTTCAGATGCATTGATATAATAATTTTGCATGAATTCTATTGTGATTTTCGTATCATACACAATAAAATGATACTGGTTAGAGAAAAATAATTGAACTAGAGCAATTTGAGCAGAATATTGATAATTAATCTGTAATAAAACATAGCTCTAATTTTCGGCTCCGATGCATCGTGCCATTTTGGTAGAAAATTAGGTAGGTAAAGTAATTACCTGCCGAATGTTGATTACAATCCGATAACTGATTTGGGATTGTTTGCATTTGGTTTCCCTTTGAAACATTCTGTGATGATTTGAAACGTCATATGCACAAATGAGAGCATCTTCTGATAGGGTGATGAGTGATGGCTTTTAGGCCAACTAATAACCCCTCAGGTTAATTTGTTCACCCTTCGAAACAATTCATAGAGGTCTTATAGAAATCGTTGTGCCTCCTTTAATATAGAAATATGATTTAAACGGCGTTAGAAAGAGAAAACCCCAAGTTTTATATTCAAATATAAGAGTAACCAAAAATTACTTTAAAAATGTACATCTTTACGAAACCAAAGTTTAAATATATTAATTATTTTTACATGACACGATAAAAAAATGATCTGACGAAAACGTTTATAAAAACGCATTAACAAATATATTTTATTAAACTCATTACAAATATATTTTATTTGCCTAATAAAATATGTTTGCGTTTGTATTTTCTTTTTTTTTATTATTCTGAAAATTTTGTAGGGAAAAAAGTATGGGATCCATTTTTAAATCTTTTTTATATTTGCATTAAAAAACAATTATTAAAAATATTAAATGTTTTTTTTTTTTATTACAAAATTTGAAAGTATATTTCATCACCTTTCAAAAACAGTTTTTAGTTTTCGGATGCAATCAGAATTATTAAATTTATTTTTATCCAGTATTTTGACCTTCCGACAAACTATTATTTAAAAAAATTAAATAGCGGCGAAGTTGAATGATAAAAAAGAGTCAGATAACATAGTTTTTGAGAATAAATCCTCCTTTTTTTCAATTAGTTTTTACAGCAATATTCAGTGCAGTTATGCCTCCAAGAAAGTGGTAAAGAGAACATTCTTTTGCGAAGTATTCTGTTCTGTCCTGTAGTTTGTTTTGGATATGCTTTGAAGAAAACTGTAGATACTTGTAATGTTGGATAGTTAGATCACTATTGCGAACAACAGTGAAACATACGACATATGTTATTATTACAAGAAGCTCAAACGTTCCCGTGGAAATGTGCTCTCGGACTGGAGAAAACCGCAGAAACCACACGGTCACGACGCGACGGTCTTACCGCCTCGCGCGCCGCCTACTTCGAGAGATTTCAATTAATAATTCAAGTTATGAGGAAAATACCATTAGATTAATATATATGTTGATTGTCAATATATATTTACATGAATGCCTATTCTATCTAATATTACCATTTTATGCAGTTGGGACTCTAAGCGCGGAATTAGAACAACAAATGATAATCGCTTCATCTCTGTTTTCATCTTTAGATTTCCGTTAGTCAACTTTTTTTTTTTTTTTTACATTAGCTCCACACAGGAGTAAAGGAGGCCCTGAGGGAAAATTCCCCCAGGGCCTATGTCATATTTGAAGATGCTGTGATTTTTTTAAGGAAAAGGAAGGAGAGGAAGTCCTGGGAAGGAAAAAGGGTGGGTAGGAATCTGCGGATAAATATGTCCAGGAGTGATGGACGTATGAAGCCATCCCTCCCATTGCGGTGCAAGGCGATGGGTCGAGAGGGTTCAGCTGGAGAGATCAAAAGGTCTCCCTCAACCAGTCTCTCCCGATCCTGCCTGCCACGCAGATGGTGGGCAGACGCATCCGCCCCCAAGTCCCGAACAAACCTAACCCCATGAATCCGGGCACCCCTGCAAAGTCACCAAACGTAGCGAACTACTTGGGGTGACCTGTGGCAGAGGTGTAGGCCGTCCAATAAATGGTTCCCGGGCGGCAGTACCCATACCCGCCTCCCAAATTGGAAAATCCCAAGTCCTCAACTTAGCTTAATCAAACTTTACTTAATCTTTAACGCAACGCAGCTAATATCTCCATATAATATTTTCATGTATGACGTACTGACAATATAAAGTTTTATCACTTTTATAGGGTCGTGTTTTGTGATGAATCACCTCACGGAAAAATCTATAAACTCGCACAAATCGAACTGGGAATTTTTACTTTGAAGTTTCACTGTATAAGGACCTTTTTATGTGAATAGAGCACAATAGTCTCAACTGCTCCCACAGTCTCAGACTGTGAGAGCGTGGTGTCACCAATTGGGCTTTTTATCGCTACTTGTGAGGCTGAATGTAGCAAGGAGGGGAGAGAGAGGAAGATGGGAAAAAAAGGAAATATGTCTAAAGCCATTTCAAATACGGTCTCAACTCCGAATGGTGGTTTTGCACCAGAGCGATAGTGTGACGTTTTCAATCTGGGACATGCCGCAATAAAATTTATACGGGATGTTAGTGACGTACTTGACTTACTTTATGAAATTAAAAATGATATGTTACTTTGGTCTCTAATAACTTTTACAGCCTCTTTTTTTTTACAAAATCAAACAAAAAAAAATCTTTCACAAGTCGCCACTAGTCACTCACCCGAATTAACCCAAACCTAACCTAACCTAACCCAACCTCTCACCCCGCCCGTAATTGTACAATACCTACATTTTTTATGTTTTTAGTTGGAAAATGTGACTGGAGAGCAAAATTTCATTTACATATTTTACTACAAGTAATGTCAGGAATCATTGGTTAAAGTAAGTCAAATACATCCATTAACAACCTGTATATAATTTTAAATACTAAATTGTGAAATAACACATAATCATTAATCAAATAAAATTTGCTTGCACAAGCCGGATTTGACCCCGCGACCGCCTAGATCACGCAAAAAAGCATGAATCATGATTTTGCTGTATTTTACAATTTTAAAGAGTGAATGATAACAAATTATTTATTTTTTATTTTTGCGTTAGTTTCACACAGGAGACCCTAGGGAATACAATTTTTCTCGGGCTCTATGTCATCTTTGGGGATGCCGTGTGGAGGGTCTTTTTTAGGGAAAGTAATAAGAGGAAGTTCTGGGAAGGAAAAATGTATGAGGGGTGGGTAGGAGTCTGGGAGTAAGTGTGTCCAGAAGTGACGGATGTATGAATCCATTCCTCCCAAAGCGGTGCAAGGTGATGGGTCGAGAGAGACCAAATGGAGAGATCAAAAGGATTCCCTCAACCATCGTATACGTGCACTGCGTAAAAATACGCAACATCTCGTTATTGTAAATTATATTTTACACAAAAAAACGCATCTTTTCGACTCTCAGACCAAAACATGCAAAAATTAACTCCACCCATTAACAAAAACTACGAAGAAAACTTACATCTTCCATTTTTGATTGTTATAGTATACATATACTGTACATCTATCCACACTTAAAAAAAATACTACCATCTATATTAACATAATATTAATGTTTGTGTGAAAGTCATTTTTTCCCTGTTGCCAATGTGTTTCTAACAGCCGCATCCCAGACATAAAGTGGATATAAAATCTAGTTCCATTTTCTTATCTTCACCTTGTAAGTGAAGGAGGGACAGGAAAGAAAATAATTGAAGTAATTGGAACAGAATGCGCGTATTTAATATATAGAGGGCAGAAGGTGACGAACGAGAGTGTGCAAATTCGTTCAGAGGCATGTTTCTTATAAAGTAAAGTCGTGAACCCAAAAAGGCAAAATGGGAAAATTCATATATTATTTAACATTAAATGCGTAACCATTAAATAATTGTCAAGCCACAAAGTAATCATAACATATTTATCAATAATAATGAAGAAAAATACAAATGTACATGAAAAAATAAATAGATGAATTGGGTAGTATTTATTGGTTGACGATGCCCTAGCATCGTGCCGAGGCCCTAGCACACTCGCTCGATAACGATCAATAGGATAATTATCGGTAACTTCTCATCGTTCCCTAGCATGAATACAGATCGCCAACGAATAATTAACAGCTCACAATGCCTAAATGTCCTTAATATATTCGACATCAACAGTTGTTTATACGTTAGCGATGTGCAGTTGTCCTAGGGAACGATGAGCCTTTGGACGATGAGTTGAACCTTTTTATTTGTATTATTTTTTTCAATGAATATTAACCCTTTTTTCTCTCTGATCCTTAAGAATTCTAGCTATTGAAGTAAAAAGAGACAGTAGTGTGACAAATGGCTGAATCGCAGGAAAATTTTTACACTTTTTTACAATTAATTCACAATGCAATATGGAAAAATCGTGGGTTAGGAATAAAAACTTCAATTTAAATTACACCAACTGTAGCACCCGGCGGAGCCCGGGCTTTCTTCTGTTAAGAGGTAATGGGAAAATGGGGGTGGTATGGTTTTACATAAATAATCACCTTCATCATGTTTTGAAGGATAAGTAAACATCATCAGAGTCAAAGTGTAGATTTGAATAAAAATTAAATCCCCGCCGCCCGCCTGATATCATGAGATACCACACGAGAAAGATTATGGACAGTTTCATATGAAGAAAAAAAATAAAAATAAATTGGTTTATGATTAAATAAAACATGGAAATAAATGAAATTATAATTGACAGATCGTTCCTCGTTGGATGAAATTTAGTTTATAGCTTTGAGCTTTATTGAGTTTTGAGCTTCAAGATTTATTTTTTATTGTTTTTTTTAGTATAAAGCTTGCTGCACTTAGAAAAATGTTATTCGAAAAAACGATTATTTTAGTAGTAAAAACGGTTAATAACGGGACTGAAGTTCTTACGAACAAATTAACAGTGTTTCGATATTTATTGACGGGAAAATGTAAGAATAATTTGTTGGTATACGTACGAAATTACGTATACCAACAAATTATTCTTACATGTTCCCGCCAATAAACACTGAAGCCCTGTTAATTTGTTCGTGAGAACTTCAGTCCCGTTTTTAACCGTTTTTACTATTAAAATGATCGTTTTTTCGAATAACATTTTTTCTCGGTGTGTGATTGTAAAATAATAGTGTCACGACGGTGCATGTAGAATAAAGTACATGAATATACAATATTGAAAAAATGCATCTCAAAGGGTTCTTTAAAAAACTAAAGTTCTCCGATTAACCCCTTTTGAAAACACCAGTTATCGTTGAATAACCAAACTTTTTGATATTTTATTTATTCAAATGGGAAGTACGAAAAGGTTCGCGGGTCACACGAAGTTCGCTCGCTTTGCTTATCACTGGTTCAATGTACGAATTTACTGATTAAAAATATTTTTCAGATTGATCGAGAGTTGGCTCAGAAGATCAAAAAGACAAGATGCCTTTCGAGACACCATTCCTGAATTCGTGCTGCTGCTGGAGCGATATACACAATGCCAGCTACGCAGCAGCAGTATACTCCTTTGTAAGTTTATAACATATACTACTTGTCCTTCCCAGAGAGGCCCAACTCACTTCTGTCTCCGCCCAAAATCTCTGGTTCCGTGTTAAACAGATCGTTTAAGAAACGTGATGATAAGTGAAGGAAAATAAATACATATAGCCTAACTAAATCTAATCCATTAGTTTAGTGATGGGATAACTTGATGGGAACGAATTCAATTCAACACCTCCTCTGAAAAGTCATTAAAAGTGATTAAAAAAAATATATGTATATATATTTTTTTTATAGTGAATACCTCACAAGAGTCCCAACTGCTTCCGTCTGGAGCCAGTGAGACTATGGCATCCCCAATTGGGGTATGTTATAAGGCTGAAGGTAAGTGGGAAAGGGAAGGACACGAGGACGAGGAAGGTGAGGAAGTACCTGGCTATTCAGATCTAGTCGCTAAACACGGCTAAAGCCATTTCAAGCAACGTTTCACTTCTGAATGGTGGTCTTACACCAGGGCGATACTAAGAGTATCTTCCACTCTGGAACGTGCCGCAAATATACTATATATTATTTTAAATAATTAATTGTGAAATAATATAAATCAATTAAATAAAAATTTATTTGCGCACGCCGGGTTCGAACCCGTGACCTTCGGAATGGCAGTCCAACGCCCTACCGCTGAACTACGCCGGCCTTCACATATAACATATTCGTTAAATAGGTTACGTTAGTTTAGGTTTTGGTCCATTTTTCTTTCTTTTTCATAGCTTTTAATGACTTTTCATGTTTTTATTTTTATTTTTAATGACTTTTCAATTCTTTTTCATAGCTTTTAATGACTTTCAGGTGTTAAGTTGAGTTGATTCTGAGATATCATGGAACCCAATATTTTATATTGATCTGTTTTGTCGCTGTAGTGCTTTAACTAATTACTAAAACATCTATACCGATTTGAAGAAAAATATTTCGCCAATTCATATAATTCCTACAAATTCCTAAAATTGATCACTTGTTAAGAAAGATTTTTAAATTTGGATAAAATTAGTCCGTGTAACCTTTACGCGCGGTTGAAATAAAACTGTATTAATAAAATGTTCTAGCGAAGGCGAGAAGTCTTTAGAAAAAACACAGATTGCAGTAATTGTACCGATATCCTACGTCATTTCCGTTTGAAAACGTTAAATTCGTCCAAAAAAAATCTGAATTACTCGACATATCGCGTCTAAAGAAGTTTTCCTTAAAATAAATTATCATTTTTGCTCAAAGTTTATATTGCTTCTTTAACACAAGACACGCCCATGATTCACTTTTGTAGGTTTGTTTTTTCAATGAGTCCTTTTTGCAAGAATCAGCATGGATGAAATAAAAAGATCAATTAAGTATGAAGAAAGGTAAGGCTGTTGGGTTCGATAAGGAGATAGCCGTATAATTCATGGTTGTGCAAACTTTTTAGCCAGTGTTTAGAGGAGGGTTACACGCCATTAGATTGGAGAAGGGCTGTGATCATGCCGTTATACAAAGGTAAAGGGTCACGCATGGAATGTGGGAATCATAGGGCTATTAGCTTGCTAAGGTGCTGGCTGCGAAATTGAATAGTCTGATAGTAAGTTGCCTGTTGTATGCTGATTATGCGGTGCTGATTGCTAATAGTATAGAAGAGCTGCAGTCTCTCGTGTCTAGGATGAACGAAGTATGTATGAAGAATGAATTAATGAAGAATGTAAGTCTAAAGTCATGGTGTTTGAAAGAGAGAGTCCGAAAACGGTGTGCAATATAGTTGTAAATGATGAATACTTGGAGCAGGTGGATGAGTTTGTATATTTGGGAAGTATGTTTACGAGAGATGGGAAGGCTGATAGGGATATTGAAAGAAGGGTGAATGCAGGTAACTCCATTAATGGAGGATTGAACGCCGTTGGAGCCAACAAAAAGTTGTCCACAGAAGCGAAGCTAGCAGTCCAAAATGGAGTACTGGTACCTACCCTGATGTATGGCAGTGAAGCGTGGAAATGGCAGAGAAAGGATGAAAGTAGACTGAATGCTGTAGAAATGAGATCCCTGAGGCGTATGTGTGGTAAAACCATGTATGATCGTGTGAGGAATGTGGAGATCCGAAAATAATGCAAGGCTGATGTGAGCGTAATAAGTAAGATTAAGAAAAGGACGCTTAGATGGTTTGGGCATGTTGATCGAATGAATGAAGAAAGGAGTGGAAAGAGAATTTATGACGCGAATGTGAACGGTAGAAGAAGCCGAGGACGCCCAAGGAAGACGTGGCACGATCAAGTAAATCAGATACTTGAGTCGGGCCATGTCAAGAGTCAGAATAATAGAAGAGTATGTATGAGATGATGTATGATTGTGAATGAGGCGAGAAGTGTGTGCCAAGATCGAGTAGTTTGGCGGTCCGTCCTCTCTGCCTACCCCTGCGGGGAAACGGCGTGATGGTTAGATAGTTAGTTAGTTAGTCCTTTTTGCAAATTTATACCTATGCAATATCTAAACCCAGCCTTTCATAATGTTTCGTTTATAACTGCAAACTTTATCGATATCTGAATCCCGGGAAACACCTCACACGGAAAGTAAACAGAAAGATTGTATCACATTATTGTGTTTATTTCACCGCTGCACCTAACGTTTACTAGTAAAGTATCGAACACAATGTTAAAACATTGTTTTATGGTCAGGGTAGATAGATAGGATTTGCACAACATTACTACACTTACACTGGAGTGATGTGGTTCAATCAACTAGCGACAGAGCTGAGGTTAGAACTTGATCATAATAAATTCAAAAATAGAATAAACTGTTCTATCTTACTTAATATCATATATATATATATAATTAACACACACACCCCACGTCAAGCGTGCGTAAAGAAGTTTTACTTCAAAAAGAATTTGATCGTTTAACGAAATCAGAGACTAGAAAATGTACAGAAGCTCTAGAAGGATAGTAAGCTGGTTAATGCATGACGAGAGCGTTACGAAAAGTGTGATCGGGCGAGGCAAACGGGATGTATCACACTGTAGGAGCAAGAGAGAGCGGTGCACGCGCACATTTTTCTCTCTTCCTCTCATAGCCAGTGCATGAAGATTATTCGCAATTTCATTTCGTTCTTGAACAATTTTATAAACACTGTAGGATCAAGAGAGAGCAGTGAGAGATAATAAATTTAAATAAATAAATAATTGTAGAAAATTAATACATGTATATATTATACATTTAAACGAGTGTTGCAAAAATATTTAATAAACCATGATTTTCTTTTAAATAGAGCAAAAAGCTCTAGAAATCTAAAAATAGCAATTAAAGAAAAACCGTGAATTTTTTCATGCCTGTAACTTGATTATAAAAAAAAAAAACGAGCGTGCTTTAGAACACACGACTGAAGTCAAACTTCTTAAGCTAAAGAAGTTTGACTTCAGTCATGTGGTCTAAAGCACTCTTTTTTTAAAAATAATCAAGTTACAGGCATGAAAAAATTCACGTTGTTTCTTTAAATGCTATTATACCTAGATTTCTAGAGCTTTTTGCTCTATTTAAAAAAAAAATCATGATTTATTAAATATTTTTACAACAACCGTTTACGCCTACTCATTATAATATTGTTTTTTTTTTTTAATTTTATTTTTCATAAGCGTGCTCCACCCATCATTAGTACTTATCTATCTCCCTCTCAAACCATTAACTCCTCAGCTAAGCTTAAAGAAACGGATATGTCGGAAATATTAAGTTGTTTTATTCTAGACTGTATTTCTTCAATCGCAAAGTGTATCGATAAGTAGGACATGCTATTGAAAAAATGAAAAACGAGACATATGTCATAAATAAAACCAATGCGATACAACATCATTAAAATCGTTCCTAAAATATTCAACTAACTAAATGACAACATAAAAAGATCTAGTACAGTGACTCACTTTGCAACTGGTGTCCAAAAATGGATATCCGGAAAGGGGCAAAATTTTTTTAAAGAATTTTTGGGAATTTTTTTGAGAAATTTCTTTAGAGAATTTCTTTAAAGAATGTAGATTTTTTATACCACCAATAAAAGTGTCTGTTTGTAAATAACTATATAATAATATGAATACCCGAAAGTTTATTTTAGATCAATTACTTAAAACTGTTTGGCGCCTCTGATTTCCTTGTACCTACCCATTGTCACAATAATACATAATTCGCTCCAGGATTTTTCGATCAATTCAAACATTTATTCGTGCACATGTTGCTATAAAATAATGTACATACCAAAGTATATATGCACACATAATATATCATTATCTATATTATTAATACGATAGCAATACTAATCCTTCCTTATCTGCTCACTTTACAGTACTTACTTTGATTTTATATATTTTTTAATTGCATACTTTTTATATATTTTCATATGTATAAGTATATATGCACACATAATATATCATTATCTATATTATTAATACGATAGCAATACTAATCCTTCCTTATCTGCTTACTTTATAGTACTTACTTTGATTTTATTCATTTTTTAATTGCATACTTTTTATATATTTTCATATATTATATATATATATATGCTTTTTTATGTTCTATGCTTTTTATATTCTACTATATTCTTTTGTACTCTTTTATATTACTTTATAGCTATTTTCATTCTTCTATATTATTTTATATTCTTTTATATTTCATATAACTATATGCTTTTTTATGTTCTATGCTTTTTATATTCTACCATATTCTTATTATATTATTTTATATTACTTTATAGCCATTTATATTCTTAAATATGTAATGTTAATGCACTCTTCAGAAAATCGACCACTTCAACACGGGCATTTGCCTAGCGTGGTGATCGTAAAATCCTCAAAACATGTAACTAACAATTTATTGAATAAAGTAAAATTTAAAAAGAAATGACATTGAATAAGGATGATTAAAAATATCTACCCTAAACACTGTTTCGTTAGTCATCAAAAAGTCATTAAAAATGTATGCATTTAGCAATGGGAAGGTTCCAATTAAAAATTATTTGATACGCTTTAAAAATATTTAGTTTAGAAAATACACGGAAACAACAATATCAAAACACATTGTTTGTCTTCTACAAACTTCTTCACTTCCAAGCTAATACTCAGAAGTCATTAATTCAAAAACAATACGTGCATTGCGCTATTTTCGTTCCCACTGCCGCGCCTGTACCCGACCCATGAAAGTTCTGAACATATACATATGATAGTACATAGTATAGTAAATATTTTGTCATACAAATAATAATTTGATAGCAAACCAAAGGTCTAGAACTAGGCGATGTTCAGCAAACTTTTGTTAAGGTGACTGTTATTATGAAACAGCAATATAAACAATGGTATCAACATAACCAATTGTAACAACACATTGATTAACATGGTCCAAAGTTTTAAAGGATCATAATCGCTATTGGCTTTCAAAGTAGCCTATATCTGTGTAATATCTTTGAATCACTATGGAGCCTTTTTAATCACATTTCGGCCATTTTGCAAACATTTTCGAACGTTAAATATCTCTTCAAAATAGGTCACATTTTGGCTTACGAAAGCAATGTATGTTTTTTTATAAAATTTTCATTTTGATATAATATATAATACAAACTACTGTTTTTTTACATATACATACATTATCAACTTTGATGAATAAAATTTGATGATGGTTTTATACCTGTTAAATGTGTATTCATTTTATCACTAATTATAACCCATTTTATGTATGGACACTGTAATGTTTGCTAAAGAAAGAGGAATGGAAATACGACATAATAACCCCAAAAAATTATCTCGATTATTCTTTTGGCAGTAAAAATTTCAAATCAAACCGTTCCAAGTAGTTAGTAGTTAACTCATTCATAAAAGTTTCAAATAAACTTTAAAAATATGTATTAATTTTATTTTCAGTAAGTAACCAAAAAATTATGAATTAACGCTCTAAATATATTTATGACCTAATTTTACCGGTGTTTTTTTTTTTTTTTTTTTCGACTCCCACTAGACACACGAAATTGAAGTTATTGTAGCAACCTACTTTTATATATTTATTTGATAGCAGTTTCAAGATTCCCGATGGTTTAATTTGAAAATATAAATGAAGGACTTTATATTTTAAGGTGGAAATAAAATGAGTTTTCTTTAATACGTGTAGGTAGCAGGTTTAACAAAAATTTTACACTAGAATATTAGCAATTTCCAGAGTTTGATTCAAATTCATTCGATTGAAATAGTAATTTATTTATGTAATGGAAACCAATATCCCCTGCGGAAAAGTCATGTCATTGTTGAAACCTAAATTTCAATTACGAAATGCGTTAACATGGCAGTTTACAACCATTGATAGCAATATGAGGATAGTTTAATAAAAGCCTTACTAAAAAAAATCGTGAATGTTTTCTATAATTATAATTACAAATAACCGTACAAGTGGAAATCTTACTAATATAATAATAAAACGTTTATTTGACAATTACTTTTTACATTTTAGAACATAGGTGATTTATACCTTTAAATTATTATATTGACAAAAGGACCACTGCTCAACTGTATATTCCGGATTTTTCGGGGAAAGTAGCTGGTTTTCAGCAGTGCCTTTAATATAATGGGTAACAAATAATTAAATTTAAATAAAACATCGAAATTCAAATTAATTCGATAAATCAATAAATAAAGATAAAAAATAAATAAAACATAAAATTTCTTGAAAATAAAATAAAAATTCAGGATTAATAAAATAAATTTAAAATAAATAAGTTTAATAGAGTTACCTGCATTTACCCTTCCTTCAATATCCCTATCAGCCTTCCCATCTCTCGTAAACATACTTCCCAAATACACAAACTCATCAACTTGCTCTAAGTACTCATCATTCACAACTATGTTGCACACTGTTTTCGTACTTTCTCTTTCAAACACCATTAAAATTAACGGTGGACTGAATGCTGTTGGCGCCAACAAAAAGCTGTCCAAAGAAGCGAAGCTAGCAGTTCACAATGGAGTGCTGGTACCTACCCTGATGTATGGCAGTGAAGCATGGAACTGGCAGAGAAAGGATGAAAGTAGACTGAATGCTGTAGAAATGAGATCCCTGAGGCGTATGTGTGGTAAAACCATTTATGATTTTACGTGTGAGGAATGTGGAGATCCGAAAAGAATGCAAGGCCGATGTGAGCGTCATAAGTAAGATTAAAAAAGGGACGCTTAGATGGTTTGGACATATAGAGCGAATGAACAAAGAAAGGAGTGTCAAGAGAATATATGATACTAATGTTAATGGTAGAAGAAGTCGAGGACGCCCGAGGAAGACATGGCACGATCAAGTGAATCAGATACTTGAGTCGGGCCATGTCAAGAGTCAGAATAATAGAAGAGCATGTATGATAAGATGTATGAATGTGAATGAAGCGAGGAGTGTATTACAAGACCGAGTTGTTTGGCGGTCCGTCCTCTCTGCCTACCCCTGCGGGGAAACGGCGTGATGGTTAGTTAGTCAGTTTAGTTAGTTTTTTAAGTTTAATAATCATAGTTCAGGATTTATAGTAAGAATACAAAAATAAATAAATATAATATATCCAAAAAAAAAATTTATCACAAGTAGGTGTCCATTTCATTTTAAATTCGATTAATTATGACGTTGTGCGGTTGACTGTGCAGTCAGCAACCTTTCGCTGCAGAACTTCTTGAAGCACTGCAACGATTTCGATGTTCGAATAGGCAGCGGTATTTTAATCCAAAGTTTTGACGATGAGTAGTTGAAACTACCCTCAAAAACACCAGTTTTATGTTTGGGGACACGTAAATTGGCCTCTTAAAGGTGTACCATGTGCATGAGAGTCATGGGACCACTGCAGTCTGTCAAACAGATAGGAAGGAACCTTTGGATTAATCCAGTTGTACAGTTGACACGTTTGATGTAACTTCCTTCTGATCGACATATTCAGTGTTCGATGCCGATAGAGATAAGGCGAGATATGCTCGGGACATTATAGCAATATCGGACACTTGCATTTTGGACTCGTTGTACTTGTTTAGGTTTTTTTTCAATACAGAGTGACCCTAAATTGAGTCTCCATAGTCCAATATTGAGAAAACAAGACTATCAGTAATAATCTTGCGTAGTTTCTCTAATATGTTATCTCTTATATTATAAAACAGACGAAGCTTCGAGTAGCACTACTGTGACCTGTTTTTAACAAGTTTCTCATACCTCAATCTACCGTCCACCATTATTCCAAGATTGCGCGCAGCATCAATAAAGGGAACGGTTGTTTAATGTATTTTTACAACATGTCATATTTTTTGCTTAGTTCCCATTAATAAAGCAACCGTTATTTGAGGATTGAGATGTGACGCGTGCTCCTGTGCCCAACTGCAAACTCTACGTAGATCATCATTTACCATATCCACCGCCAGATGAGCGTTACTTACGTCAAACGATAAATATAATTGTGTCATCATGTCATCGGCATATACAATATTTAATAGATTGCATCATGTCAGCGGTATATATAGCAAAAAGCAATAGCCACAGTATCGACCCCTGTTGCAGATGAATATTTTAGAGCCTGCAAACTGTGTGCTGAGTTCTATCTTTGAAGTAACTCTGAAACCATTTTATTGTTTCATCGTTTAAACCAAAGTGCGATTCTAAATTTTGATTTTAAATATTTGGCATACGCGCGATCTGGAATTTTCATCATGTATTTAATGACATCTGTTATCCAATGTTTGTGTTTGTCTTTAATGCGTGCGTATCATATATATATATATATATATTATTCATCACATACGTATTGAAATGTGTAACCATACTATCGACATCATACAGAGTGCTTATGCGTTACCATGGCCCATTAGTCAGGTCTGCGTTTATCTTATTTATGTACAATTGTACATAATATATCTTTAATTTTTCTATATGTATTGTTTTGGGGGTAACTTTTTAACCCTTTAACCCCTTCCCCATTCCCACTACCGCCTATCCATTGACACATCTACGTATATGTACATTGTTGTTATTAGTTTTAAGTAAAGTCTGAAGAAGTAAGCGTAAATAAAAAACGTGGTTAATGCTAAATAATCTATTAATTTTGAATTAAAATGCCGCCACAAAATAATTTGCTGTATGTGAAGAAGAAACAAAAACCACTTTAAAAACTGAATACCCCAAAACATTAATTTATGTAGATGACATGAAGGTTTATTATTCGGTCAGATGTACTGCTGACTGTAAAAAATTGCAGAAGGACCTAAATCGCCTTAATGTTTATTGTTCACAGCAGTACCTTAAAATTAATGTAAAAAGGGGTTCGTCGTGAATTTCAGACGAAATAAAAATATCATTATCAATGAATATTCTCTGAACGGCTCCATACTAATTAACAAAACAGAAGTGAAAGACTTAGGCGCGACATTGTACTCTTAACTTATATTCTATATTAATATTGACTCGGTAACATTAAAAGCCTCGAAAATGTTAAGATTCATCCTTAGAACATGTAAAAAATTCAATATACTTAAAACAATGAAAATCCTATATTTTGGATATGTCCGCAGCTTGTGTTCAAAATCGTTTCCTGCGAAATTTAGATTTCCGTAGCTATCGTCCCCACTTAAATCACCAAGATTCGCTCGATTATGTTATCATTAGAAGATCGAAGATACACGGTTGATGTTCTCTTTCTACAAAAAAATATCCGGGTCCGTCGTAGATTGCCCGAAACTCTTCAACGAATTCAACTACGAGTTCCTAACAAAGCGGAACATTGGTGTTCCGCGGAACACAGTTTGGTAAACCCCGATGTAGAGAATACAAGACGTAAACATTAAATATGTCAAAAAAAATCATCACAATTGTGCTATTGCGTATGCATGAGATTCAGATTGCAATGTTGCCAGTTTTTTCACAGCACAGTTAGATATTTTTTTTATTAGTAATAATTCGAAATTGAAAATGTACAGTGTACAGTCTTTATTCAACGTAAAAAAATACTTTTTATAAGTAAGTCTGTATATTTTTAAATATTATCTAATGTAATTAATTAAGTGAATTAAAAGAAATAATAATTATGCATTACATTATTTAATTCATTAAGGAATGCTAATAATGAGATATTTGCATATTGGTTGGGGGAGTAGAAGGTATTTTAAGTAATGAAGACAATATTAGCGAAACTCAATCGAAAATCTGAAACAGAAAAAATCTGGGAGTAGAAGGTAAATGGATTATGAAAAAAAAAAAACTATTAACAATTTAAAACATTAAAAACATGTACTACCCGTTGAAAAAATTGAGTAACCGTTGCACATCTATATAAATATTTATATTATTATTTTCATAAAACTACGCATTTTTAAGATGTTAATATCCTTAAATAAGGGGGAAAATTCTTTGACTAAAAAAATAGTGCTCGGGTGCCACCAGAAAATCTAATAATGTTGTTTATTTTCAGGTTTATTTCCTGATTACCACCATAACAATCTCTCACTTTTTATATGAGGAGTGGGTATACCTGAGTGGAAATGGTAGTTACCCTATTTCACCTTCATTCCTGGAGCCCGAGTCCATCAGCCATAGTAAGTATGAATACAATTTTGTGTGTGATTTTTATTTTAAAAAATGTTCAAATAAGTGATTACAATACAATGCGAAACAGTTTAGTACCGATTTAATTATATTTTTGGGTCTTTAAATTAATAATTTACTTTTCATGTTTAGAGCCAATTTTATGATAGAAAAAACGCCCACAGGAGGCAAAACAGCTATCAAAATTAATTTGTGCTGTAGAAAGAATTTAAAAAAAATCAATTAAAAATTAACTTTTTAATTAAATTGCTCCATAATATCAAAGTCAGAATCCGCCGCCAAATAACAAAATTGCTCGTGGTTAATGATTTATATATTTTTTCAGATACCATGTACCTCAACATTGTGCTTCTCATTGTCAGCATTTTGGGACTACTCTCAGCTATCTTATTGATAGTAGGGCTGCTCATGGTAAATATTTTTAATTTGACTCTTTGATTTAAAATATAGAATCTGTTAATGTTAGAAGACAGAGTTGAAAGTAATAATGATAGTTTTAAAGAATATTACCATCCATATTTACGATACGTTTGTTATTATAAACATATGAGAGATACCTTTGCGATGTACATGTTTTTTCGCATTCTAGTTTAAATATATTTTTTATTCAGAACAGCCGCTACTTCCTCACCCCTTGGATTGTAATCATGACTGCCGACATCATCCTGGAGTTGATCCACAGTACTTACATGTACTTCTTGGAAGCGGTACGAAACACACTTAATTGTACACAATTCCTTGCGGATATACACGATTCAATCGATTTAAATCAACACTTTTAAGGGTACATTCCTCGATCGCCATCATAGAAGCTTTAACACGCGGAGAGTCCTGACCGTCACTAAGCAACACCTACGCGTCTGCATCGTCCTTCCCAAGTAGTATAAAGCATATTTACAAAGAATCCTTCGCACAAACCAGTAATTGTCTCCTATAACTTCTTTATCCTGCAGTCTAAGCCTGTTTGCTTCCATCGTTGCTACACACTGTTCCCAGTGAAACTCCATTTTCTTGAATAAACCATTTAAATATTCTGTAATTAAAAATATCAAAAATCCTTTTTTTTATTCCTCGTACCAGCACTCTAGCTTAGCGGGTTAACTGGTGTGATGAGTATTTTAAAAATATTTTATTTATCCTTTCCGAGAAGGGTTTCCATTCAAGACTGGTCCTGATCCAATGCCTGGTGATAGTAAAAACATCATGGGCACTGTATTAGATGTTAGGTATTATCAGCTCCTTGGCTCCTTTGCGCTTTGGCGAGTCAGCCCCCAGAGCGGACGTCTCTATTGAAAATAATATAATCAATTAACCACAGCCATTCTTCTGTGTTCTGTCTTAAATGCGTCAATAAGTGTGAGCAACGATACTGAAGTTGGTATAACGTCAGCAGGTATACGTACAAATAGGCATTGCTGAAAATATCACCCTTTCCTCCATGATTACATCCGCTTTGCGCCGATCAATGAGAAATTTTAAATTTTGAGAGCAGCATTCGTAAACTGGTTTTCACGTCTTTCTTATTTTGGTACGAAGCAGCTTTTATCATTTTTCGGATTCGGATTCGATTTACGATAATTTTCCATTTTTACATGTGATCAATGAATGATGTTATTTGAGTGCACTTTAATTACATCGCTAAATCAATTTGTTCATTGCGAAACAGCAATAAACCGTTATCATATCAGCAGTGGGATGGGCAGATATATTTATTATTTATAAAGTTGGTGATGACCTACTGATGTATAATGATTAAAAGAAAAATACGGTTTAAGTAGGAAAAAACGTGACTTCACGTTACCTTAAGATGACAAAAATGTTGGGAAATTTACTATTATAGTCTCTTTATTATTATGTACTTATTTACGGACTGACGTCCAAATTACAAAATAATAATACGAAATTTAAAAAAAATCAGAGACCAACATAATAAAAAAGACTTGACAAGTCAAGTCAAGTCAACACAAATGAATGAATTAGTTCATATGTAAGGTTTCTGCTAACAACTATTTTGTACATTATTTATTAAAACAATTTTAAACTTTCTTTAAGTTTTTTTTATTATAAGAAAGTCGATTAAAGTTTAAAATTGTTTCAATAACTCTGTATAATGTAATTCCACTACGAAACGACAGTACCGAAAATAGATATTATCTATTATGTACAAATTTCTTCTATGTATGATTGTGTAGCGGCGCCAAATTATTAAATTTATATGGTGATTGCGTCTGAAGGTTTGGGTGTTAGAGTTCTACTATATTATAACTGTAATGTCTGTTAATTTGCCATTCAAAGATTTGCGTATTGTGCATTTATATTTTGTAAACAAGAAGTCGGCAGACGTATCTTTTACAGATTAAAACTTTGAATTTAAGAAAACTTCAATCCAAAGTAAAACCAGCAACAAAAGAAAATATTAACATTCGCTAACATTTACTTATCCACTGGAGCGACACATCAATTTAAAACTTTTTTCTCGAATCGCTAAAGGAAATTTTTTAGCCCACATAAAAAAAATCATACCTCCGAATTTGAATATGAAGACATACAAACTGATTATAGTTCTATATAGCCAATGAATTCTCCTATATTTTGTCTATTATGACATATTCGTAGGGTTTATAAAAAAATATTAAATCCTTAACTTTAAAATATTTTAAAGAATCTAGAGAATATTTGCCATATTTTGGCAACAAAGCAATCCGTGGTTTTGCAAATAGTGCCATATTATGGCAAAAAGCGCTCGAGTGGATAAAGAGGTACTAGTTCATGAATAAATGAGATTTTCATAGTCATTTTTGTTTTTATGGTTTTTTTATGGCAGAGGTGGTGGTAATCCAATAAATGATTCCCGGGGCGGCGGTACCCATACATTGGAGTGAATATTGCAAAGCCGTGCCACGCCATCTGAAGCGAAATCACCACACCAAAAACCAGTCAGTGATAAGTGGCAATTGGATGATGTAATAGAGTTACATACTCTTATCTACATCTGAGAATCTTAGCGACACGCATAATTATTGTCGGTCACTTTTAAACAAAAGTTTTATGCCCAACCAAAAAATACAGTCAACTTATTACACTGGAATGCTTTGTAATATACCTACCCCGCGTTCTGACGTACACAGAGATATGTGCAGCATGCGTAGAGGAGTATTCTTTTGAAGTTTGTGCTACAACGGTGAAAACGCCCTTACAGCATTCTCGCTCTAACGGATATCGCTCTTCTCTCCACAATATCCTCAACTTCCTTCAGGTCGTCTGCGTTAATAAGTGTGCCTCATGGACCTATTGTACGCTGCGAACAACATACATTCTTCTCCTAACTTGCCATACTGAGGGCTTTTACAAAAGTTCGTTTTATCTATTGAAAACCATAATGATTGATTTGGATGTGTTAGATATCTATTTTACAATTTAGGAGGGGGTATGGGTACCGCCGCCCCGGAACCATTTATTGGATAAACAACACCCCTGCCATAGTTTACCTCAAGTGGTTCGATACGTTTCATGACTAAGCAGGGGTGAGGTGACTGAGACTGAATGAGGAAGAACTTCTGATTTCTCCAGGCGGACATCTCGCACCGCAATGGGAGGAATGGATTCATACGTCCGTCACTCCTGGACACACTGACTCCCATATTCTTATCCACAAATACTCATACCTTTTTTAAGTAAATACTTCTTTACGCACGCTTGACTTGAGGTGTAAACTGGCGAATGTGTAACGAAAAGTGAAATTCGTTGAAATGAAAGGCGAACGGGCTCACTATAGAAGCAAGAGAGAGCAGTGCGCGTGCACATTTTCTTTCTCTCTTCCTCTCATAGCCAGTGCATGAAATATTTCAGTAAGTATTTTGAAATACCGGTGACGAGCCTAACGCGGGGGGGGGGGGGGCGGACGTCGATGCAAACGGCTTCATCGGGTGAGGCGAATGATAATAAATTTAAATAAATATTTGTAGATAGTTAATATATCTATATTTTATACATATAAACATATATATATGAATATACATATAGATGGAGCTAAAGAAGTATTTACTTCGATCGTGTGGTCTAAAGCACAATATCTCTTCGTTTTTTTTTCTTTACCACAACTTTCTGGCCTAGCTTTCTTTAAAAAGACCCTCTACACAGCATCCCTAAAGATAAAATAGGCCTTGAAGGAAATTGTTCAGGACCTCTTGATTGGAGCTATTGTACAAAAAAACTACAAGGTTATGATGTTTGGCAAAATCTTCACACATATGGAATATTAAGTAGTGATGATTCTAGAAGAACCATTCACATATTATTCACACTTTCTTCAAAAAAATCACCACAACACGGGCATGTGTCTAGCGTGGTGGTCGTAAAATCCTCAAAACATGTAACAAGCAGTTTTAATTAATAAAAAAAAAAAACATGTTAACCTATTTTTGCACCACAAAAATTTTGAATGAATTAATCTGTGTGGATATTGAAGAGAACAGGAGACAGAACGTTAGTATTTAGATTTGCTGTTTACTGAGGGGTTCTGCCACGTGATCGATCGTGTTTTTAACTGAATATTATTAGGTCTCTGCCAATATAAAGGGTATACTGTAGAACATACATCTTGCTAGGTGTGGGTGACACAGGCCAGTTCACTAGAGTAAACATTAACCACTTATGCGGTGGTTTTAACCGTTTGGTAACTTGGTATTTTGCAGGTTAACAGTTTTATTTTGTTATTCGTTATTATAATAATGTAAAGAGTGATTTTCTTGTAAAAAACCACAGATCGTGAATGTGTTGTAGAGATTTAAATATTCTTAAACTTAAACTTAGCTAAATTTAAGCCAAATAAATTATTTTTAAATACGAGTGTGCTTTAGATCACACTACTGAAGTAAATACTTCTTTAGTAATCTAATCTAATTTTCTTTCTGGCATCGAATAAAACTATTTCAATCATCTATATTGAAGATTCATTTGGATTGTTACCAATCATCGTGATAAATCAGTCGTTTCAATGCACTGAGTTCGCACACTCTAAATGATATTTTGATTAATTTTATTATGGGAATAACGCTTATAATGGGATTGTTGATTTAATTCTTATAAAGTTTAAAATTAAACTTTTTTGATGCGGATTCTGGTTAGAGAGCGACGTTTATTCACATTTGCAGCAGGAAATTCAAAAAATTCCAATCGAAAAATTGCTAGTTGTTAGTTAGATTTTAACGTTTAGAATGTGAGAAACAACAACACAACTATTGTCAGCATAAATGCCAGCACCCATTCTAAACGTCACTACTATGGATATGAGCATTGTTGTTACGATTAGAATGTGAGGAATAAACCTCAAAATTAATTTTAATTTATTATCGTTCGCCTCCGTAACGTTCGTAACGCCCGATATTACGCCTCTCGTAACGCTATAATTTCCGTAACGTATTCGCCAGTTTATCCCTCAAGTCAAGCGTGCGTAAAGAAGTATTTACTTCAAAACTAATAGTTCTCCATAGTGATATTTAAGGGCAATTTCTTTTGTTTTCAATTTTACTCAACTGAAAAACAACCAATGGTTGTATTTTAGTTGTGTAAAATTTAAGAACGAACTAGAAAAAAGAATGAATAAAAAAAAAAAAATTGCATCACAACAACAACTGACCTACGGCATTGGTTATCCAATAAATGATTTCCGTGGCGGCGTACCCATAACCGCCTCCGAAATTGAAATAATTATCTAAATAAGCTATTATTTTATAATAAATCATAACATGGCATGTAGCAGAAAATTGTATTTCAAATAATAATAAAATCTATTAGTTTAAGATAATTTAAATCATTGATGAAGCGAGTAAATATTATACGAACATATTGGATTTAACATTTTGTAAAGTGTACTAATCAACCTTCTTTTAATAGCTAATTTACTGAATTCAACGACAATGGAGATTTAAAAATAATATTTTATTTCCGCTGCTGCTTTAACACTGACCAGATCTCAAACGCAAACAACAACTGCGTCTGACAAAATGGTTATATTGTTTGTTGCGCAAATAAACTTTCTTCAAATTGTTTTATAAAAAAATTCAGATTATCAAATGCATATCACGTTTATTTCCTATTTTCACACACGTTGCAGGCATATTTTCAAACAGATAGTTGGATTTTGAAATGTACTAACTTGTATGTTTCCAAACAGGTTTTCTAGTGGGCTGGTGGTTAGTACTCCGGATGTGATTTTAGATTTTCACGGTCCTAGGTGTTATCGTGAATTATTTTTGGGGTATTACGTTGAGTCACATCTGCCCTAATGATGGACACTGTAACGTACTCTGAAAAGTTCGCAAAACATGGAGGTTGCTCAACATGGCATAATATCCCATGTAATACCTGCTTTGTATATTTTCAGTTCCACTCCCGGAAAATTTTGGTTCACCGCGAGGTATTAACTATATTGTTCTTAGCCATCGAGGTAATTTGCATATTTTCATATTATATTTTGTATATAGGATTTATATCAAAAACAATTAATAAATATAGACTTCGAATATGACAGCGTTCATATTATAAAGCGACAGCCATTTTGTCCGCCATCTTTGGTGCCCGGCGCGTCATTGGCATTTAATTTGAATTATTCGGAGTGGCTAAATCGTTTACGAAATATAATATGAAGATATTTTGTTGGTTTATTATCTGCGAAGAATTGAGAATTTTCCTTTGTGATGCGACTTCCACAATGTATGTATATAGTTGCGAAGCGAAAAAGCGACATTGCTACAACATTCGGCTAATTATGCGCTAAATAGCGAAGGTATTTGATTGTCTTTTTCTATTTATTATTCTTACCAATTTTTGTTGTTGTTCATGTAAGAAATTTTATTGTGTACCGCAGTTCCCGTTATGGCGAGTATTTAATTCAAATTACAAAAATACATTTTTTTTCTAGAGAAAAGGGCGCTAAAGTAGTTTGATAATATTGAGAATATTTTGATTAAAAGAAATATCATTTGAGTTGAAGAAAATACCCAAACATCCGACAATCTAAAATAGGTTATTAGTAATAACCATATACTAGCATACTTCCCACAAAAGTGCTTCGATGTCATTTAATTTCAAAACAACATGTAGAAAATATTAATTTTGTGTTATAATTTATATTATGTATTTCTTTGTATTATTTCTAGATCAACTTTAACCCTATTACCGGAATTTTATTTACTTTGGATTTTTTTCTCATCATTATACATGTAAGTACGCCCTCAGTACAAGCTTTTTGATGTCTTACTAAGGACCTGAACGTTTGGAAGCTATGATTAAAAATATATATATATATGTATGTTTGTCTTGGCTGTTTTCTAAATATCATGTCGGTGTCGTTATTACTGCGTTAATCATTCAAACGTTCAGGTCCATAGGAATTTAAATAACCGAATAGTCATGTTTTTAGTGCATAAATTCGTATGCATGGTTATAAATGTTTATTCTTTGCATACATTTCAGCAGCAACAGGCGGACCATGGTCTGAGTTCGGATCGCGAAGGCTAAAACAGTGGACCGCCAACATAACTATAAAAGCACAAAATCTTTAAAAACTAGCTGACGATCGGAAGTGTAATTAAGATTATTAGTTTATATCGTTGAGTATGTTATTAACCTAATTAACCGTGTTTGTACTTTTTATTAGTTAAATAAATAGTATAATATTTCAGGATTTTCAGGATTTCACCTCGGTTTCGAGTTTCGAAGAACAGATAGACATTTTTGAACTGCCTAACGAACTATCTGGACCCCTAGCACGTTCGATCGATAAGGATTGATAGGACAACTTTCGGTAACTTCTCATCGTTCCCTAGCACGACTGCAGATCGCCAACGAATAAGTGACAGTTCACAACTAAGTGTCCTTAATATATTCCATATCAACTGTTGTTGGTACGTTAGCGATCATCGGTTGTCCTAGGGAACGATGAGAGTTACCGAAAACCATCGACACAATCCTTATCAATCGAGTGTGCTAGGGGGCCAAGAGGAACAAACCATTTATGTCGTAAGTTGTGTTGAACTATTGCTCGATGAACGATAGTTTATGATATAATTTCACATTGTTGATGTATTCGGTAACCTTAACGAAGTTGCTAAGTGCAACTTTTTTGTTTGTTTTTACAACAACAAAAAAATCGTTCACAGTGAGTGACAAAATTACTTCACTGAATAAATCGCGTATCCTTCCCCACACTATAAAAATTGACACTTCCCATAAATTACGAATAAGGATCCTGGATACAAAATCCTTTCAGCAAACTGCCGTAAACCTTCACATCTATATATATCAGAAATTTAACTATGGCGTAGTACAGCGGTTGTCAACCTTTTTGAGCCTGCATACCCCTTGACTCTTGCTGTACCTCATACCCTCTATCTACCATGCGTACATGTGTAATGAAAGATATGTTTTATTTGCATTTTAATACTCTCATTATTACACGAATTTAACAATGAAGTCACACAAATACAGTTATTGCAATTTTATGCAGAGTGTAAGACGACTTCAGCCATTTTTAACCAGTGATTCTTTATGCAAAATTGAACAAACTTTGTTCCACGTCTTTTTATTTCGACGAAAAAAATTCATGTTCTCTGTACAGTCTATACACAACTCCAAACTCACAAAGTTTGTTGAGCGGATACATTTTTTTAAACAAAAAAAGTTTCTTAGTTATCAGTAGTTAAAATATAAGCCCGATTTCCTGTTACATCCTGGATAATCAATCATACAATATTAACATACAGTCAATGTGATCGTTGAACTTGCTTTATAGAGCAAAGATTTACAAAACGAAAACGTTGAGCTTCAATACCTACATTCGTGTTACGATACTGCGCAACCCCAAGGGGTACGCGTACCACAGGTTGATAGCTGCTGGCGTAGTATATCAGTTGCTTTGAAGCCCGGATTTGCACATAATTCGAATATAGGACGTAAGCAAGAATACCACCAATATTACAAACTTTGTCTATGATTTTAACAGAGGAATGCGTTTGCCTTTTCCATGCAAAACCAAACTACTGTCATCGCTACATCGCGATGTTGCAAAATAATATTTGTTATCAGGATATTAATTGTAAATTGTATTTTGTGGTTAGTACACTTTGTCAGTTCATGAAACTATGATGAACTAACCGCTGAAAACAAACTGTTTTCACGTTTGACTTTATCGGATTGGAATTCCGCGTAAACCTAACCAGAATGCTTTTGACTGAATATCACGTATCAAATAATAATGTCATCTGTTTATATGAAGCAGACTCTTTGTGATGGGACATTATAATTTTATAATAACATCACTTTCATAATAGTAATTGCTTTATTTTCGATATAGACCGGTCAGTGGTTGAGTGGGAATCGCGTTCGGGTCCCACCCAGGCGTTCCGTCTTCGATTCCTCGGCTGTCTAAGTCCTCCATCACAGCACAAGCAACATCTTCCGCTTAGTGTAGTGGTAGTAGGAGATTTTCAAATGTTGTTGGGTTATTCGTAACCCGGGAATGTTTGTCTTTCTTTTTTAAAATTAAAAAAAATAAAATGATATCATATAATTGACGGCCGGCGTGGTCGAGGAATAAGGCTCTCAGGTTCTCGACTCGAAATCCGAAGGTCGATTCGAACCCAGCGTGCGCAAAAAAAATTATTTGATTATTTTGTGTTATTTCTCAAATAATTGATTAAAAATAATATATGGGTGGATTTGCGGCACGTTCTAGAGAATCTAGAGGTTAATATGCTCTAGGTATCGCCCTGGTGTAAGACCACCATTCAGAATTGAAACATTGTTTGAAATAACTTTAGCCGTGTTGGGTGACCAGATCTGAATAGCCAGGTATTTCCCCACCTTCCTCCTCTCCATCTCCTTCCCCTCCT
Source organism: Limnephilus auricula (assembly GCA_951813805.1). Lineage (NCBI taxonomy): Eukaryota > Metazoa > Arthropoda > Insecta > Trichoptera > Limnephilidae > Limnephilus > Limnephilus auricula. The sequence continues at coordinate 28,298,167 of OX638391.1, forward strand.
CACTACCTTTAGCGTCACAACTTACACCAATTCAGGATGCCATAGTTTTACTAGCTCCAGACGGGAGCAGTTGGGATTGTGCGGTATTCATATAAAAATAACCCTTACGTGAGGTTGAATAAAAACTTATTTTACTATTGGGGCAGATATTAATTACTATTCTAGCGAAGGCAAAATAAACAAACACAGATGGCAGTACCGATATCCATACGCCATTTGTTTGAAAACTTTCTTTAAAAATTTCCGTCCAAAAAATATATGAATTATTATTTCGTGATATCGCGTCTAGAGAAGTTTTACTTAGAAAACCAACACTATTCATTTGCTCGATCAAGCTCGATGGACCATCGAAATCCATACTGATAAAAGTAAGCAATTTACACAATTTTCGGTAATTTTACGTAAATGTAAAATTTGGCTTGTGTCACTGCTAACGCTTCGGTTTCTAAAGGGGAACTATTTTGCGGTATATCGATGATTGAGTGAACGATTAAGCCCGCTTAAAATTCGTACACTGAATGTGCACTAAACGATTTTTGGATTGGACTTGTTCGGAATTATTCAGTTTTCTCTTAGGTATGTATTGTCAACATATTGTTAAGGTGAAGAAAACCGTAATGGAAATGTTTCCAAATGAAATGATGATATTTTCTGATCTGACCACAGAAACCGGCGCCGGCGCCACGGTGTAGTCTTGGCAAATAAATTACGTCGATCGCAATTAACAATGGTGCCGATTTACAAACTAAACAGACGCAGACGTTCCGCGTTAGGTATGTCAAAAGGTATCGTGTTTTTAATTGCGGTCGATACCTGGAAATCTCTCTTTTTATGTTACACCTCACAAGAGGGGGTCCTTGCCTGAACGGTGTAAAGACTATATCACAACCCGGTTGAGCAGCGTTGTGGGGTGGGTCAAGGTAGGTCCTGTAGGAAGAGTTTAATTAATGATAGTATTGAAGAGGTCCAGATGATATGAAGTAGGAAAAACAGATTCCCGTAGATAAATTCACATGCGAGTCCACTTTCAAAAACGAGTTGGAGAAACGACCCGTTCTCCTGTTATCACCCGTGTTCGTCGAGTATCATGAAAGTGAATCGGTGCATAGGGGATCTAGGCTTCTGGCTTCTCCAGCAGGCTACATTGAAATACTGGATTATTAAATTAAACAAATTACTTTGTAAAACTACTAATATCTACAAAATCGATGGTTTCTTCGTCAGGATAACAACATGAATACTTATAAATCAGACTCGGCATACCTACATTGTGTCTGAGCATTAGAGATTGATTTAGATTCAGACGGTGCCTTCTATTAATTTATATGACGAGAAGTGATTGAAAACTAACAAAACATAGTAAGCTGCGTCTCCAGCGGCTGTTTGCAACAACTTTGACAAAAACACTACACATTTTGTGGCTGCTTAAAGGGTCGGAACCACAACGTTTTTTTTTGTTTTTTTTTATTTTTTATAAAGTTACAACTGCTCCCGTCTGGAGCCAGTGAGACTATGGCATCCCCAATTGGGGTATGTTGTGAGGCTGAAGGAAAGTGGGGAAGGGAAGGAGATAGGGAAGAGGAAGGTAGGAAAGTACCTGGCTATTCAGATCTAGTCACTAAACACGGCTAAAGCCATTATTAAGCAACGTTTCAATTCTGAATGGTGGTCTTACACCAGGGCGATACTGACAGTATCTTTCACTCTGGAACGTGCCGCAAATATAGTAAAATGTTGTTTTCCATTGGCCACGGAAACAAATACCTACTTTCTTGCCCTGCTTTAATGTTTTTGTTTTTGACGGATGTTTTGAAAACATTGCGTCGCTGGAGACCTGACTTAAAGTAAACTAATTTTCAGAAGTTGTGCTTTTTTAACATTTACCAACAGAAGAGGCTGAGTAGGAAGGTAAATAACCAACCAAATCATTAGGTTCGTGAGTATATAACTCGTGCAATGTCTGCTCTATAGGTAGGTACCAAAGGTTACAAAATAAAATCACAAATATTGGTAAAAACTTTAACTTTTTGTTTAAATATCAGTTAACACTAGACTTAAATATGACTTATTGACTACCTTCGCTTGAACGAAATAAAATTGATGATGGTAGACATTTAGCAGCAGTAAAAATGTAGTTTGTTGGTACCTTATTCACTAAACTAACCTGAAAAACATTCCTGCATATAATTAATAACGTGATCTAATAGTGATTATTTTTTGGGTGATTATGCTGGGTTGTGCTTCCTCCTTATTGAGCCAATGTTTCGGTCAGATTTACACTATCCTCTTATCATCAGTGAGCCCGCCTCATTACGTAGGTATTTTAAATTCACAAAAACCCCATATTACCTCCTCAGTCAAAATTTGTCAGCTTCGCAATAACATCTAAATAAATTAAATACTTTGAACACATCCAAAAACTAAAACCTGTTTTTGAAAGATGATGAAATACTCTTTCAAATTTTACAATTCAAAATAAACACATAACTTTTGAAATACAAAAATTCTGAATGCAAACGATTTTTTTTTAATGGCTCATCTTACGTGTTTTCGATCTAAATTTACCGATAATGAAAAACAGATAAAAACGCACACATATTTTATTAGACAAATGTATTATAAACGTTATCGTGAACTCACTTTGTGTCGTTTTATGTACAAATAATAATAAAAAAATCCCAACTGCGGTCGCAAACTTTGGTTTAATAAAGGTGTGGGTATTTTAATTATTATGTAGTTAACTTTAAGATTTGAATACAAAGCGAGTTTTCTCTTTCTAAAACGCAAAAAATATATTACGTTTGCAACACGGTATCACTTCTACCCCCATAAAACGATGGACACTTATAATGCTGTCCGAAACACTGGCCACAGGAGGAGTAATTGCAATATGGCATAAAAACTTACAAAGTAATCACGGCCGTTAAATATGAAATCATAAAAACGCGATATTTTTAATAAATCGACAAAAAATTAAATTATGTGAAACAGGTACCTCTATCTATCTTATATTTTGATATTTATGTATATTGCTAAAGTTCTGCTTGCTTAAATATTTAGTAATTTGGCCTCTTTTGAAGATCCCTAACAGTTTTCATTGATTTATCTTACAGAATGAAAAAAGGCGTAGGAGAATGAATGTACTATTTTGTAGGATTTGTTGGGTGACAGGACAATTCAACAATATGTACCTTCACCACTCCTTTGAAAAATCATTAAAAGTGATAAAAATTTAAAAAAAAAACTTAGTTAAAAAATCCATACGTTATGGATTTTTTTATTTTTTATTATTTCATCTTTTTAATGACTTTTTAAAGGGGTGTTTAACTGCCACTTTGTTGAATTGTCGTGAAACCGATTTATTGATGGGCCTAACTGATTATTTTAATATTGTAGATTAACGCAAAGCAACGTAGATATTTTATTTTGTCCGACCCTTTTTTCATTGCGCACCGCTTGCAAACTGGCACTGTAATGTTTAGATTTAACAGTCATTATGAAATAATAATGAACTTCATATGAATTCATATTTTTTAACAAAGGATAACTAACCACAGGAGCGACAGAGCAATTAAAATATTTTTCCTCGGATTGCTAAAGGAAATTTTTCCGCCCACATTAAAAAAACCATACCTCCGAATTTTAATATGGAGACATACAAACTGATTATAGTTCTATGTAGCCAATGAATTCCCCTATCTTTTGTCTATTATCACATATTTGTAGGATTTATAAAAAATATATAATTACATATTTAATCTTAAAACATTTTAAAGAATCTAGAGAATATTTATTTTGTTATATTTTGAATATACAATATTATTATACAATCGTTTAATTAAAAAAAATTTTTTTGAAAATTTGCCACATTTTGGCAACAAAGCAATCCGAGGTTTTGGAAATAGTGCCATAATATGGCAAAAAGCGCTCTAGTGGCTAACTGGCTTGAAGCTTTCCTAAGGTGCCATAAGAAATATTCATTCATTGGTTCGGGATATTTCATACACACAGCCTGAAAGCAATGGCAAAGAATGCACTTCATACTTTATTAAAAATGTAGCATTTATGCGCACTTTGAAGCGGTATTTACCTATTTAGATAAATATTAGAGAGACGACATTTGAAGTGTGCCCGCGCGTTCCAAGTGTGCCATATCAAGAATTTTACCCACAGGGCTGAGACATTGGCTGTCACCGTGGAAAGTGGCTGGCGCCGTAAAAAAATCGGAACGCATTAAACGTCCAAAACCAGAAGCCAATGTCAGCCGTGTGGTTAAAATTCTCGAAAAGGCACAGGCCCGCGGGCACACTTCACATTCTGTCTCCCTAATATCCATACTCTTAGGTATTTACCTACAATAATATGCTTCTGAGCTTGGCGACACCTCAGTGCTGAGCAATTTCTAATTCTTCTCGTCCATTTGCAGATGTACGCTCTTCTCTGCGTCATCAGCCAGTACCAAATCTATAAGAGGGGAGCGTTGATCCGCGCCCCAAATCAGTCTAGAAGTGTTCGGGTAAGATTTATTTGTACGCAAAGATTATTTATTTAATGATGGCCTCGTGGTCGAGTGGTTACGCTCCTCGACTAGGAATCTACAGGTCGCGGGTTCAAATCTAGGCATGCACAAGTACGTTTTATTTAATACATTATTTGTATTATTTCACAATTTATTATAATATATTAATGAAAACATTCAGTAGACCTGCGAATATTCAGCTGAGAATAAAAGTTTAAAAATGCTTGCAACCGTACAGGGAGGTACCAATGAGAAATATTGATTATTCCCCGTATTAAATTTTTTAAATTAAAAATTTAATATTTATTTATTTCATTAAAAACTGGCTTTAGTCTATACCTACATTCAAGTAAGCAATAAAAATGCTCAAAACGCACGATGATAAATTATTAAATATCATCTACTTCTTGTAAGTATTTTTTGATCATAAGTATTGTGTAAAAAAAAATTTGAAATATTTTTATTTGTAAGGCCTTAAATAAATAGATAAACTGAGGCATTTTTGTCACAAATCACGTCCTCGGATTTATTTTTTAATGGTTTTAATTTAACCAAAATTAAATCTCTGAAAACTGTGTTGACTATATTATGTATTGATTTACCAACGGTATAACCTTATTATATAATGAAAATACAGATATTTTTTCAAAATTTTAAAACTGCGTGTACAAGATAAAATAACAATCTTTCAAAATTAATTTATGTTTTTTTGTAAAAAAAGAGTGGATACGTCTAGATTTTGATTTAAAAATGACTAATTTCCGGTATTCTCTGGCGCACGTTTGAATGTATTTCGACGGTCCCGAGGAACAATGTCGGATCTACTAAAATTTTTAAAACATTTTGTTACTAGTTTATTTTGTTCATGTAAAAGTCTGTATTTTCAGAATTTTTAATGAAAAGCAAAATATCAAAACCATACTATGTTTTGATCTCGAAAACAGTAAAACTGCAAAAACGAAACTTTTAATAGCTCTACCGCAAAACTACAAATTGCACATCCGACATTGTTCTTCGGGACCGTCGTTTTGTACACACCGATGTTGGTACAAGTTGTTTTGAAATAGTTTTTAACACCCGCCTGCACTCCGCCCTTTCCCCGTAGTACTCCAACGATACAGTATAAAAATGTACAAAACAAGCAATAATCTCTTTAAAATTATTCCATTATACGTGCAGACAGCAAGAGCAAGAAAAAAATAAAGTAGGCATAGAAAAACTGTTTACAAGTTTATAATCAAGTTACGAAAATTAAATTCCTTAAAAAATTATCTTAAAATATTTAAATATGCCTGAGGGGGTTTCTCACCATCTCCTAATAGTTTATCCACACTAAAAAGTTTGTTTTCGATTTACGAATTACGTTTAATTTATTTATTAAGTCGGAATTTATTATTCGATAATAAAAAAATAAAAAAAAACTAAACATATATATATATATATATATATATTAACTAGTTTACAGCCACTAGTTAATATATATATATATATTAACTAGTGGCTGTAAATATTGGATAAGTTGGCCGAGTTTTATAACTATTGTAAGTATTTTATTTTTATGTTTAATAATATTCGTTATGGTGTGGATTAGCTTTTAAGCGGATTGTGAGAAACCCCCTGAGTCTAGCAAAATAGGCGACAGGATTTAAATATTATCGCCATCGAGTGTTACGCCGTTCTTCCATGGAGCTACTTTTAAGCGACGTGTAGTGTTTGTAAACGCTGCTACGCGCTGCACTAGCAAAATAGTATGACAGGTAGCGGGTAGCGGCGATTTAGTCGCTTGTTAGTAGCTACGTGAACGAAGGGCGTTATTGTTTGTTAGCCGCCTGAACCCGATTTTTACACGACGTGGTACATTACCTTAAGAAAAGATATTTTACACATGATGCAGCACAATAGTAAAAACTTCCCGTAGCCAGCGGAACTGCATCACACCTTGTTAAGAGGCAAGGAATTCAAAGAGGGGAAAGGGAAGAAAAGTGCGGGGTATTTAGATCAAAACTTTGTCATACCGAAGTAACCAAAGTCTTTTCATGCTAAGCTAATGTTTAAATTGTGATTGGCCTTCCATGTGAGAATCTTGAAGAACCCCGAAGCTAGCTTAAATGATGTATTCAAAAACAATTAATTATATCTTTTAGAAGAAGATAACAATAATAATCTAATTTTTTTTTTTTTTTTTAAACATGAAAATAAACAAGACACAGAAAAATAATAAAAGATAACGGTCGCAACTGGGACTCGAACCCAGAACCTTACGTCTTACCGGGACATACACCTCTACCAATTGGGCTACTGCGATCTTATATGAGACTGTCGTAATTGTCAACTTCATATTTCAAATTTCAGAATTAACAATATTATCCTAGACTAATGTTTTTTTTCCATATTATTGGCAGATACCTTTATTATTGAAAACAAGTATACAAAGAATGTATTTGTTACCTAGATAGTGTCTCGGATAAATATATCCGATTTTATTTTTATGGAACATCTGTTGACTTTTTATAAAAGTCTAAATGAATATTCAAATTTTTAATTAGAAAAACTAAATTATTTACTCTTTTATTATTTTTCTGTGTCTTGTTTATGTTCATATTTAAAAAAAATTAGATTATTATTGTTATCTTCTTCTTCAATGATATATTACATTGATGGGAATAACCTTCAAAAGTTAAAAAGAGAGATTTTCTAATTAAAAAGTTGACAATTAGTTATGTTTATTTGGTGTATGGATACCTACCACAATTACAAAGGGTAACAACTCAAAAATTTGCAGTTTTGGTGTAAACAGAATTAATTGACTACCTACCTATTTATCCTACTCACAAACATCTTAATATATAAAATAAAGTCGGGTTAGTTACACCATTTATAACACAAGAACGGCCGGACCGATTTTCATGATCTTTGATTTGTTAAATTTGTCTCCGACCCGATTAACAGAATAACTATTAAAACATCGGAAAAAATCACTGAAAAAATAATTCTGAAGAAAATAATTTTTTTCATATATTTTGTATGAAATGGCTTTTCAAATAATGTGCGCTGGTTGACATAATTTGAATCAATTCTAACAGCTAATAAATTAAGCACAACATTTATTGATTCTGAGGCGGTACGAAGTTTGCGGGTCAGCTAGTTAAAAATATATTATCGACATGTTTATCCGACAAAGTATTACGTATTATGTTATAATGGCTTATGTCACATTTTGATACCAAGCTGGGGTATTTGACCTATTATAACCAGTGATTCCTGACATTATTTTAAGTAAAAATGTAAACAAAATTTGGTCTCCTGTGACATTTTAGGTGTTTTCTTTTTTTCAATTTAAACCATAAAAATCGGCAGGTATTGGACAATGGACAATTAGGTTTAGGTGAGGAGCTGAGGGGTTACTCGGCCAACTCCTCAGTAATGACATATAAAAGATATTTTTTTGGTATTGGTTTTAAAAAAAAAATTGTTGTTAAAAAAACACCAATCTTATTATTATTACAATAACATAGTTGAGGACTAAACGGCGAGTTCGTCATAGAATTACGCCTAATTCGGCTATTAGTCGGGCTATCAATGGAGACAGCCTGCAGCGCTCAGTGTGCCGTGACGTCCGCCGTTGCCCAAACAAGGGATTAATGTGCGTCTCCACAAAGTGGAATAATCAAAGGCAGTCATCTACACCGCTTTCATGAAGCCAGCCGAATATTGGGGGTACCGCTGGAGTGGACAAGGTCTCCCCTAGGGGTGTTCCAATCATTTGTACCAAAAATGTTTTACGACTTTCATATTTTCCCTAAAAACAATAAGGGTTGTCTCAAAATTTTTTAGCAATTCATCAATTTTTTTAAAGTTAATTTTAAGGTTCTATGACAGTTCTATTCAAGTTCTGTGATTATTATATACCTAATAACAGAACTTGAATAAATCTTTTTTTTTAAATTTAATTTAATTAAATAATGTTAAATTCACCTTACATTTCTCCGTAATTTTAAATGATGGCCTGGAACACCCTTGAAGGGTGTTCTAGGATAAGAAATTAAGCCAGAAATAATTTTTAAAAACAATTTCTTCAAGTGAAATTTTTTTTTATTATTGTGACAGCTGTTTCGGCCATTTTCAAATAGTTTGAAAATGGCCTTCTACGGAGTTCCACGAATTGAATACATTAATTCGCAGAGCTCTAAAATGAATAGAACTTACACAGAACGTGAAAATGTACCTCATTTGTAGTTTTGTTGCTCAGGTTTTGAGTAAGTACATAATTTATTTGAGGCGATTCAAATCGTATAGTAAATTTCCTTATCATGCTAATTAGGATTAATATTGACGGCTTGACATAATTTTGATAAATTTATAAAATTTTAACAATTCCCGTTTTTTAGCTGGCGCGTAATTTGTTTGCAAAAAAGCGTTAGAAACAAGTGTGAACTAAAAAACTATTTAAATTTATGTGAAACGTTGGTGACTTTATTAAAACAACGAAATTACGGTACAGTGAGCACAGGTTTAATCAAAGTTCACAAACATTTCCTTTACAGAAATATATGACAAAATAGAATACAACCTTTTGTATTACTTTGCACTGTACGGTTGGTTTTTGTGCATGATGTTGAAAACTCAATTGTACGCGATATTCTATAGACGTAAACCGACCTCAGGTTCATAGACAAACCAGTAGTTTATAAAATAGTTTAACATTTCAATATTCTTTTTTAGTTATGCTGTGAGTTCTGCGTTGAACACTTTCATTCCGGTAACTTGAAAACAAATATCGCTAGGTATTTTAGTACAATTGACCCAAAGTTTTTTTCCATATCGCAATGGGTAACAAGTACTTTTGTGTTTTTGAGTATTTTTGTGTTTAAAATGGTATATTTAAATATATCGTATTATCTTCTTTGCATATTTGTGAAGTTACCTGGTATATATTATATCTAGAGTATTTCATTTGATTCAATTTCTTCCCATATGAGTTCAAATGATATAAATTTGATTTATTTAAGGAAATTAATAGTTTTTAAGCAATATTTTATTTTATATTTTATAGTGAATACCTCACAAGAGTCCCAACTGCTCCCGTCTGGAGCCAGTGAGACGATGGCATCCCCAATTGGGGTATGTTATGAGGCTGAAGGTACGTGGGAAAGGGAAGGAGACGAGGAAGAGGAAGGTGGGGAAGTACCTGGCTATTCAGATATAATCACTAAACACGGCTTAAGCCATTTCAAGCAACGTTTCAATTCTGAATGGTGGTCTTACACCACGGCGATACTAAGAATATCTTCCACTCTGGAACGTGCCGCAAATATACTATTTATTATTTTTAAATAATTAATTGTGAAATAACACAAATAAATTAAATAAAATTTATTTGCGCACGCCGGGTTCGAACCCGCGACCTTCGGAATGGCAGTCCAACGCTCTACCGCTGAACTACGCAGGCCGTCAATATAAGGCGATTGTCTTTGATTTTTATAAGTGCTAACCCCTATTATTATACCATATTGAATTATGGATTCGCAAAAAGCGAAGAAGTTTATAAATATTCCTTTATTCGGAATATGTTTCAAACAGCTCGTATTCTGTTCATGAGATTATAATATGCGAGTGCTTATATTTGGTGACTCTTTTAGGCATTGTTCCAATTCTATAGCGATGACACGGTACTCAAATTAAGTTTTGTTTTCAATATTAATACAAATTAGTTGATGATGTGGTTTTGGTTGTGTGGTGTCAGCGGTGTGGTCTGTGGTGATATTTTTTTTAAAAATTATGTGAATACCGTCCAAATATCCTAACTGTTCCCAAACCACCTAGGGCTAGTGAGACAATGACATCCCGAATTACAATATTTTGTGAGGCTGAAGGTATTGTTGAGGGGAATTAGATGGGAAAGAAGACGGAGGGAATGTACCTGGTATTGAGATCTGGTCATCACACACGGCCAAAGAAATTTCAAGCAAAGTTTAGATTCTGAATGGTGGTTTTTCACCAGGGCGGTAATAAAAGTATCAACCACTATATTAATATTTTTAGTGAATAAATTGTTAAATAATGCTAATTATCACCACCCAAATTTGAAGGCCTTAAATGTATCCACACGGAAAAATGTTATTCTAAAATACTATATTTTATTCGTAAAAACGGTTAAAAACGGGACTGAAGTTCTTACGAACAAATTAACAGGGTTTCAATGTTTATTGGCGGGAACATGTAAGAATAATTTGTTGGTATATGTAATTTCGTACATAACCCAATAAATTATTCTTACTTTTCCCCGCCAATAAACATTGAAACACTGTCAATTTGCAAAAACTTCAGTCCCGTTTTTAACCGTTTTTACGAATAAAATTATCGTGTTTTAGAATAGCATTTTTCTCCGTGCACAGAGCACAGACATCATTTAAATGTTTATTTTACGCTACGTTTACGTTTATTTGTTTTTCTTAGAGAAGTTTATGTAGAGTATTATTTTAAAATTTCCCGTCAGTAGGTTGTTGTCAAACCACAATTTATATGAATGTCTTTGTTAGCCTTTTTACTTTGTTCAAATCATGAGTTTGCTTTTATGAGAAGCGTGTGCTAAGCGAATATAGATCATTTATTTCTGAAATTCGTCCTGTAGTTTCCCGGTACACCAATACTATCGTGTGGTAGCCTGCGGGTAGGTGACTATAGTAAAATAGGAAAGGCTCCGCATTTCGTATCAACAAAAATAGATACAAACTGCCTACATGAGAATTGTCAAAGGTCCACTTTTTATTAAATCCTCGTGCAATCAATAATAGGGTTCATCATTTATTTAAACTTTATATACGTTTCTTTGTTTGTTGTCGGTATCTATACCACGTTCAAGGCGATGTCAAAAGTTCGCGTAAATATTCAGAATGACTGGACACGTTAATACGCAAAAAATATTTTAAAAACTATTTGAATCGGTTTAATGGCAATGAAAAACAACTATTTCAGTCATCGGAAAATATAAATAATGCAATTTAATAGTTACATTAATTTAAACAAATAATTTTGTATCAACCACTATTATATAATCACAATTACCTACATGTTTCGAAACCGATGTTTTACTACCCTGACGAAGAAACTATGTAGGTAATTGTGATTATATAATAATGGTTGATACAAAGTTATTTGTTTAATTTAATTCAAAATGACGCCACAAAGTGATTTTGCGAAGTTTGAAGAAATAATAGTTACATATTTAAACTTCGCGATATTATCTCAATTAGCCATTACAGAAAAATAACTTAATATTAATTAGAGACTGCTATAGCAATTCTTTTATTTTTATATGAATACCGCACAAGAGTCCCAGCTGCTCCTGTTTGGAGCCAGTGAGACTATGGCATACCCAATTGGGGCATGTTATGATGTTGAAGTAGTTGGGAGGGGAAGGAGATGGTGGGGGGGAGGTGTGGAAGTACCTGGCTCTTCAGATCTGATCACCAAACACGGCTAAAGACATTTTAAGCAACGTTTCAATTCTGAATAGTGGTCTTACACCAGGGCGATACTGAAATTATCTTCCACTCTGGAACGTGCGCAAATGTACTATACATTATTTTTAATTAATTAATTGTGAAATAAAATAAATTAATCAAATAAAATTTATTTGCGCACGCCGGGCTCGAACCCGCGACCTTCGGATTGGTAGTACAAAGCCTTGCCCCTGGACTAAGCTTATTGAAACACCGGCCGTCGAAATTAATGAAATAATATTATTTTACAAATGATACTTTCGTAAGATAATATTAAAATAATACGACATACCTCTTAAGAGAGTGAGAATTTGGGAGGCGGTTATGGCGTACCGCTGCCTCGGGAACAATCCATTGGATAACCAACGCCGGGTACGCGTCAGCTAGTTTCAAAATGAATACAACTGGTTAGATTAGGTTAGATTCAATGTAATCTTATCTTCGGTTTTAAGTTGTTTCCTAGTTTTGTTAATGAGGCTTGAGCCTTGTGGAATATATATTACGAAAATAGCGATTTAAACTATTATTAATACATTAATCCTATATAAAAAAAGCCTAAAAAATGGTAATACATACGTGTTATCCACAAGCTACGGACAAGATACTCCTCTATTTGACTCATCATAAGTATAAGGTCTAATATTTAATTCAACTCCAGCAATTTTTTTAACCTAACACATTTATTGTACTTATACAACAAAAAAACTCTCTTACAACACAATTACAACACCAGTATTAGAACCGACCTTATATACTACGTCTGCTCAGAGATAATTAATTCATCTACCTAGCTCCTAAAATCTTCAATTTTCTCCTTGACAACTTGAAACCCAACACCACACTTTCCGTTGTTTGTTTTTGGGGTGTTATGCCGTGTTGCGCTACCTCCTTCTTTAACCGACGTTTCGGACAGCGTTGCATCCATCGTCCATCATCAGGGCAGATCCGGCTGTGGCTTTTGGCCGTGAAAATCTAAAAACGTACCCAGCCCCACACCTCCAAAAAACAAGTAAGCTTATTTACATCCTTACATCTGCAATACATATCAAACAAAAAAACCTGCACATTTTACTCTCCAACCATTTAAACTCCCTTCAGTCATGCTCTACATACCCCATTTAATTTTTTGTGATTATTTATTGTATAGGATGTCTGAATATTTATTGAATTATAATGTGCACATTTGGGAATTACGTATAGAACAACACATCAGGTAAGTGACCGCCATGGCTTCGCTGTATCGCGATTTGGATGCATTGCTTTCTGATGAATCATTCGTGGATTTTCTGAGCCCCAAATGTGGCAGTTTTGCCTATTAACGAAGCCATCCACGTAAAAATGGGTCTCATCACTGAAAATAATTTTGTAAAAAATCCGCAAAATCAGCATTCACTTCTTGTTACTGAAGTATTCAATTGATGGAATCTCTTCGCTGTGCATGGTCTGTTATCAGAAGTTGTCGAGACAATTGGACTTGATAGGCGTGGAGATGCAAGTCTTCTGAGTGACTTTCGTACTGTCTATTTCTTGTGCACGTTGAAGAATCCACGTCCCTGGACTCTCGGCCACAATCTCGATGTTTTATTGTGAACGATTTCTACGAGCTTGTGTCGTGTGTTTCACATTACCAACTGAACCAGTATTTTCCAATTTTTCGATTATTCTTTTCACAGTAGATGAATTGGGAACATTACTTCGACCGAATATTGCACGCTCTTTACGAATCGTTCAATCAAACTTTCACCATTTTGATAATAATATATAACAACCAGGACGCGTTGTTTTATCGTACATTGCTCCATGTTTACAAACTCTCATCTGACTCCTATCGATCTGTCATTGTCATAATCATGTAACAATACAACTGGCCAAACCGGCGGGCAATTTAAATCTTGCGCGGTTATTGAAACATCCTATATAAATATTTACATTCAAACAGGATTTTAAAACTCCTTCAATAATCGCAAATTCACTTTGTGTCGTCTTTATAATTAAATGAAAACAAATCACTTTGTCATACATGAAATGATAATAATAATATTATTATGTTCATCGTCCGTTCATATTTTTATGTAACCAAGGTAGAAACAGATATGCTGTTGTATAGAAAAAAATTACATTTACTTTTCTCAGAAAAATATCCGTTAGCCATAGTAAATGAACAAAGATTAGCAGATCAGAAACGGGCAATATTCAAAAATAATTTAATTCCTGTAGTTACATTAGATCAGATAAAAAATGAAGTAGCAGATAGATTGCAACAGGGGAATAATTTAGAACAAATTAATACAAGTAATAATGTTATATTAGATGAATTGAATGTAGATAGTTTAGATAATAATCTAGTAGACATGACCAATGATATTACAGTAGATTCAAATAACGAAGATGTTATTTATAATCTTAGGGAAATCAATATTGCAAATTTAAACTTAGTAGATGATAATGTAGTAGAATTAGCTAACTTACTTCATAATAATATAATTAGATTTATAGATGTAGAGCCCACACATAGACCAAAATTACCAAAATTACATACGTCAAAAAAATTATCTAAATTAATTTTTGATTTAAATAATATAATTTTACCAAAAATTATATTTGAGGACATTAGTTTTTTAGATCTTCATACAATAGTATATGCCAGCGCTATCACTATATGTAATAAGTTAGGAATTGAATTAAAGTCCTCTGATGATAGATCATATAGTTATAGTAAACCAGAATGGCAGATTAGATTAGAAAATGATGTAGTATTTTTAAGAAGTAGCATAGCTAGAATAATAGAATATAAAAATGGAAATAGAAGTAGGAATATTTTGAGACATGACGAAATTGGGAGAAAATTTGGTTATAGCATTGATAGTAATAATAATGAAAATATAATCAATGATTTATTGGATTTATTAAAACAAAAATTAGGTGTAAAAGCTAGTAGATTAAAAAGATATAATTATACGTATAATAAAAAAATAATAACAGATTATTCCAGAAAAATGAGAAAATATTTTATTCCAAACTTGACGATAAAAAAAATATTATTTCTAATAATAATATTCCGTTGCCATCTAAAACAGATATGCACGATTTTTGGACTAAAATTTGGAGTAAAGATATAAAACACAATGAGTCAGGTCCCTGGATAGAAAATGAAGAACTCAATTGTTCAGACATTGAACAAATGAGTTTTTCTGATATATCGGTTGAATTGTTAGCCAAAATTATTAAAAATACTCATAATTGGAAAGCCACGGGTTGCGATTGGATACATAATTTTTGGTACAAACGTCTGACTACGTTACATCCTCTTTTGGCAAAACATCTTTCAAAATTTGTTAGACAAACTCAAAATTTTCCAAATTTTCTAACTAAGGGCATTACTTATATGTTGCCTAAAAGCGAAAATATTAATAATCCCTCTCAGTATAGACCCATTACATGTTTACCGACAATATATAAAATTTTAACCTCTTGCTTGACAGATTTAATATATAATCATTTAGATGAAAAAAATATTTTATCTGAACAACAAAAAGGTTGTCGCAGAAAACATATGGGATGTAAAGAACAATTAGTTATTGATTCTGTAATTCTAAAACAGATTCAAAATAAAAAACGTAATTTACATACTTGCTATATAGATTACCAAAAGGCTTTTGATAGTGTCCCGCACTCGTGGCTTATCAAAGTATTAAATATATATAAAATTAATCCAATGATTATTAGCTTTTTAGAAAATATTATGTCATTTTGGAATACAGATTTATTTATCAATTTAAAGGGTAAGAAAATAAAAGTACCGGGCATTTCAATAAAAAGAGGAATTTTTCAAGGAGACTCGTAGAGTCCTCTTTGGTTTTGCTTAGCATTAAATCCTCTATCCAAAATGTTAATAAAAAGCAAGTTTGGAATAAAAATTAAGGGAAATACAGGAGAGAGTAGCACAATTTCGCATCTATTATATATGGATGATATAAAATTATTTTCAAATTCTGAATCAAATTTAGAGAAAATGATTAAGGTAGTTAAAATTTTTTCAGATGATATTAAAATGACTTTTGGTCTAGATAAATGTAGAACGATCCATATAGAGAAAGGCAAAATTATAGATGGAGATGAGGGTATATTTAGAAATTTCAAAATTAAAAGTATGAAAGGGGATGAGGTTTATAAATACTTAGGATACCCGCAATCGAATAGATTAGATCATACTAGTATTAAAAATGATATTAGGATTAAATTTCAAACTAGGATAAGAAAAATTTTAAAATGCAATCTATCTGCTAAAAATTTAGTAAAGGCAATAAATAGTTGGGTAATACCTCTATTAACGTACTCATTTGGTATAATTAAATGGTCTAATACAGATTTAGATAGCTTAGAACGATTAATTAGAACTACGTTAACAAAGTTTAATTGTCATCATCCAAATTCAGCTATAGAACGAATTAATTTACCTAGAAATTTAGGAGGTAGAGGTATAGTCAAAATAACTTCTTTAAAACAAAATCAGGTAGAAATATTAAGAAATTTTTTTCATAGAAAAGCTAATAGCTCAGAGCTGCATAAAATAATTTGCAAGGCAGACAGAAATATTTCACCTTTAAATTTATACGACGAGAATGCCAACATTTTTATAAATACCAACCAGGAATTATTAGATTCCTGGTCAAATAAAATTATTCACGCAAAACACTTCAATTATCTCAACCAAACGTATGTTGACAAACTTTCGTCAAACAAATGGTTGAGTATTGGAGAGTTGAGCGCAGAAATAGAAGGTTTTATGCTTGCTATTCAAGATAGAGTAATTAATACCAAAAATTATAGGAAGCATATAATCAAAGATCCAAATCAAATTGATGATTTATGTAGAAAATGTATGGCTTTTCCGGAAACTATAGAACACATTATATCAGGATGTTCTATATTAGCGCCGTCTGAGTATACATTTAGGCACAATCAGGTTTTAAAAATAATTCACCAAAGTTTGGTAATTAAACATAACTTGATTGAATGTCATAATATAGTACCATATTATGAATACGAACCAAATTCATTTTTAGAAAATAATTTCTTTAAAATTTACTATGATAAAACTATACTCACAGATCGACCAATTGGTCATAATAGACCTGATATAGTTTTACATGACAAAATTAAAAAAATAACCTATATTATTGATGTAGCTATTCCAAATTCCTGTAATATTCAAAAATCTGTTTCTGAAAAAATAAGAAAGTATACAGATTTAGGAAATGAAATTAAAAGAATTTGGCATTCTCAGACTATAAAAATATTAGCTTTTGTTATTTCGGCTACTGGCATTATACCTAGCTCTCTTATTAAAAATTTAGGCATATTAGATTTGTCAAAGAATTTGTATATAAAAATGCAAAAATCAGTCATTTTAAATACATGTAGAATTACGAAAGATTTTTTAAATATTTATATTGAGGGATCAGTAGGATTTATCGGTCAAATTAGGAATTCCACAGAGCCGAACCCTCTGATATGAAAATATCTGGAGACGGTGAATTATATTCCCATTTAATAGTTTGGTAGATTAACGTGTTGTTCTTGTATTGTTTTGTATTAATTGTACTTATATAATACACTTGCATAACGTGGAATTACTAGATGATCATTTATATGGAAAAGTGTATGAAAGGGTTTAGTTTTTCCTATGGGAAAAACTAAACCCGTTCCTGTAAATCTGGTGAATAAAAAAAAAATAATTCCAATTCCCAATCTGTAAACTTCACCCGCCATATCACAGGGATATTCCTGGTATCGCGACTGAAATAATACTAATAAATAATACTTAATACGTAAAAAAATTACATGGAATTAATAAAAAACGCCAAGGTTGTAATTAAATGATTTCAATGACTCGATTTCAAAACGACGAAAAATTCTCTTTTTTGGAAAGAGATGTTTATAGATTGCACACCACCCTTACTAATAAACGTGTTTTTTAATTTTACACAACTTATTGATAAATAACCATTTACCAAACTGCGTTAATAAAATTGGTAATTAGTTGTGTAAATATAAAACACATTTATTTGTAAAGCCCACATTTTACCCCCACTTTGTGGTATGTTCCTGGCAGGGCATCAAAATGTATCATACAAGTCACCCGACTTCTGATTACAGTTATTGAAGCCATCGTATTTTATTAAGCCACTTGAATCATATATTTTTTTTTAAATTCGGTTTAGGCCAATATTCTAAGACATTCCGTTTTTTTTTATTCGTATTTTTGAAACACTGGCTATTTTTAGAAAATTTCATTCCGAATAATCGGAACATTTTTTATAAACCGGAAAGATGGGACATAATTTTATGTGTGCGAAAAAACAATAATTACATAGCAAAAGAAATTAAAAAAAACGACCTATTCCACACGAATGGCAGAGGAGAATAACGAGGCATACCAAAAATATTATATCTCATAGATATTTTTTCCCTGATCCATCTTATTAATCATTAATCAGTATAATGTTCCAAATCTGTAAGACTAATTCCAAATATTTTACTAAATACAGTAAAACCAGGTTTATTTATTAAAATTACTGAAGGCATAATCAGTACGATGTTCATTCATAAAAAAAAAAAAAAACTAACTAACCATCACGCCGTTTCCCCGCAGGGGTAGGCAGAGAGGACGGACCGCCAAACAACTCGGTCTTGGCACACGCTCCTTGCCTCATTCACATTCATACATCTTCTCATACGTGCTCTTCTATTATTCTGACTCTTGACATGGCCCGACTTTCATTCATAACATCTGTCAAAACGTCAAACCAAAATACTTTAATTCGAATTCGGACGATCGTTTAGTTATTTAAAAATGGATTTGTGTAACCACAATAAATTAATCTATTTTCGCATATTGTCGGACTGACCCTGAACAAAACCTATTTCAGCCATTTTTTTCAAAACAACAAGCTTAAAAATTTCGTAAAACAACGCTCTCAGGCTGTAGGCTCCGTCAAACAGAAGGTGTACTTACCGTGCGTCAAGGAGTCAGCGTAAAGGCTCCTTCAAACAGGCACCAAAGCGCCATAACGTCGCGTACTTTCTATTTAAACGGCTTCGACGTGTTCAGTATAACACAGCGCATCGTTATACGTCCAGGACGTATTAACGCCTTAACGCGCGTAAGTACGCCTCCTGTTTGACGGAGCCTTAAGGCAAGTGAATTGTAAGTGTCAAATTTAAAAAATACGAGCGTGCTTTAGACCACACGACTGAAGTAAATACTTCTTTAGTAATCTAATCTAATTTTCCTTCTGGCATCGAATAAAACCATTCCAATCATCAGTGTATAAGAATCTATATTAAAGATTCGTTTGGATTGTTACCAATCATCGTGAAAAATCAGTCGTTTCAATGCACTGAGTTCGCACACTCTAAACGAAAATTTGATTAACTTTATATGGGAATTACGCTTAGAATGGGATTGTTGATTTATTTCTTACAGTTTAAAATAAATGCCAGCACCCATTCCAAACGTCATTACTATGAATTTGAGCACTGTTGTTACGATTAGATTGTGAGGAATGGAACCTCAAAATTAATTTTAATTTATTATCATTCGTTTCCGTAACGTTCGGAACGCCCGATATTATGCCTCTCGTAACGCTGTAATTTTCGTAACGCCAGTTTACCCCTCAAGTCAAAAATTCGCCGGAAATCAAAGTATTGCTGTATAAAAAAAACAGTGTGAAATTTTATAAAATTAATTGAATATTAACGGAGAGGGTAATTTTTCATTTAGTGTCCTCACGAGCCCAAAAACGTATTCATTTATTTTTAAAAAATTGTTTGTAATCTTAGTAGAAAAATCTATCGACACGATTTTTTCCAAATCATAATGAAATCAATGCAAGTGGCCTATTTTCAATGCATTAAGTTATATATTTTTTTAATCTAATATCAATAGAAAACCGGTTTCCCCAGAATCTGAATTTTTAATATTTTGTTCCTAACGCTCTTTATTTCCATTTATTTAGCAATCGTTCCACTTTTCCTTGTTTAAATAAATGGGTACCGATCAGTAAGCCCGCATACAAAATTCTGTGTAAAACGTCGTAGTTATCAATCCATTTTTTAGAATCAGCATTAACCCTTTAGACCACCCAAAAACCATTTAGATATAGAGTTCAGAGAAATATCTACGCCCGAAGAAATTTTTTTTGTTAATGAAAAAGCGAACTAGATTTTAATTGCCCCTGCTTAATGCAATTTAACAATGAAACTATTTATTATTAATTTTTCCAGGTAACGTCCACTGGCGAAAGCAGGGCTGGTCTGATTTCAGCTGTATCTCGCCGATCTTCCGATGTATCCCAGCTATGTGTCGGTAAGTTACCAATTTAATGCTAATACGTAATTTTTTTTTTAAATTAACTCCACACAGGAGGCCCTGAGAAAAATAAATTCCCTCAGGGCCTATGTCATCTAAGATGCTATGTGTAGAGTCTTTTTGAGGGGAGGAAGGAGTGAACATGGGTCTTGAAGAGACCCATGTTGTAGGAGGAAGGAAACACAGAGGACGGAAAATCGTTGCACAGCCGAGCTGTTGAACATAAGAACGAGTCGTGACAAATGTCAACCGTGTACATATGTCGAGCGCGTGTTTGGCGTGTTTCCCGACTATACACCGGTGCCGAGGGGATCAAAGATGCTAGTTCCTCGGAGCACCTTCCATTGAAATACCAGTAGAACAAAAACAGCAATCCTACCCAACGCCTGTGCTCTAAAGATTGCAATATACCGTGGATCTATTTACTATTTTAAGAACTTTCTAATCAAAAATATGTTATCTACTTTTTTTTTAGAGAATACCTCACAAGAGTCTCAGCTGCTCCCGTCTGGAGCCAGTGAGACTATGGCATCCCTAATTGGGGTATGTTGTGAGGCTGAAGGTAAGTGGGTAAGGGAAGGAGATGGGGAAGAGGAAGGTGGGGAAGTACCTGGCTATTCAGATATAATCACTATACACGGCTAAAGCCATCATTAAGCAACGTTTCAATTCTGAATGGTGGTCTTACACCAGGGCGATACTGAGAGTATCTTCCACTCTGGAACGTGCCGCAAATACAGTATATATTATTTTTATGAATCAATTGTGAAATAACACAAATTAATCAAATAAAAGTTATTTGCGCACGCCGGGTTCGAACCCGCGACCTTCCGATTGGCAGTCAAGAGACTTACCACTCGACCAAGGACGGCCGTCAAAACTGATACTGATTTATCTATTGATTCATTAAATGATTGTAGACGTAATTTTTGTGAAGTCGTGATGATTTATTTTATTACACCTAAATTTGTCGTTTCAAAGACTTGGGTAGAATTTTAATGAATCAATTCTTTTATTAATTCTTCATTTAATTTTACAAATGCAATAATAACAACAAATTGCTGTTATTTTGCTCTATGTTTTAAGGCATATTTATACAGTTACTCTTTTTATACCTAAAATTATATTTAATTTTTTCATCTCATTAACCATAAAATTATAATAAAGTAAATATTATACCCACGCTCTGGCATTTGCCTTTGTGGGATTTTTTTGTTCATGCAATATTATATTTAAGTATTTTGTATACCTTTTAATATTTTATGTACCATTGTATCAAATATTTTTCGATAAAAAAAAAAACCTCTGTGGAAAAAAATTAATAATAAAAAAAAAAATTTTAAAATTTAAAAAAAAACAAATTGAATGTATATTGATGTTTCTGTAGAATACACCGCAATGCCGTACGCACCAACCCTCACGCACTCTGGCGGAAGCAAGGCCCGTAGAAACATGCTGCAGGGGAGGGCGGTTACTTTCCGCTCTAACACGATGGCGCTTACTCCGATAGAGGGATCCTCCTCCCTGCTGGGCATCATCCACGGTAAGTAACGATTGATTGATTCATTAAAACACGGCAACTAAATCACCAGCAAATTCACCCATCATATCCTAATTAATGTAATTGTATTTGTGTGCAGAAGGCGAGCTGAAGAGCCCTGGGCCTGACAAAATCACAGCCATTGAAGACCAAGAATCTACCCAAACCGACCCCTTTGCTGAGATAGTGGAGATGGTCGAGGAATACCATGCGCATTACCAAACTTCGAGGCCAACATACCGACCTCTGGGCCCTCTTAAATTTATCGCGGAGGTGGATGAAGATGCGACGACCGAGGAAGATAACGATGAGGAAGGAAGGCTTGCCATAATCACTGAAGAAGACGAAGAAAGCTTCAAATTGATAGATGTGGTTGTCCATGATTGCCCGAGAGAAGATCAAGTATACGACAAAAATTAAGAAAGTTAAGAGTGGTGCCATTTTTTGCATTCGGTTTGATGAAATTTTTGTTTATTTTTATACGTTGTTGGCTTATTTTATACGTTGTTGGCTTGCCTTTAAGTCAGTAAGAAATATTGGTTGGCGATGGATTGTGGTGTGTGAAGTAAATGTGAGTGATGAGGCTAAGCCCTTTTTTATTTTCGCAAAATATTTATCAATTTGGGGTTTTTAATATTTTTTGCAAGACTTTCATATTGGGATGTGTTTATTATGATTTATTATGTAATCATACAATAATCTCATACTGTAAATGAGAAATTTAGTTTTTATGAACATGCAGAAATATCTTTTATTTGGTATCCATTCCTATAATATCATTATCTTCTTCTTGTTATTATTTGATAACATGCTATTCCTAAGATAAAGTATAATGTATATTATTCACGGAGGAAGGAATTATACTTGTTACATTAACATTTTTGGAGTAAAATTTCTTTACGCACGCTTGACTTGGGGGGTACGCTGGCGAATGCGTTATGCTAATTCCGTTAGGCGAACGGGCTGTATCACACTGTAGAAGCAGGAGAGAGCAGTGCGCGCGCACATTTTCTTTTTCTCTTCCTCTCAAAGCCAGTGCATAAAGATTATTCGTAATTTAATTTCGTTCTTGAACAATTTTATAAAAACTGTAGGAGCAAGAGAGAGCAGTGCGAGCGCACATTTTCTTTCTCTCTAGAAGTTTTACTTCAGTCGTGCGGTCTATTTGAAGTAAAACTTCTTTACGCACGCTTGACTTGGGGAGTAAGACGAGAGCGTACGAAAAGTGTGATCGGGCGAGGCGAACGATAATAAATTTATATAAATATTTGTAGAAAAATTATATATGTATATATTTTAAGCATAAACATATATATACATACAAATAGATGGAGCTAAAGAAGTTTTACTTCAGTCGTGGGGTCTAAAGCACACTCGTTTTTTTTTCTATACATTAATTAATAAATTATTTTATATAAAAAAAGTTTAACTGCGTTGACTAGATTATATATATATGTATATATATTGATTTATTTTGTTGTGTGTTTATATGATTTGAAATTTGTGTTGTTTAATAGAATCTATCGTTTGAAAATTGAACAAATCTGTCAACGACCAACGGATAACCTCAGTATATTAAAAATACACTTAGTTTTTCAAAATTTGAAAACTGTGTGTACCAGATAAAATAACTATCTTTCAAAATCAATTTATGTTTTTTTTGTAAAAAAGAGTCAATACGTCTAGAATTTGATTAAAAAATTACTAATTTTCGGTATTCTCTGGTAATACCCTCTTAAATAATATAACTAAACGATTATTTTGATTGATTGTATATGCTTGAAAATGGTTGCGGAATAAAAGACTTTATTTATAATATGATATAATACGTATTATAAATACGGTAGGAATTATTCCTACGTATTAGTGCGAAATACAATTGTATTGTATTGTGCGATGTAACAAAATAGGATGTTGCAAAAATAAAAAAAAAAGAGTTAAGGGACTGAAACTAAGATAATGTCATCGTGACGTAAAATGATGTAGAGACGTGGTCCACGATTGTTTATATAACTAAAAGACTTTGATATTATATATATATTACGTATCTAAACTCTTCTTTCTGATAATCATGCTCCCCGACTTGATAAACTTGTAAAGTGGGAAAAATGTTTTTGTATTATCTTTTATTCTATATTTGTAATATTATATAGGTGCGAAATAGCTTCGATTCATTCAATATTGATATATTATAATAGGTTACTTTATATTATGTCTATACAGTATTTTTATTTACAACGACTGTGTTTCTATAAATATACATCTAAATGTAGAGATAACTGCAACACTTGAATATGTATAGATATATATAACCACTTGTAATATGGTTTGAAGAACAAGTTAAATGTATTATGATATTATTATTTAGCAAGATCTACACTTGTTACATCTACGTATGTATTATTTTTATAAATCTTACCCGCAGCATAAAGCAATATCTCGGAGAATGGGATGTACATGAACTTGTAAAATTAAATTATTATATCTCTATTTTGACTTGTATTTTATTAAAATAAATAAAGTGTTACTGATAATAATGGTTTTACGTTCGATGTGTGCATTTTTAGTTGAATTCATTTTTTTTCATCATTTCTTCAAAATCTTTAAGGTGCACGAGGTGCGATATACGTAGTCAGTGCTCTCACAATATAATATTAGCATATAATATGTATAACAGTTACTCAATGTTTCTCCGATGATTAGTGTCGCCCAATCCAGTAGCAATCTTAATTTTATCATGGCGGTTTTCAGATTCTAACCTTCAATCTACAGTATTTCTTAAAAAATCAGAAATTGCCCAATAACCGAAATGATTCCGATGAATGAAATCACTAATTAAATCATAATTCTTAATATAATAAAATTGCAACCTATGTAAATATATATATATGTATGTGTATATATATATATATATATATATATATATATATATATATATATATCTTATATGTCCAAGCTAAATTCCGCTGCATCCTAAAATTTGATATGTATTGCGAATCAACTATCACAAAAGAATAAAAAAACAGGCCTAGTTTCGGCCTTTACTTCCATACAAAACTGTATTTCACCATGATTACAAAATTCAAATGGGATGACGATATACAATTTCAGAGACAATATTTCCGCGTGCTTAATGGTCAAGAACAAGGCTGCCCAAACCCAGGCCCGCGTACGATTTTCAAATGGCCCGCGTGAGCAAGTTTAAAAATTCCCTTCAACTTGCAAATTTTTGTAAATCCTTTTACAATAATTTTGACGGAAATAATCAATTACAACTATAACATACACTTTTTGTTTAACGAAAACTGTGATTTTGATGCGTCAATTTGGCGTGACTGTTAGGTAAAAAGGTTGGGCAGCCTTGGTCTATAACACAAAGATTCTAAACCTAGTCTCACATTTGTTTCCATTCAAGTTTGTACGCAAGGCTCTTCTGTTGTTATATTATTTATCCTATGTATTGTTCGTTTTGATCGCAGAATAACGAAAAAGAATTAAGAAATGTATATAATTATGTATATAATTTACAGAATATGTATATAATGTACAGGCATTGGTATTTTTAAAGAGGTAAAATCAAATAAGATAAACCTGCATTAAAAGTTATTGTTGTTTAGCAATCCGTGAACATTTTTAGATTAATTATGTGACTTTGTAAGTTAATAAGCTGAAGTCTACAAAATTAATATTTACAAATACTCTATATGTGACCCCAAATAAAAACTTTATGGACCGTATGCATAGATAGGTTCCTACTTTTAAAACATTATTCGAAACATAAATTTAACTATTATATTTCATCCCTTTGCACTTAGCAATCCGTGAAAAATGTTTAGATTAAATATGTGACAAATTGTGTCAAAATATTTATCGACTTTGTAAGTTAATAAGCTGAAGTCTACAAAATTAATATTTACAAATACTCTATATGTGACCCCGAATAAAAACTTTATGGATCGTATGCATAGATACGTTCCTACTTTTAAAACATTATTCGAAACATACATTCAACAATTATATTTCATTCCTTTGCATTTAGCTATCCGTGAAAATTTTTAGATTAAATATGTGACCAATTGTGTCAAAATATTCATCGACTTTATAAGTAAATAAGCTGAAGTCTACAATATTTATATTTACAAATACTCTAAATGTGACCCCGAATAAAAACTTTATGGATCGTATGCATAGATACGTTCCTACTTTTAAAACATTGTTCGAAAAATACATTTAACAATTATATTTCATCCCTTTGCATTTAGCAATCCGTGAAAATGTTTAGATTAAATATTGTGTCAAAATATTCATCGACTTTGTAAGTTATAAGCTGAAGTCTACAAAATTAATATTTACAAATACTCTATATGTGACCCCGAATAAAAACTTTATGGATCGTATGCATAGCGACGTTCCTACTTTTAAAACATTATTCGAAAAATACATTTAACAATTATATTGAAAATGTTGTGAAAATGTTTAGATTAAATATGTGACAAATTATGTCAAAATATTTATCGACTTTGTAAGTTAATAAGCTGAAGTCTACAAAATTAATATTTACAAATACTCTATATGTGACCCCGAATAAAAACTTTATGGATCGTATGCATAGATACGTTCCTACTTTTAAAACATTATTCGAAACATACATTCAACAATTATATTTCATTCCTTTGCATTTAGCTATCCGTGAAAATTTTTAGATTAAATATGTGACCAATTGTGTCAAAATATTCATCGACTTTATAAGTAAATAAGCTGAAGTCTACAATATTTATATTTACAAATACTCTAAATGTGACCCCGAATAAAAACTTTATGGATCGTATGCATAGATACGTTCCTACTTTTAAAACATTGTTCGAAAAATATATTTAACAATTATATTTCATCCCTTTGCATTTAGCAATCCGTGAAAATGTTTAGATTAAATATTGTGTCAAAATATTCATCGACTTTGTAAGTTATAAGCTGAAGTCTACAATATTAATATTTATAAATACTCTATATGTGACCCCGAATAAAAACTTTATAGATATTTTCCTTTTAAAACATTATTAAAAAAATACATTTAAATTTAATCCCTTTGCATTTAGCAATCCGTGAAAATGTTTAGATTAAATATGTAAACAATTGTGTCAAAATATTCAACGAGTTTGTAAGTTAATAAGCTGAAGTCTACAATATTAATGTTTACAAATACTCTATATGTGACCCCGAATAAAAACTTTATAGACCGTATGCAAAGATATTTTCCTACTTTTAAAACATTATTCGAAAAATATATTTAACAATTAAATTTCATTCTTTTGCATTTAGCAATCCGTGAAAATGTTTAGAATAAATATGTAAACAATTGTGTCAAATTATTCAACGACTTTGTAAGTTAATAAGCTGAAGTCTACAATATTAATATTTACAAATACTCTATATGTGACCCCAAATAAAAACTTTATAGATTGTATGCATAGATATTTTCCTACTTTTAAAACATTATACAAAAAATACCATCCCTTTATATATATTTTCCTAATGAAATTTATTATAACCTAAACATTGTGATTCGAGATAAAGTTATTCATTAACTGCTCGTTCGTAGATGCCGCTAATTTAATTTTAAAAGTTATGCTTCTGCGTCTGTCAAAAAATAAGAGAAGAAATCATAAGAGGGTACCACTGTTCTTCAAATGGCAATACTAAAATTATAACACACGGTGGAAATATAAATCTGTGTAACCTACGATTTTGTAAAAAAAAACAAAAACACATTAAAGTGGGAAAAATATTTTTTCATTGCAATATACTCGTAGAAACCCACTGATCTGAAAATTAGAAAATTGCAAACATGTATATTATCCATTTGAAATTTTGTGTTAACACAATGAAGCATAACGATATTGTAGTAAAATAAGAAACAGTTTAGAATTTGCTCCCCTTGCTTTGTATGAAGTAACCAGCGTTGCCTGGGCTTTAGATCATCCCCCTAAAAAAATGTACCTTGACAATTCGCCTAATGGTACTTTCTGAATTAACTGTGAAAAAAAACAACTAAGAGAGTTAAGAATATTGTATATCTACGTGAATAAAATAAAATGATACTTAAAACATGTATCCGTATTTGAAAATATTTATATAAAGCGCATAATTTTTCTTTTTTAATAAAATAAAACTGAAAATATTTATTAAAAAAAAGTTTTTAAAGTGTTACTTACAGTATTCTACATAAACGGTGTCATTGTCATTTTGACAGTAAAATTGGTGTTGCCAGCCTATAAATTTTTAGGTTCCGTTTTTTATATTTTCTGCTCTTATTTGACAAAGAGTACTGTTTATGAATATGAACAAATAGTTTTGTCCGGATTAAAACTCAATTCTTTCAAAAAACGAATACAAATACTATATTGGATAATCTCCCATGCAAGTTAGCGCCATCCATGAACGATCAGTTCTAGCATGAATATTTATTTTGGAAAACTTATTATTATAATATTTTTGAAATACGTCTATTAATTATCATTGCACGGAAAAGGAAATTCGACTGTGGAGTACGCAGATTTGTGATAAATATAATCTTATAAAGAGAAAGACTTATCTAATTCTTAATATTTTACTAATTATTGTGATACGACCTGTATATTTTACGAATGCACATAAATGAATGTATCGATGTACCCTAGCTTAATCATTTATCAAATTAAATGTCTGACCACAAATCTGAGTTTTAATTATGTGTTTAAATTATCCCAAATGTGATTTTATCTTAGTGGGGGAAATGCGAGGAAGATGGTGAGGAAGCAAAAAAACTAAAGAAATGTTAAAATAAAAAATGTAAGGTAATAATATAATTTTTCCAGTTTCAGTTTCTATAACCTACAACTTACTCTCCAAGCAAACATAGACATCTGTTGACGAGTAGCAGCAACCGGTACCTGTTTTGCTAGAGAGGGCTAGTAAAAGAAAAAAATATTAGGTCGTACCTAAATTAGGCAACTATTAAGGTGAATGTCAAAAGAATTCATATTCTACGCTTTCGTAGATGGCGCTCGTATAGTATTTTTTACTTATTACAAGTTATACTTTGAAATATTAAGAAAAAATTATGGTTCGCGAAAGTAGGCGAACAATATGAATATTAACAAATAGTTTTGTTAATTAAAAAACTTTAATCTTTCAAGAAAGGCTAACAAATACAATATTTCATCGGTGATTCAATCCAATATTGTATTTGTTAGCCTTTCTTAAAACATTAAAGTTTTTTAATTAACAAAACTATTTGTTAATATTTATATTGCTTGTGTACTTTCGCGAATAATAAATTTTTCTTAATATTTCAAAGCATAACTTCTAAAAAGCGTTTATAAGTAAAAATACTACGCGAGCGCCATCTACGAAAGCGTAGAATATGAATTCATCTGATTCATTGTGATTTGAACAAGCTTAAAAAACGCGTACAGTACAATAATTATTGTTGTTATGACCACTGCTTAAATAAAATTTCAACTTCGAAATAATCCTGATTAATTGTTACTTACCATAATATCTCTTACTGTATTATCGTCTCTTCTTAGCCACTAGGAGATTTAGCGCGGTGAAAATAAGAAACCATGGGTTATTTGGTACCAAAAATTTAATAATTTGTGAAAATGCATGTTTTGGTGATACTAAAAAGAATTAATAATTAATAATAAGAATTATTAATAATATTTCAAAAGCGCTTTTCCGTAAAATAATTAAAATTGCACGATCTATGAAAGAGAAGATTATAAACTGTTTTAAGTATCACCTGAAGGTGAATTTCATAAGAATTCATATCTACGCTTTCGTAGATCTATTTATTATAGTATAGTATTTTTTTACTTATAAACGCTTTTTACAAGTTCTGCTTAGGGGGTTTCTCACCATCCTCCCAATAGCTTATCTACCCTAATAACGAATATTTTTAAAAATAAAAATAAAATACTCGCAGTGGTTAGAAAACTCGGCCAACTTATCCAATATATAGCCACTATTCATAGCTTCGAGTACCGAATTATAAACTCCAACTTAATAATTAAATAAACCGTAAATCGTAAATCGAAAATATTCGTTATTAGTGTAGATAAGCTACTGGGAGGATGGTGAGAAACCCCCTTAGAAATATTAAGAGAAAAGTAATGTTCGTAACAAGTAACTTGTAAAAAGCGTTTATAAGTAAAAATATATACGCGCGCCATCTACGAAAGCGTAAAATATGAATTCTTTTGATATATTATTATATTCACCTTAATATCTTTAGTTCTATTTTTTACCGTGAAATCTCCCGATTGCGGCGCTATAAATTAATATAGAAGGGTTCTACTGACGGTTTGGACCTAAACTAATTTATAACGTTGTTGACAACTTTTCCAATTCATCAACAGATGTCTTCAGCGCGATGAAAAGTGAACATTTCAGGCATTGCCTACATTATTTTTTTATTAATTTTTTTTATTTACATTGATGTTCACGTAATTTACAGAGTATTTTTTGGTCGGAAATATAAGTTGTTGAACTTTCTTCCGCAGTCTGAAAATAAGAAAATGTATATATTCTCTGTATAATATTCATGAACGGTGTTCTACATGATACATGAAAACTATGCGTAAATAAATTATACCATGGACAATTTGTAGATCAATTTTTAGTCGTGTAGTTGAAAAATTACCTTTTTAAAATACCTCTTTTTACCGATATGATATTTATTAGCATCCCTCCATTAGCGGCATCCATATTTCTTTTTTATAAACAATTGGTTCTCTTTGATTCGTTCCCCAAATTAAAAACAGTAATTTTGTTTTGAAGAGTTTTAATTTTCAATGTACTATCTGTTACTTCCCGTCCACTGTTCTCCCCCTCCCCCAAAATAGCCCCTCCCACTACCCCCAACTAATAACATCTAATTCATTTCTGCACTTGTTTTAAATTTTAAGTTTAGTTTTAAGTTTGCTAGTGAATGGCACGGATGTGTCGAAACCGGTAGCAGAAAAATTAAAAATTAAGTAACGATATTACATTGAAAATTAAAACTCTTTAAAACAAAATGTCTAGAAATTGTTACATAGTTAATACCCAAGAAATACAAAAAATTAAAAACAGTAAAATAATATTGTTGAAGTTTTGATAATGTTATAATAATGTTTTGTCAGCAATATGTGGTCAATCACTTTGTTTGGTCGGGGTTTTAACTTCACTTCACCTTGTTCTGAGAAACGAGTTTGAAAAGACGATTTCTCATAATCTATTTATTCATTTACGATTTTGATGTTGAATCTTGTGTAAAGTATTTCAGGTTAACATATTTTAAAGGAAAATATTTAAATAGGACATACCTACCCTTAAAATTTTAGATTCATATGCAACCTGCTAGGGGCATAATAATTTGCGTAAGGTTCTAACTACATTTCCCTAATGCCATTTCAAGATAGGGACACGATCTAATGAAATATTTTCATTTAAATTACGTTAAAATAAAATACTCTATAAAAGATTTTGATAATAACATTTGTTTGACTATGAGAATTCATTTCTGCAAAAGGAGGAGTTAGAACTCTATCCAACTAAAGTGATGAACCACATTGCGCCACGCAAAAACAATCAACAAACAAACAATCGGATACAAACAGTTTCACTGAAGTTAGAACCTTGTAAAATAAATTTAAATTTAAATTAAGCTTGAAAAACTTGATGTTGGAACTTATCATAAAAGCATCTACGTAAATACAACACAGATGGCTCTGAAAATTATTTTGGTTGTGGAAATTTAACAAAAAAAACGTGAGTTTTGCAAAAAATTACAATTTAGAACCTTTTCCAACTGAGGTACATGTTGTATGATTGTTATTATTGATGACAACGGAAGTGTTAGTGCGAATAAAACACTTCGGATCTGCACTTAGAAAACTAGCTAGTAATTTGCAATGATGATTGTTTTCTACGCAAATAATTAAATACTAGTATGGTATCTATGCCATTTACCAAATGTCATTGGTCATTAATAACAATATCTGAGGTATTTCTTTATCCATAGGATAACGATGTATATTTTCGATTTATTTATTTTTACAGTTTACTATTTGGTACTCGAAACCATGAATAGTGGAGTGGCTTTATATCGGAAAAATTATTGGTTTATAGTTTATTTATTAATATACGTTATCCGATGGATTTAATAATGGTAAAATGCTTCCCATACTATAATTTTACATCGGGCTAATTTTCTTGGTTGTAATGTCTTTTTTTTTGCATCCAAAATATCTATGAATTTTTATTTTTTTTTTAAATTTAATTTAAATTAAATTTAGTAATGTTTATTATTAAGTTCTGCAAGTATTTTAGTTTATATTGTTATGACAGCTGTTTAGGCTTACAAGGCCATTTTCAAACTGAGGTGTTTCATAATTAGACGCCGATATTTATACGATTTAAAATGAAATTGATTTATTTTCGGTTAAACCGAATTCTTGGAAAAGTATTAACCAAACGGGTTATTTTATTCTTGGGAAAGGTTTGACCGAAAATAAATCAATTTACTCACTTTCAAATTGACATTTTAAATCGTAGAAATATTGTCGTCTAATTATGAAACACCTCAGTTTGAAAATGGCCTTGTAAGCCGAAACAGCTGTCACAATAATAAAAAACTAAAACACTTGCAGAACTTAAAAATAAACATTATTAAATTTAATTTAAATTAAATTTACAAAAAATAATTAAATGGAGTTCTACGAATTAAACACAAAAACAATAAATAATCTATGAATATCTTCAGCCAGCAAAATATTTTCATTTCTTCGATAACTGTATATTCAACACGTTTCAAAACATATGGTTTTGGAAAAATGTCGATTAATGGCGAAATTAAAAATATTTATTTTCATTTAAATATTTATATTTTTAAATCTGAAAAATTATGTTTTCTACTTGCATAACAATCGCATTTATTTATTTAGCAACTCATATATACACAAAATTGAAAAACAGATAGTAAAACACGGGGTTAAATTTTTCAACAGGAACATACGTTTATTTTGAAATTAGCATGAATACAAATCATGGCATAAGTGTTCACCATACATGAAGTGTTGTCCATTCAGCATTGGCAGATACATTACAAATAAATTACATGTGTCAGCAAAATATACAATAGCCAAAAATGCAATAACTCCTCCCGTCATCTCCCATCACTTGTTGATGCTCAATCTTACCACAATAATATTATTTTATATTCCTACATGCAATCGATAATGATCTTTAATAGCAACACAACGCGGCGTGTGTATTTTAAAATTAGGTATTTATTTTCTCTTACACATTAAATGCCAATTTCAATACAATAGAACAAAGACACATCAAAGGAATGATTCGATTTATATAAAGTGCGACAAAGCAAAAGGGGAGAGTTTTTACAACACCGAGAGTAAAAGATATTGACTTTAGACAGACTTGTTAAAAATTCGGCCACTGTAGTACGGTCGCAATGACGTTTTAAGTTAATCATCATTATTGATCTTTCCATTTTTTATGCGATTAAATCTAGAATAGAAGCAAAGTAAAATTTCAGCAAGATAGTGTTTCATAAATAATACATATATTATTTTAAATAGGTAGTTACATATTTGTTTTTATTGCAATTAATAAAATATGTGTCTTTTTAGTTTTTAAAATAAGTCGATGAAGTTGTTGTTTGAAAATTGATTCATGAGAATTGAAACAGAATTGTAAAAACCCTCCCGGCAGTGGAACTCGAAGTAGATATAGACGGGTAGTAGAGAGATCTCATATTATAAGATGAGGTATACACATTAGGTTGAAATTGGCGTAATTCGCTGTGAAAAGTAAATTAGAATAATAATACAGAATATGATAGCTTTAATAATACAGAACACTTCATTTGCATTAAACAAAGAATAAGAACAATTATTTCACATCTATATGTTATTATATTAGACATACTTACAATGGAATCTCATCTCCGGAAACATCACTAAGCTTACAAACTTAACATTGAAATGTTTGTATACACCGACAGTTCTACAAAGACCCAAATGGGAACGCACATACGCAAATATAATAATATGTCAACAAAATTCACATTGATAATGGCTCACGCTTTAAAAGAATGTAAATGCGTAAAGTATTAAATGTACAAAATTGGTTTGTTTCCACCACAACACAGACGTATGTAGGTAAAATTTCCTACTCCTACTGATAAATAACACACTCATTTTCCCAATTGAAATACTTTACATGGAAGAACAAGTATCTTCGATTCATCTTTAATATTTTCATTAAATGTCCACTAATTCTTTAGTCTAAGAAAATTGTTTTAATATATGTTTGCTTAGAGCATATTTTATTAATTTCAATTCATTTAATAAAAAAAAAAATCCTTGTACCTAAAGAAGGCTTTACAAGCCACACAAGTAGTTTTCCTAAATACAGCAATCGGACAAACCATTGCCATTTCATTATGTTTATCAGACAGATATTTTACACATGGGACATTGATCTGGTGGGTTTTTCATAGATCCATGAAGAATATTAATGTGATATAATGCAATGCGTACATGGAAATGTTTAAGTAGTGATGTAAACATAAAAAATTATTGCTCTTCGCTGTGACTTTAATAACATATCTATGTTCCTTTCCGATTTCAAATAGTTTGATCCAAGTTCATTTTCTCAAAAATATATCGGCCAATATAAAAGTAAAAGTGAACGCTCACTTTGGAGTCAAGTTGCGCGTAGCCCTGGTGAGACACAGACCCCGGAGTAGCCCGGATAAACGAGCTTACTTTGTAAACATAATGCTCTCTAGAGCCAGTCTTCATTTTAATACTTTGACACATTCATACTTAGGTATTGTGAATACGTTGGGACACTAAAAATGGTAATAAATGCTTTAAATATTGTAAATATCTGAAAATTTCTTAACCACTTAGGATTACACGAGTCTAAGCCGACGAACGTCGGAGCAGAGGTCAATCACAGGGTCAGAACATCACTCGTCGAGTTTATGTGTCTCTAAGCAATTCCCAAAACTATCTTAACTCTAACAAAACTAAACATTATATATTATAACATATTTAATTTATCGATAATTGTTCATTCACAATCACGAATCACGTTCATCTTGGATAGTCGACATGTTCACCGAAATGAAATATACCCAATATGATACTGATCTTCTTAATTATTATTATTATGGTAACACTAATACACGGGAACACATAATAATTAAAACTGCAGTGTTATTCCTTAATTAAAGACGATTAGCACTAATCGATCGCGGGTGACCACTCGAATGGTGGAGCCAGTACTCTGGTACTCGCGCTTGCCTTGCGCGGTGCGGTGGACCGAGGAGTTCGACAGTTCGTAGCAAGCACGTAGCATCGCTATTGGCCGCACCGAGCACGGTGCATTACACCGTGCTCGGTGCGGCGGGTAGCGGATGGCCGTAGCAAGCTCGTAGCACGTATAGCACGTGGTGTGTTGCCCTCTCGCTAGCAGCCGCACGGTGCACGGTCCCGCGCAGTACCTGCACCACCACACCGTGCGCCGTGCGGCGGGTAGCGGAGGGCCGTAGCAAGCACGTAGTGCATGTTGTAGCATGTGATGCGTTGCCTCCTCCCTGGCTGCCGCACGGCGCACGGTTCCGCACAGTACATACTCCACTACACCGTGCTTGGTGCGGCGGATAGCGGACGGCCGTAGCAAACACGTAGCACGTATTGTAGCACGTGGTGCTTTGCCCCCCCGCTAGCGGCCGCAGCGCACACGGTCCCCACAGATCTCTACTACACTCTGCCCTTACTGCCTTGAAGTAACATTGGCACATTTCATTTCAATAGTTTCCCTTTAGAAGGATATATTACAATTATCATTATAAACGTAAAGATTTGGAAGCATACATTAATCTAATTTAATAAAACATCACATGTATTACAAATATTCCACCAAGTAATTCATATAATAATAATCCTTATCAGTTCAATATATTTATATTATGCACTATATAAAAGTTTGTGCCACATAAAACGTTAATGTTAGATTAATTCAATAAGTTTAAACATTCATAAGTTAATAAAGAAAGCTGAGTTTCTAGTACATTTATTCTAAATTTATAAAGGTTATGTACATCAATTATCTGAATGAGTGGGTTTAATAATAATT
The DNA here is from genome assembly GCA_951813805.1 of Limnephilus auricula. NCBI lineage: Eukaryota > Metazoa > Arthropoda > Insecta > Trichoptera > Limnephilidae > Limnephilus > Limnephilus auricula. Next base: position 28,334,292 of record OX638391.1, read on the forward strand.
TATTCATTCATAAAGGGGTTTTTTTTATATTTATACAAAAGTACAAAACAAATGACTTATCATAAAGGGGAATTTAAAAAAATAACATAGAATAGAGCAGTGTAAATAAGTAAAGATATAATTGATTATAAGAATAAAATGAATAAGGGGAATGTTGCCAACACTCGAGAGTGAACTTCGAATAGAAGAAGGCAGAAGAATCCAATGCTACTTGCCGACTCCCAGCTCTTGCGGTGTGCAGATAACACGTAATAAAGACATTTATCAAAAATCTTATAAATATGAAAAGCTCTTCAAATTATGGCAAATCTTTAAAAATATATCAAATCATGCAAGGTGTCTAGAAAAAAACCAATTAAAAATATTAATTTTATAAGTCTTGGCAAATATAATTTAATTTTTGGACACCTCAAATATGCATATCGACAACTTAAAAGTAATTATATCTCTTAATAAAATCTAATATTAGCCAATAAAAAGCAGGTTTTCATTTGAGGAAACCGCGGTTGAAAAGAATAATTATCCAAATATATATTTAAAATCAACTGAAGGTAAAAGCTACAAGCACTGGAAACCAGAATATGCGGGTTAAATAATACAATACAGACGATGGCATATTCTGGTCGGGTGGTGCTTCCTTACTAATCCTCGATGGCACTATGTTTCCAGAAACATTGAATCATTCTTTGTTCTTTATTTAGTCCCAGGGCCTATGGGCTATACTAGCCCTCTGCACTCCCCTGCGTAGGTAACTCCCAACGATCGCTGTGTGATTGGATGCACATCTAATATTAATTATTTATGTAGTTCCTACTTTATTCAACTTGTCCACTGTTTATATTTCTCTTGATTATATCGGCCCATGGCTCTGATTAATCGGTCGGTGCGGTTGATGAATAACCACTACGTTAAATACCTGTTTGTGAGAAATTATCCACTATCAGTGTTTGGGGAGGTTGCAAATAACTTTTCGGCAGCGACTTTTTTTCCCTCTTAATCGGTACGTTTAGTTCTGCATCCGTAATCGGCTTTTGGTTTGGTTTCCTTTTGCGTTTGGTATTCTTCTTGAGTTCAGTATTTGTAATAGGTTTGGTTTCTTTGATCTGTGCATTTTGTTGAAACATGTGAGTTTCGATTGCACCGCTGGAGTTTAGGAGGTCTTCGAGAATTCTCCCGAGACTAGTGCTGGCTGCAAATGGCCCATGGGTGGCTGCAGGTGGTCGACTGACGGGTGCAGGCGGCCCCATGATGGCGCTGGCGGCAGCACTAGAGAGCGGCTAGTGCTGCCGCATTAGCGAATTTCAGACGTGTCTCTTCATGTGGAGCGCCAGGTGGTCGGAGCGCGAGAAGCAGCGGTCACAGTGGCGGCATTTGAAGGGCTTGGCACCCGTGTGCTTGCGGTAGTGGCGGGTCAGCTCGTCCGAGCGCGCGAAGCGCCACTCGCAGCCGTCCCACGAGCATTTGTATGGCTTTTCCCCTGAAAACACACACATTAACATTAGATACGTTATTACTATTAATTGAACAAGATAAATCTGTACCAAAAAAACAGTTCCTGACTTCTAATTCGCCTTTTTAGACAAACTTTGTTGTAATGAAATGTGGAGACTGAACAATCCGACTATGTGAGCTTGACTATGTATCTTTCAAACAACTTTTAAACAAGTAAATAATTTCAGCTTAGTCAGTAGTCCTGCGCAAGTAATCAAACATAGAGATGGTCAAATCGTTGAAATGAAATTTGTGAACAAGTCATTGGTTGATTGTCAAAGATGATAGGGATGAGACTTACCAGTATGGGTCCTCTGGTGTGCCTTGAGATGAGAGCTCTTAGTGTAGACCTTCTTGCAGCCAGGGAACTGGCATTTGTGTATCCGCCTCTTGGAGTCGGGCGAGTCGTGGCGCGGCGCGTGCGGCCGGGGAACAGCGGCGTTGGGAGGCGCCAGGCCCACGCCCTGGGACACGAGGCGCGTGAAGCCCGAGGTCGAGCGCGCCGTCAGCCGGATGAGGGGCGTCTGCGCCGGCAGCAGCGCCGTGCTCTCGGGGCTGGAGGGCGGGGTCAGGGTGGGAGCGATGAGTCGTAGAGCCAGCCCTGCCTTGCCTTCCTCGTACGAATCTGTGTCTTCGTCTTCCTCGTCTGATCTGAGTTTGAATATGGAGTCATCGTCATTTCTGTACTTGAAGAGGGCGTCTTCATCTCTCATCTTGAAGGGGGAATCTCTACTTAGGGGGAGGTCACGCAGCGCTAGAGGTTCCATCTCTAGTTTGAAGTCCAGACGGCTTGCGGGAGGGGGAGCGGTGAGGATATTCCAGCTGTTATCTGCTTCTGACGTGGTCTTCTTGGAGAATCGTGGCTCGTCCTTCAGATACCGCTCCATTTCGTAACAATTCTGAAACAATCAATAATTATTGCGGGTGATGTTTAGATTAAATGGAAGATTTGAAAAAATCACTGATTTGGGAAGTATTTTTACAACCTTAAAAGAGTTTGAAGAAATCCTTTTTTTTCAAACAAAAGCAAACAAAAATAATTTATTCTTATAATATAAGTTTTTCGCAAGCTAACATTTACACATATTTTATAAAACAAGTGACCAATCAAATACATTATTATAATGTTTGGAATAATTGTTGAAATTACAGACGCGCCGCATCGCAGTCATAGTCACAACATAATGGGATGGTGCAGTGAAATTTAACTAACTAATTCCCTCAATAGAAACTTCAAAGTCCCTGTCAGAACTAGCATTAACGGCATCTTCAACATACAATTAAAATACTCTGTTTTAAAACAAACATACTCCTTTACATTCATAAACACAAAACACAAAGAATAGAAACAATCACGCATATTATAAACAATAGATCTCAAGGTCAAAAACATTTCCAACAAGCAACCACAAACAAAACATTTAAACTAGAAAAGCTTATTATAGGTACTACAGCACTGAACTCGACAATAAAATTTCATTCTCCCTTCAAAAATCGCAATAACGTAAAAACATTATAACTCAAATAAAAGATTTCTACAAAACGCAGCGAGTTCTATAATATAAAACATACTAACACAAAATACAGACTGGAACATAAACATTGCACAAATAACATATAATTCATACAGCAACTTCACTATTCAAACAATTAGATAAATATGCAAATTACATACACAGTACGGGAGATCCCACTGAGGACAGGTATCATTATCTTAACTTGTGACAATAAAACATTATTATTATTATAAATACAAATAAACAGCAATTATAGAGAACTTAATGTTGCAATTGTTAAGAATCAACTATATTCATATATACATAGATATTATATAAATACATTAAAATGAACTTATTAATAAATGTGTTTTAAATTTTACATAACCGACAAACAACCATTGTGTGGTAAATTGTTTATTATCAGTTGTGCGACATTCAAAACACGTTTATTTGTAGGGATTTTATTGAAATTTTAAAATGAGTTATGTATTTCGCTTATATTCGCTTCTCGTTTTTTTCGCAAAAAAAATATCATTATTATCATATGTATTATCGCCGTTTTTATACAAATACTAACTAATTCTTAGGGGGTTTCTCACCATCCTCCTAATAGCTTATCCAAACCATAACAAATATTATTAAAAATAAATATAAAATACTTTAGTTATAAAACTCGGCTAACTTATCCACTATTCATAGGTTCGAGTACCGAATGATAACCGAATGGTATCCGACTTAATAAATAAATAACTGTAAAGCAAAAATAAACTTTATAGTATGGATAAGCTATTAGAAGGATGATGAGAAAGCTCCTTATTCAATTTATTAATTAAATGTATGTATTTTGATTTTATTCGTCGATTCGAATAAACAATGTCATGCGATGGAATCGAGATGTATTTTTGTGTATCTTGAAAACGTGTTCCTATTATGATATGTTTTGAGATTTTCACGGCTAACAGTATTATGGTGATGTATCTTTGGGGTATTCATGGGGTCTCATTTAACCAATGATTTGGCCAGCATTACAGTTTCATCATCAAAGCAATTGTGTAATCTATTCTATCTATTATGTCTACCACCGTCCATTATTGTCTATTTATTCAACAGCTTGCCGTCTTCTTTCCCCGAAAAATCCACTTACTCGGCCAATATTTACAAGACCGAAATACGGCTCGTTTTTCCGTATCGGGGTTTCCAAACAATCCAATTTTGTCAGAAAATAATATGCGGTACTCATTGTATCGACACTTGAGCAAATAAGGTTCATCGCAATAATGTGTTTGTTCACTGTTCATGAATAGTTCGGTCTTGACTCTCCACACAACGCACGTGAGCCATTTCCAACTAGCAAGTAAGTTAATAATCTACTTGAAGATTGATGGGAAGGTCCAAATAAACTATTATTTTAATTAATGAAGACAATATTAGCGAAACTCAATCGAAAATCTGAAATAGAAAAATCAGATAAAGATACGGCACATCTGGGACTCGAACCCAGGGCCTTCGGCTTTCCGGGCGCAGATGCTCTGACCACTGAATTTACATTTACATTTGAATGTTATATTATTAACCGAATGATGTATAGGAAATTCGTTTCCCAGGGACTGATTCATACAATACATCCTCAATTTTCGGAAATGTTGTTCTTATCATAATATAGTTTTTAATTAAAAAAAAATACTTTACATATTCGTACCTACACGTACAGTACATACATCCCACGTAGGGCATGCATTTACTACCTGCAAAGCATACCCAGAAATATATTATAATATTTATAATCTGAATTTGAAAAAGCCAACAAGCCCATGTTTATATTTTAATTCAAACACCGGCGTGCATTACCTAATATTAATTTTCGAAACCCAATTATCAAACAATTTTAGTTGACAAATTATGTATTGTTGTTATGTGTTGACAATGTTAACATTGGTAGCACAAACATTGTATGTAACAAATATAGCTTTAAATTACTTACTAAATATCATTCTTTTTATGTTTTTAAAAGCCAATATATTATAGTCCCCAAATGGGTTAATTAACACTTAATTATTTTGACAATAATAATTATGAAATAATTCTGTTAGTTTAGGATACATTTGTGCAAAGGTACCCAACTATACGTCGCCTGCGCGCTTAATAGTCCAAACGACCATTTGCTAGTTTTATAAGAGGAGGAGGTTTTCTTTCGTTATTTCAATGAAACATTATGATATGTGTTTAAGATAAGGTGTTTAGTAAAGGTCTCGTTAGTTTAAATAATTCTTAGTTTAGTGATTAATTATCGTTTATGATACTTTATTTTTAATTTTGAAAGGGAAGATTGAATAAAGATGGGATAATTAAGCACTCAGGCGACGTATAATTAAAAATATTTGTCATGTAGGTAAGGACTTACTTAAAGTCTCACAAAGAAAACAATTTTTAAATACATCTATGATTTGATTTCACTATTATTTTCTTGATTGAATGAACGAAGTAGAGTCGTGGAAGAGGAAATTAATCCACTAAACAAAAACTACAAAAACTATTAAGGGTGAATTTTGTCATTGTACTATTAGAATCCAAAGTTAATTTGCTCTTTCTTCAAAGCATTTAAAAAATAATGTCTTTTTCGAATCTAATAACTATCTAATCATAAAGGACATAACCTGAAATTAAAAAAAATATGACGTAGCTCAAGTGAAGTTATCCAATATACCCTTTTCACTATTTTTATCACTCAATACAAAGTATGTAAATTTTATATGATCGTTAAGTACTTAAATTTTAACATTAACTTAAACTTTTATTATTTTTTTACTTTCCTACTGCAGTAAGATGTAGTGCATACATAATATAAGGAATGTAAAAGCAAAGGCAGCAATCTCCATTACGGCCAGATTGCTATGTTTGCTTTTGAAATGACATGGAGATTTCTATCTTTGCTTTTACGTACAATATTTGTATGCAATATTGTACGTAATACACGTATATACAATATTTGTATGCAATATTGTACGTAAAAGCAAAGATAGAAATCTCCATGTTATTTCAAAAGCAAACATAGCAATCTGGCCGAAGTGGAGATTGCTGCCTTTGCTTTTACACACCTCATTAATAATATAGATTTAGATACTATTTATTTGTTTTTGAGTGCCATTTACATTCATGGTTGTTGTTGACAGTTATAATAAAATAATATAAAAAGAAAATACAAATTATAGGAAAGATTATATAAGTAAACCAAATAAAAGAAAAAATAATTTAAATTAGAAAACTGTAAATAAAATCAATTAAAGTAGAAAAAATACAAAAAACTGGTTGAAAAAACATTATACGAATGTTTCAAGTTAATTGGGCTTTGTAAAAATAAAAACAAAAAACGTTTATCTAGTTGGCTCACTAATCAAATAACTAACTTACCCTGGAACTCTGGAACTGAATGCTCATTTTATATTGAAAAACCCCTTTGATAAAAAATACTTTTCAAGTTTGAGGTCCATTATTATGCAATCCAAGTACGCTAGTACCTGCTATGCACATAATGTTGACGGTCGGAATGACAAAGGAAACTAATTTTATCACCAATTTGGTCAAACAACCCTTAAAAGGTTCATCCATTAATTAAGCTTCCGTAGCCGAGTGTTTGAATTTCATTAGTAGGTAGGTCGGAATCGGATGGTACCTACCTGCAATGCGAGCGGTCGTATGGGCAAAGCGCAACGGATGGCCGACGCGATGCAGCTCAGATGTTATCCCGGAAGGGATGTCATATCTAATGTTAACCGATGACCGATATAATGTGAAGTTGCTTCCCATTTCTCACCGCGCATCTTCAGGTATATACATATATATAAACCTGTTTTTTTTGGCATAGTTGTAATCCACAACATAATACTATTATTATTCAAATGAATACAATAGTTACCTAAGCAAAAAAATCTTCATTAAGCCACTCTGGCATCTGTAAACTTGATTGCATCGATTGCCCGGCAATCTTTATAGGTAAAATTGCGCGTAACGTAAATTTTAGAGCAAAAGTACACATCAGGTGTTTAACCCTTCAAAAATTTGGCGTATTTTGTGAGAGGCTAAAAATATTAACCAAATAAATGGAATATTGGTTAACGTATCCTAAAACTAAAAACTGTTTTCGAAAGGTGATGAAATATACTTTCAAATTTTGTTATTAAAAATAATCATGTAATTTTTTAAAAATATTTTTTTTTTGTGAAAACTTTAAAAAGTTTTAGAAATGGCTCACTTAACATTTTTTTCTAACTAAAATTACTGATAAATGAAAAAAAATAAAAACGCATACATATTTCATTAGAAAAATGAATTATAAACTTTACTGTCACCTTACTTTTTTTGTCGTTTTATGTAAAAAAAAATCTTTAAAAATTCACAATGTCTCTTTTTTTTTTAATTGCGAACGGAAACTTTGGTTTCATAAAGGTGTACATCAAAATTTTTTTGTGTTTAACTTTTATATTTGAATGTATAGCTTGTTGTGTTCTCTTTATAAAACCGTTTAGATCACACTGCTCACTGTAATAGTAAGAGACCCACAACGATTTCTATGAGACCTGTATGAGCTGGGACAAATATGTCATCCCGTTATTAAACGGGTTATCAAGTACCTACAGGCTTTTTAGAATTTACTGAACATTTAATTGATACTGAGTATAGAGTCCAAGTAAAGTAGATTAGGAATACGCCTTGATAATTTAGAAGCATTAGAAATATCAAAATCAAATAAAAATAATTGCCAAATTTTCAACAAACAGAATTAACCGACAGTTCGATTTAAAACTTGTTCCCCAACTTCCTATGTAACCCCCACTCCTATTCTACCCTTCTACCTACCCCTCTACTAGCCAGTCTCGGATGGTCTTTCTCTCTTAAATGCTATCTCTTCCTTTTTTTGTTTACCTTACAATCTTTCTCTGTGCTATAATTTAGTTTATATGTGAACTTTTTAATTTTTATAATGTCAAGCAAAATATTTGCTTTCTTCGATAAAAATAAAATTACTTAAAAAAATACAATGTCCAAATAAAATTCCTTTGTTTAATCATTGCATGAAGCTAAAAATCAGTTCCTTTGTCTAAGCAAAGGCTCTGAGCGTAATGGTTTTTCTGCCTGAAAATGTATAAACGCACCTTTTTTTAGTCAGCATTGCTATTTATATACACATAACGAGTTTTTGGGTTATAAAATATTCACAAAACTCTCAAAAAGTATGAAATTATGATTTGCTTACGAACTGTGTGTAAACCTCGACCCAAATCAGATATACCACTTCCAGAATTGCTCTGTTGAAAGATCATTCGGAATCGAAAAGTTGCTTGAGATTTCTAACGTACACATTTGCCCTCCTGACGATAATCTAACGCCAAGGAGACATTACAGCATGACATAAAAACCAAAAAACACAAAGAGCCGTCATATTTTTTTTTAATATTCGGCTGTCAAAATATGTTGATTCGTCAAAGATTATACTTTTCAGTTTAATATTAGCGAAACTCAATCGAAAGTCTGTAACAGAAAAATCAGAAAAAGATACGGATACATTTAGGACTCGAACCCAGGACCTTCGGCTTTCCGGGCAGATGCTCTGACCACTGAGCTAATATATCCCTTTCCGATTCCGATATATCTGTATGATACTTCGACTGAGAACTACCAAAAATATATTTATATTCGTAATGCATATTTTTACTGCTATCTTTAGTTATGATTGCAAGATTCAACTCGAACTAAATGCCATCTAGATAGTGTCAGGATAAATTTATCACGTTTTATTTAATATGTGACATCTACTGACTTCTCTGCAAGTCTAGGTGAATATTTTAATTTTTATTTTATGAAGATAATATTGGCGAAACTCAATCGAGTATTAAATATATTTATAGTTTTCGTTTTTATGATAAAACGATTCCTAAAATTGGGAAAAAGACCTATGAAAAATGACCATGAACTTGAAAACCTACTTTACACATCCTTTCAACGGCATTTAACAATGAGAAGAGTTATTTTGAATTGAATCAAGATTTAAGTTGGTTAAGGCGCTCTCCCGTTAAGACAGAGATCCTGGGTTCGATTGCCTGTTGCAATCATCACCTTTTTATCTTCAATACATCAAGTTCTTTTCACTGCATTATAATAATTTTGTGTAATATTTATTATTTAATTCAGTGCAAAAAATGTAGGCTATAAGAATTATTTTTAAAACTCTAAATTTAATTCGATAAACTAGAAAAATATGTTGTTCAACAAATCTTAAGTCGAGGGTTTTATTTTGCACTGATGTTTCCAAATACAGTGACTACACTGACTGCAAAATAAAGTTTGCATCGAATTATTTACGCTGAACCTTTTACACTAAATTCTTAACCTTAATTTTATACTAAATTCTAAATGATGTGTTTTAAAGAAAGGCAAATGACAAAGTGACAACTGAAAGCATTTAAGGTTAGGTACTTTGACACACACCAGGGGCAAGGTGGGGCAACCGGAATATCAAAAGCATTTTTAAATAATTCCCTAGAACGCCCTTGTTCTAGTTAAAACGATGTTGGTGTTATGTTAGATAATTGTACCTATCCCGCGATACAATGATTTTTTTCAATTATAATTCTTTTCTTGAAGTGGGAAAGGTGAGAAAAAATCATTAGAGAGCGGCGAAGTAGTTGGATATGATGCAATTTGCTGGCGGGAACCGGAATAACCATTTTATTTAAACCTTAGAGCATTCCAGTGCATTATAGCAGACCTTTTCAAAGATATGATACTCTGAAACTGTGAAATAATCTGTGAATGATCTAAAGTGATGGGAATAGATTTTAAGGATTTCTTCATCGGAGAGCGTCCATTTTTGGAAACATGGCGATAAAACTTTCCCTTTTGAATGGCTTTGGCCACGATAGGTCCTGGCACTAATAAGCCGCCTAACCAAACTGAGTGGAACTGTAGATACCGATTCTTTTGAAGAAATTCTATATCGGGGTGTAGCAGAATTATTTTAGGGAGTGCCCTGGTAGGTCATTGTAATATAAACTTGCGTGTAATAGGGAGGTGTGACCACGTGCGTGTTTACAGACAAGTATAAAGAAACAAATGGGGCACGTTTCAAAATAAAAGTATCATTAGTGAAATGAAAAATTAACGAAATATTTAATATATGTAATACATATATTATCATGAGTACGTCCTTATTGAAAGCTTCGTGGCTCAAAGGCATGATTAGTGATCACATATGGGTAATAAAATTGAATTATGGCTATTGTGTGATATCATATTTCGTAATTTAATTATTTTAAGTATCTACCAACTTACGATATCAGTAGAGAATCATTATTTTACTCTACCAACCTGAACACCAACGGAATTAAGAGATGCCTCTACACGGGTCACATTAAATATTTAGACTACCTTTAAAATACATACATTTATGTGTTTTAGTTATTTTTCTTATAACTGCGTTTTATGAACGGAATTGAGCCAAATATTCTTTATAATAAATGCGTGATCTTTCTCTCACATAACTCAATTTGATTTTAGATAAACCTCCAACCGTATTACCGCTGCCCCGCAAAATGAACCCGGGGTTATTATTATAATCAAAACCTCTCCCATGTCATCCCAAGAGCTTCGCTACGTTTGGAGACTTAGCAGGGTGTCCGAGTTCATGGGGTAAAGTTTGTACGGGACTTGGTGGCAGTTTTGCCTGCTCACCTAGTGGGTGGCGGGCCAGATCGATAGAAGGTTTTTGACTTCTACAGCATAATGTTCTCGGAATATTGCCTTGTCGAGGGTTGCTTGCATTGGGATGGATGGATTCATTCATTCGTCACTTCTGAACACATTGACCCAGAATCCTATCCAACCTTTATAGAGAGTGTTGAGGAACCTACTTGAGTTACTTTAACCAGTGATTCCTGACATTATTTGGACTAAAAAATGTAAATAAAATTTTGGTCTCCGGTGACCTTTTTTATGTCAATTTTTTTTTTCAAATTTTTTTTTCTTCAAAATCAAACAAAAAAAAATATTTTACATGACCTTATTGTTCACTCAGCCGAGTTACCGCCCCACCACTTACCCCGCCACTAACTACCCAACACCTACTATTATTTATGTTTTTGTAGAAAGAAAAAAAAAACATCAAAAATGTCACCGGAGACAAAATTTCATTTACATTTTTTATTCCAAATAATGTCAGGAATCACTGGTTAAAGTAACTCAAGTACGTACCTTAACACCCTGTATATTTTTCCTTTCCAGAACTTCCTCTCCTTCTTTTCCTCAGGGCCTCCTGTGAGGAGCTAATAAAAAAACCTTCTAGCTGGTTTAATGTCCGCACAAAACCTCGCGCATAAGAAGGACAGTAAATCCCTTCCTTTACGCTTCACACCAGAGGTTCTCCACTTTTTTGACCCGTTTCCAACTCAAGTATATTTTTCTTTAACCAAAGATTCACTGTGGGTTTATGTGCTCTCAGAAAATATTTTGGTGCGTAATTTTCTGTGAAAATTTGTTGGAGATTTCTGATAACTGCGAAGATACTTTGTACAGGTTAAATGTTTTACGTAACTTTAAAAAAATTAAGGTAACTTTCTGCTAGAAATCCGTGTAGGGGTTCCTTTTGAGGAACTTTTTCCCTTTTTCTTTAGTTGAATCGTTGGATTCTCTTTAAACAAAAAATTACAAGAATTGTTTTCAGAATGGCTACCCACCCACCAATGGCCCACTTGTTAATTTTATTCATTTTCAAGTTTCTTTAAATACAATAATAATTTGATGATTGTATAAATCAATTCACTTACCAAATACTAAGTTCAAATTTTTTTGTTCAAATGTAGTTATCTAACAATCGATGTTTAAGCGATTCCAAACTGAGATAATAATTTCCACCAAACAAAATAATGAACGAGTGTGCTTTAGACCACACGACTGAAGTAAAACTTGTGCGCGCGATACTGCTCTCTCTCTTGCTCCTACAGTGTGATACAGACAATAGGCCTGCACTGTGTCTTAGATATACGAAACGTTACCGGCTACGAGAGAAAGAAAATGTGTAATCGCACCTCTCTCTCTTGCCCCTACAGTAATATACGAAACCTAACTCTCTCTTTTTCTATCTTCAGTAATTTATATCTCTCTCTCAACTTCCATTCGCCTCGTCCGATTACACTTTTCGTAACGCTCTCGTCACGCATTCGCCAGCTTACTCCCCAAGTCAAGCGCGCGCAAAGAAGTTTTACTTCAAAAATGGCATTCCAGTCAATAATTTGTCGAAACACTAAAAACGAAAATTTTATTATTTTTATTAAAGAACAAAAAAAATCGAAAAACTTGTGCGACAGTGTTACCGAGTTGTCAATAACCAGAACAATTTTGAAATCTTCCTACTTTCATATTTAAAAGGATGAATTGGTTTCTTTTGCAAAACTGCAGCATATTTGCAGATTATCGGAGCTGTGAAGACTGGGTTCGAACGCTATAACTCAGAAAAATTATTAAAATAGACCGTCAGGAAACAATTGAACGATAAGCACAATTTATTACTCGTTCAATTAATTCATGCCTTTCATACTAACTCGGGTATTTTTTTATCGAAAACACTTTACCACTTTAAGTCTGACAAATTTGATATTCTATGGAACTCGCCCTTCAGTGTCCACCACAGTTGACTACAGCATTTAATGCTCTTCTGTAAATCTGACTTTCAAGTAAATACAGATCGGTAAATAAAATGTTTACGTTGGTAATTTTCGTGTTTAGAATACTTCCCCGTTACTATTATTTTCTTTGCATTTTGGTTCCCTAAGTCGTCGAAACGAGTTAAAAAGTGAGGAAAGAGGATGTTGCAAGTTTCTGAAAAAATATAAAACGAACGTAATCTAAGATAATGATATTGCTACGGACACAAAATCCCTCATAAGCACGGAAAACAAATGTGGTACCGAAATTAAACAGTTTAAAACCTTTAAAATTATGTGGTTTGCCAAAATTACAATATAAACACAGTTTTACACACTTGTTTTAGACTACTTTATTATAATATACTGTTCTCATGCATTTCAAAAGAACCCTTCCTTTATTCGAGAATATTAATACTAATAAAAGATTCAAAATACTGACAGATATACCCAGATGAATATTTAGGTATTGAAATGGGTGGTGAATAAAGGGAAATGGGAATTAGGTGGTTTATGAATGAATATTATAAGATAATTGTATATATTTTTTGCTTTAATTTTACGATGCATTATTGTGAATTATTATTATTGTTATCTATTATTACGGTATATTACGGTAAATTACTTCTGAAATCGGTAAACCCATGTCTTAAAAATATATAATGTGTGTTCATATTAAACAGATATGTTCACAAGTTCCTGAAACCACGTTTACATGCTAATCATTTAAGAGTTAAAATTATTACGTATTTCAATTGAAGTGCATAGGTAGGTACCTTGTCATAATATACGAATTAACGAAAAACACACCATTGACAAGAGTAAATTGATTTCGACAAAACAATTCCGTGGAAACGTTTCGCTGAAAGCCATTTATCAAGATTTTTGATGGCGGCTGTGTGTGACTACAATGGAATCGATCTACGAAACGAGTACCTACCTCCATTCTCCCCGAACATCCCCGGAACCGGCCCGAACCCTTGGAAACTGAGTCGTGACCCGGACATGCCCGCGACCAGTTCAATACATTGCAGCCACACGGTTTTTCGCTATGCCCACTGTCACAATCACATCGCCTGCTAAAGAAATGGACCGTTTCACTCGGATCCGCAAAATTATAAGGATGTCTTATACGTCGTGAATTCTCCACGCACAGAATCAGGGAAATACCGATGTAGAATTCTGGCGACAGAATTTCGGCACATTTTCACAAATTACTTTCTCACTATGAAATATTTACACAAGTCCTCGTGGGTTCAGTTCGTGTAAATAGGCCTTAGAAAAACTTACATTTCTATCTTTTTGTGTTAGGATTTTGTTTAAGATAGGTAATTTATACAAACGAATAAATTTAACCGCTTGGACACATAAGCTTGTTTTCACGATAATTTAACGTAGGTAGACATAGGAATGACGTATGCCTCATACCTGAGTTATTAATACATTACTATGCAATTGTTTTGCGAGGAAATGCCATTGTGTCATGCCAATCACGGTGAAAAGCAAGATCAGGATTTTTTTTAATGTGTCGTTGTTTATAATTGATAATTTCATTTTAAGAAAATGCTTTCACTAATATAATTCTCAAAGGAATGCAGTAATAGCAGGCTTTAATTAAATAGCTAAATAGTATAACAATGTTAACACCGAGTGTTCCTAAGTACAGAATGTTTTCTTGTACGATAAGTATAGCACGATAAAGACGCTTTGAAGCGAAGGGGCACTGTCAAACAAGTTGGCTGTCACAAAGCTAATAACTGTAGAGGTGTTTTGTTACATATTACATTATGTCATTAAATGTTGAAAACTATGTTATTTTGCATGATTGTAGACTATTTTATGGCATGCACATGTATTCATTACGATTCGATCTGCATGCACATGCACGGAGAAAAGTGTTATTCGAAAAAACTATCACTTTAATAGTAAAAACGGGACTGAAGTTCTTACGAACAAATTAACAGTGTTTCAATGTTTATTGGCGGGAAAATGTAAGAAAAATTGGTTGGTGTACGTACGAAATTACGTATACCAACAAATTGTTCTTACATGTTTCCGCCAATAAACACTGAAACCATGTTAATTTGTTCGTAAAAACTTCAGTCCCGTTTTTAACCGTTTTTATTACATGTTCCCGCCAATAAACATTGAAACCCTGTTTATTTGTTCTTAAGAACTTCAGTCCAGTTTTTACGAATAAAATGATCGTTTTTTAGAATAAGATTTTTCTCCGTGTGTATTCATTATCATTCCATCTGCACCCTAATGTATTCATAACCATTCCACCTGCATGCATATGTATTCATTACCGTTCCACCTGTATGCACATGTATTCATTACCATTCCATCTGCATGCATATGTATTCATTACCATTCCATCTGCATGCACATGTATTCATTACCATTCCATCTGTAAAAACTTCAGTCCCGTTTTTAACCGTTTTTATTACATGTTCCCGCCAATAAACATTGAAACCCTGTTTATTTGTTCTTAAGAACTTCAGTCCAGTTTTTACGAATAAAATGATCGTTTTTTAGAATAACATTTTTCTCCGTGTGTATTCATTATCATTCCATCTGCACCCAAATGTATTCATAACCATTCCACCTGCATGCATATGTATTCATTACCGTTCCACCTGTATGCACATGTATTCATTACCATTCCATCTGCATGCACATGTATTCATTACCATTCCATCTGCATGCGCATGTATTCATTACCATTCCATCTGCTTCCACATGTATTCATTACCATTCCACCTGCATCCACATGTATTCATTTCCATTCCATAAGCATGCACGTGATTCATTACCATTCCACTGTTCGCACATGTATTCATAACGTTTCCATCCACATGTATTCATTACCATTCCATCTGCATGCACATTTATTCATTATGATTCCATGACAGCCGATCCCCTGACATATCCCCTTCCAGCATACTTATATACAATATGTAATCGATTTAGAGAAAGTAGGTAAATATACTTACACAAATTATAACTAAATATCAGAGTGTGCAGAGAGCATAATACAAGTATGAAAGATATTTCCATTCTAATGAATCAAGGATAAAACTGCTTTTACATTTATTGTATGTACCAGCGTATAAGTACAAAAAATCGATACTGTAAATAAATTCATTTGATATTCATACCAAATTGTAAATATGTATTATGAATTAAATTTTCGTATAAAATTGGTAAATTGTGGACAAATAATTCAAATTTTTAATATTAAATTTTCTGGGGGCATCTGTCGGGGGATCAATTATGTTGGCATCGACAGAGACATATATGCACATTTTAGGTAAGTTCTCAAAGTAAATTGAAATATTCGTGCTATAAATACTATAGTCTAACACACACCGTTACTTTAAGATTTTTATTAAAAAAACACAAATTAATTGGTAGCAAGCCTTTCATTTACACGAATTGGTCGGTAAAATAAAAGCAGAGATTACCTACAATATCTAATATATAATACATCACGCCGTTCCTCACAGGGGTAGGCAGAGAGGACGAATCGCCAAATAACTCGGACTTGGCACCCTCTTTGCCTCATTTTATGAATAAAAAAATAAATAATTTAAAATGTATTTTTAAAAGCTCACAATTTTCATGTATACTTTTATAATTATGACTAATTAATTCCCTTTTAAAGTTTGATAATAAAAAAAAAATTAATTCTGAAACTTATTTTGATCCCATATTTCAATTGTGTAATTTGTAATCGATTGAAAGTGTAGAGAGAGGGGAGACAAATTGTTATCTTAATGTTGTCATTTGCATTTTGCGTCATCATAACATATAGGTACGGACGTAAGGAGACGTACTTGACTTACTTAAACCAGTGATTCCTGACATTATTTGAAGTAAATATGCAATGATATTTTGGTTCCAAATTAACTAAAAATTCTTCCTAATAACATCACCGGTCACTATATTCCTAGATTTATACACAGTACCTTTATAAAAATCTATGTAAGGAGGAAAGTATATCATCGTCATTTTGCCTAATTTTTGACAAAATAATTCATTCTCAAACAAATTTTCATTGAACAAATACACTATCACACTTGCTACGATATTTCCAGGCTTTGATGATTTGCCGATTTTGTTAAGCTTTATTAATGGGCAGCAATTCAAATTTATTTGAATTGTTTGAAAAAATAAATGTTTGTAAAATATTTGTGAGAACCAAAAATATGAAAAATGTGAAAAATAAACATATCCGTGCACTGTGTATCTACACTACACGAGAGATATACACATAGGGCCTTACTAATAAACATGTTTTAAATTGTAAACAAACTATAACAACGATACATGAACGTTTGTTTATCAGTTGTGTAAAATTTAAAACACATTTCTTAGTAAGTTGGTATATGTTTAACCAATACTATATTTTAACTGGTTGTTATTACTCTAATTTGCCCGAACAGTTTTTTTTTTGACTGACCGAATCAAAGTCCATTTTTAAATCAACATTTTTGTATTTCGTCTGTCTGTATATATGGTTGAACCTTGTGTTTACATTTCAAGGTGGTGGCCGTTTTAAAGGTTCAGCAAAGATTATTTTTACAAGTTTGAAATCGTCGTATTTTATTTATTTGGTTTTTCTTATCATCATTTTTTAAATATTGTAGTGCTTACCTACCTGCGTTTGAAGAAAAAATTTTCGAAAAAAGAATTGTCACCGTAAGGCGCTCCGCTGACGAGGCAACTGAAAACCAACTTAGCGCTCCACTGACGAGGCAACTGAAAACCAACTAAAACCGGCTGTTTTCTCTGTCTTGATTGGTCAAAAAGCTTGTTTAACCATAGACGAAGAACAATCAGCTGACAGCTGGCAACTAGCAACGGCAGATTGAGTGATGAGTGATTGTGTAGTGTGCGGGCCATCACATTGTCATACAAAGACAGTTGGCAGTTGAGAGTTTTATTTGCCTCAGTGGGCGGAGGCGCTAATAGTGACATTTCATTAGACAAATTGTATCATTCTTTTTTTGAAAAAAAAACTTAAAATATATGGTTACTAAAGTAGTTAGGTAGGTGCGACTTGCGTTAGGCAAGGCGACCAAACTAAACGGCCTGTAATGTAGCTGTGTTTCAATCATCTGTAGACATTCATATATTGAGAAATGCAATAAAAATTATGAATATAGATTCGCTCTTGATTTTTCATCCAAGTTTCGGAAAATAATAAAAATATTCTAGCAAAGGCGAGAACCATTTAAAAATAAAAACAAACACAGATGTCAGTAATTGTACCGATATCGAATATCATTTCCGTTTGACAATCAGAAAAACATCTGAATTACTCGCCTTTACTTCAAAAAAACTAGAGTGAGATTTGGATTCTCTGGATTTGAACTCACATTGGATGAGGTAGACAAGTGAGGTGAAATAAATATCTACACGTAAAAGCATTATGTACCACAAGAGATAAAGATACTATTTTTATTGGTTCTATAGAATGAGAAGAATAACTGTATAACGGGGGTCGATAGTATTGGAGATACAGTTTTCGCGATTGAGTATATTTTTTACCCCTTCCATTCGAAAACAGCAAGCAGCCCTGAAGGCACGGCAGTGGTGGCGGAATACTCGGAGGGCTCAACATTCTGGTCGACCCCAGGCATTCCCCGCGGCGGGGAGGTGAAGGGGTGATGAAGGGGAGGAGGGCGGAACGATACTGGCAGGCTAAAGCTCCCCAGGCTGATCAGGCAGCCATATTACTTCCGGTTGGGGGTTTTCTTTCTTTTCACGCCATTCAGAAGATATATTTGTCAAATGCGAGAATGTGTTCGAGGAGGTCTTGTTATATCGATGTATGTAATAAATGTGTAATATGTAAGTGTGGAATAAATATATAATAAAAAAGCTATTTGTATATGATTGTGTTTGACTGTATGGTTACATATATAGCAGGGCCGTGCAGTTCATACACGTTATAACGCCGTGCATGGAAAACTGACCGTAGCGATCAGTTCTAATTCGACAGTTTTGCATTTCGTCTTTCTGTAAATATGTTTATACGTTTCAAGTTTTTCGTTTTGAAAGTTTATCAAAGATTATTTTTACAAATGTCAAATCGTTGTTTTTATTTATTTGTTATTGTTTTGAAGAAAAAAAGTTTGTATTCTGTTTACGTATAAACCAATATGCGCAGCTTTACGTTTTTTTTATTGACAGCGAGTAACCACAGATAAGTCAAAAGAAAAAAAAAATCGAGAAAAATTTTGAAGTAAAACTTTAATAGGCGCGATACGACGAGAAATTCAGATGTTTCGGATGGAAGTAACATTTTCAAACGGAAATGACGCTCGGATTTCGGTACAATTACTGCCATCTGTGTTGATTTTTATTTTTAAATGGTTCTCGCCTTCGCTAGAGTAGTAATACCACAAGTCAAAGAAGTTTTACTTCAACCGCGCAATCTTGTTTTCACTATAGTTTTGCGCAGTGTAGTTATACATATTTTTGAAAACAATAAAGCATGTATTTGTCTAACATTATGAAATTTATTAAAATCGGCATTTTCCAGCAGGACTCTCAACCCATCGGCTTACATCGCAGCGGGAGGGGTAGATTCATATGTCTTGTCTCTCTTTGATACATTTACCCCAAGTGTTCTACCCACTCCTCATATCTTTTTTCCTTCTCAGAAGTTCTTCTCCTCCCATTACTTAAAAGACTCTCCGCAAAGCATTCCCAATGATGAGGGATTTTAAATAATTTATTATATAGGTGTGGTATTATTGAATTTCGTTTGTTATAAATGAAAACGGCGTTTAGTAATTATTAAGTTATTTTAATTTATTAGTTATAAAGTTCGATTATTTATTGGACTATTTCGGTCGATGGTAATCTAGGAAATCACAGAAAGATGTTATGATACGTAGACTTACCTATATGTTCATAGTGTAATCAGCATAAGTTATACCGATGTTTTCATATAGACAAGTACAATAATACCGAATAATTACGGTAAGTTAGTAGTTACGTATGAAATAATAGTACTCCACTAACAAGTTGCAAGAGAGAGATAAGTATAGAGAGAGAGGTATAAAAGGTTACTCTTTATAAAGTCTTATTACCAAAAACTAACATTTTAAATAATTATTTTTTTGGTACATTTACATTTAAAAAAACAGTGTTTAGGAAAATGGCACCTATGGCATCCCTAGTCGGGCACCCGCTGTAGTACGGGCAGGCTCGGTCGATACTTGGCCGTGTGCCCCTTTTCCCTCGTGCGAATCTACGATTACTTTGGACACAAACCGTGGCCAAAATATCACGAGCTTTTACCAAAACGAGAAATTATTTCCAAAGGATTTGTTACTAAATAGTCAGGACTATCCGCTTTTGCTCGTCGAAGTAATATACACATTTTTGGGGTTATATAAATATTATTATTTGACTTTAAAAAGATTTTGAATTCCCTCCCCGAGAATGATGAATGCATTTTTCTACCCAATAGGCTGACTTGGTTTACATGGTGTTATGCATTTGTAACTAATATTCTAGTTGTAATGTAATTATGGTTGGCTATTTTGTGAATTGAGTCCTCAATGATGCTCCAGAATACCATAAAATACGAAAATGTTTCACAGACTACACTTACAAAATTTGTTGGAGAACTGTACCACAAATTTATAAAGACACTATAGTTCCAAATAGCAAATAATTCAATGGTATTATACTAAACCGAATAAACAAACAAAAAAAATTGCATTTTACAAAAACCTTTAATGCCTTTTAGGTGATATTAACGTATTACTAAATAACTGTAAAAAAATCTGAAGGTATTTATAGAATAATAACTAACACAAAAACACGTAGAAAAATTTAATATATGTACAATTTAACTTGGCAATGAGTAAATGGATAAAAAAGTGTTCTGAATATAACTCTAAATAAGCTTTTAAATTAGATCATTTTGATGATAAAAAGAACTTCTGAATTAATGAATGTTAAGGCGTTGAAAGATTAAATTTTCTCAAACACATTTTTTTAAATATTAGCGAAGACTTGAGTCCACAGCCTCCGGAAATAAATAAAGGCGCTCGTATCGATCCGCTTCCTCGAGGCGGGCATTATGTATAATCTCACTGCAAATATTCCTCATGAATCCTCACATTATTTAGCGATTAAGACGACAATCCTCATGGAATTGAAGGGAATGAAATGGCTATAATTTATTCCAAGACACGATCGGTCGTGCACTAGCGAATAACATATGAAATTCAGGATTCCAGAAGAGTTTCTACTACAAGCTCCCAGTATACCACGTCTCCTAGTTCTCGAGTTATTACATTTTCTCCGGCTCACACAGAACTTACTTTAAAAAATGCAACCCTTTTACTTATCCTTCTTTTTGTCTTTTGTTAAATGTTTGTAGCAAGATACTGACAAGCCATTAAGTTTTTATATGTATGTACACTGGTAATTTCACTTGGTTGGCAACAATGTCACAGACAAATTCTGATTCACATGAGAAAACATCCTCGTATCAAATCTCCTGGCTGTCACCTGCTTTAAACTATATTCTGCTTGCACTTTCTGAACATAATTAATTGACATGCCATTGTGTTTTCTACAACATAAAATTAAGTGATTCTCTGTTAAATTATTGCGTCTTCTTATTTAACTCCCGTGACACTTTTAGGACCTGTTAATTTGGTAAGATTAACCCACACATATAACCTATATTTACATCAAATCTCGTCAATTAAACAGAGAAATAATTCATATACACATAATGTAACTTTTTGTTCTAATAATTATAAACTATAAAAAATGAGCATTGCTATTGAATAACCATTTAAATTCGCTCCGTAGTAAAACTAAATACACTCGAGAGAAGAAGATTTCGAGGTGTTCTGTTTTCGATTCGGTCATTCGATTTAATTCATATCACATCTCCAAATATCTTGATGCAACACCAATTCTAAGCAAAATTTCTTCATTTATCGTGTTTCTGTTTTACCGCACTCCTTTAAGTCACAACACACGTATACATATAACTACGTACGTACCCGTATCCGGCATACGTTGAATGCCACTCAAAGAAAGTGATTGTATTTTAAATCTGTTTATTGTTACACAATATTTTATGTTTTTCCATCTGGTGAGTACACGAATAAAACAGAAACATAAAGAAGAACCTGTGAGCAGGCCACATACAGCTATCAGTGTGAGAAGTATGGTTTTCCAAATTTACCTCCTGCTATCCCCTACCTGCCGTCATCTACCATGCGTTCCCCTTCCTGCCCCGTTCCTTTCTCACTTACCATTCCCCCCATTCATCATTCTACATTCTGCACTCCTGTTAATACCCCTTTCCACGATCCCTTCTTTACCTCCCTCGTTCCCATCCCGCAAACTCCCCTTCTTCGTTCCCTTCCCCCTATGTTCCCCTTCTCCTCCCTACGTTCCCTGTATGAAATACACACACTTGTGTGAGACGCTGATGGAGAATGACTTTTCCAAATTTACCCCCGGCTATACCCTACCGTTATGTCTCCTTTGGAATCCTATCCTCTGCTTCTCCCTCATTCCCCACCTATTCATCACCCCCCCAATACGCCAATGTTCCCCTCCCGCATCCTTTTCCCCTCTCGAGTTCCTGTTCCACCTCCCCCCCTCTCCCGCGTCGCCCTTTCCCGCCTCCAAACATCTAACGTTCTACCCCCTTCTGCGTTTCCCTTCCACCTTCCCCTCCCTCATTTCCCCTGAATGGATGAATGGTATAGGAAATAATTTCATAACACTAGATCTCACTTGGGCACGCACATGACAAATCTTCAAATTTAGGTACCGCATACATTTTTATATATTAAGATATACATTTATTTTTATTTTTTCAATGAAAAATTAATTTAGTTTTTTTTTTAAATCACCTACATAATTTTGGGTAGCTGTAGTTCGGGTGGATAAAAAGTTAAACTGCAGTTAAATTTGTTTTAATTTATAGGCTATATTTTGGTAGTTTTGTTTTAGTTCTGGTACAGCTATATAAATACTAAATTATGATATTCACATATTTATTGAAAATCACCGCTAGTCAATGAATAAGAAAATAGATGGCTTAACTTAATGATCTCCTTACTTGAGCCATTTTATTATTTTAATTTCTTTAACAATTAATACTTGTGCATTGGCTCCACAAGAAATGTATTTGTATGTCCAAGTGTAAGTACATGTATGCATATACATATATATGAGTACGGTGTGCAGATATGTGCATATATGATTATGTGTGTATATTTGTGTGTGTATGTATGTGTGTGTATATATGTATGTATATTATATTTATAAGTATGTATGCAATTTTCTTCCTAATAACTGATTTGATCCTCCGTATTTTTATATACATATTTGAAATTAAATTTATCACTGTTTTTTTTTTTTTTTTTTTTTATAGAGATTACCTCACAAGAGTCTCAACTGCTCCCGTCTGGAGCCAGTGAGACTATGGCATCCCCAATTGGGGTATGTTGTGAGGCTGAAGGAAAGTGGGGAAGGGAAGGAGATGGGGAAGAGGAAGGTAGGAAAGTACCTGGCTATTCAGATCTAGTCACTAAACACGGCTAAAGCCATTATTAAGCAACGTCTCAATTCTGAATGGTGGTCTTACACCAGGGCGATACTGACAGCATCTTCCACTCTGGAACGTGCCGCAAATGTAGTATATATTATTTTTATTAATTAATTGTGAAATAACACAAATTAATCAAATAAAATTTATTTGCGCACGCCGGGTTCGAACCCGCAACCTTCCGATTGGGAGTCAAGTGTTGTTACCACTCGACCACGGACGGTCGTCGTGTTGTAACTAACCAATCATTATTACATAAAGAATATTGAGATGAATGTTGTGCTCACCTATAATTAGAAACATCATTACAACCATGTAAAAATGTAAATTACTGTAAAAATTATGTGATGTATTCTGTTGGCGAGCCAATAAATAAATAAAAAATAAAATAAAAAACTGATAAACATATGCATAGATAAACTGACGCCGAAATTTTTCTCCAATTAATGTTGCTTTTCCTTGCTAATAGGGTTTCCATATGACTCAAGGTATTATCGAGCTTCATTTACTGCCAGTTTTTTTTTGTATTTCATAACGCCGTGTTATCCCTATGCCTTTTGATAAAAAATATAAATCCACTCAAGAATTAGAGGAATGAAATCGCGGCAAAGTTAAATAACTCCTGTTAGGACTTGGAACCAATGAAAGCTGCCTGAGTCTAGCTCAATAACTTTCGTGGCCTCAAAGAAGAATAACCCCCAGCGTAAGTCGCTTTACCTTTGTCTACACTTCGAATAAATGGATAGTATTTATTTTAACTTTTATTCTGTCTTGTTGAAGTGAATAACAATAATTAGTAGGAGGCGGGGGATTGTTTTTACTGGAACAATGGATGGAGTAGAATTATTAATTTTAACGTTGAAAAAGAAGGAGGGAAAGGGGATGGGTTAAACCACTATAAACATGGCTGAATCATCAGTGGAACGCGAAACAAAACAATTTATTTAATGTTTTCAATTGTTCGAAAGCCTAATTTTGCTTTAAAATTCACACCATTCTGTTTTAGTAATTGGTATATAGATCACTATTTCAATTATTAATTTAATGATCATAATTTTTGATTAAAATTTAATTTATTTGATGAGTTCTGGTGGAGATTTGGTGGCGAGGGGAAGAGTACGCGATGAAAGGGTCTATCAATTTTTATTTTATTTTAGTTTATTTAGGAAACATACAGTTTTATAGTCAATTATTGAAAATAAAATAGTGAACATAATAAAAACCAGTTAAGTTCCATTTTTTATTAAAAAAACACGAGTATGCTATAGACCACATGACTGAAGTAAATACTTCTTTAGTAATCTAATCTAATTTTTTTTCTGGCATCGAATAAAACCATTCCAATCATCAGTGTATAATAATCTATATTGAAGATTCGTTTCAAGTGTTACCAATCATCACGACAAATCAGTCGTTTCAACACACTGAGTTCGCACACTCTAAACAAAAATTTGATTAATTTCATTATGGGAATTACGCTTAGAATGGGATTGTTGATTTAATTCTCACAAAGTTTAAAATAAAACTTTTTTGATGCGGATTCTAGTTAGAGAGCGATGTTTATTCACATTTGCAGCAGGAGATTCAAAAAATTCCAATCGAAGAAGTGCTAGTTATATTTTAAATTTTAACGTTTAAATGTAAAACACAACTATTGTCAGCATGAATGCCATGACCAAAGCCGTTCTGGAAGAAACAAGCCGTGCTGTTGGATGTTTGGCAACGTTGCGTGTAGTCGTGAAATTCTCAGTCATTTGTTCACATTCCCATATGGCAAGTGCGCATTTTTTACATTGTAATGGTGATTTCGATTGAAAATATTGCGATTCTGTTTTCAGTATGTAATCATAGTTGAATAAAACATCAAGGTAACTTTTATAAATATTTGTTACAGAAAATATAACGTTTAATATTATGTTTACTATCATTTTAAGCGTTTTAAGTGTCATCGCATAACCTGTAATGCTGTTTGTTTTCAGATTCGCAGTCAACATTTGGCTACCAGTGAATTGATTAGATTAGATTAGTTAGTAGTGATTAGTGACAGATGGAAGTCAATATGGAAGAATATGTCCTTTAATATTTGAATTATCAAAATAGTTACAGTTAATTATCAAGACAAAATCCTTCAGTAGGATAAGAAATTGTTATTAAACGCCAAAAAAATCAAATTGAAGTGTTTTTGGAAAATGACATTATTTAGATTGTTATGAATTTGTCGATAGTTTAAAGCCATGTTAATACAATCATATTTTACACTTTAAATGAAGACTACAGCAGTCCATAATGGAGTGCTGTTAACACGCTTGAAGTATGGCAAGGCATGGTATTTTTTTTAACAATAGATCCGTACAGGAGGCCCTCCAGAAAATAATTCTCCTCATGGCCTATGTCATCTTTGGGGATGCTTTGTGGAGGGTTTTTTCCTGAAAGGAGGGAGAGGATGTTCTGGGAAGGAAAAGAGTATGATGGATGGGTAGGAGAATCCGGGGGTTAGTGTGTCCAGGAGTGACAGACGAACGATTCCATCCCTCCCACTGGGGTGCAAGATGATATTTCGAGAGATCCCTGCTGGAGAAGACAAGAGGTCTCCCTCAACCAGTCTCTCCTGCTCTGGCATGCTACTCAATTTGTGGGCAGATGCATCCGCCGCCAAGACCCTGACAAATTTCAGCCAATGAACCCGGGCACCCCTGCTAAGTCATCAAACGTTGCGAACCACTTGGGGTGAATTATGACAGAGGTGTTGGTTATATATTGTTGGTTATAATAAATGGTTCCGGGGCGGCGGTACCCATACCCGCCTACCTAATTTTAAACGAGAAAAATTATGCAGAGGAAGGATGAAAGTATAATTTAGGAGGCGAGTACGGGTACCTCCGACCCGGGAATCATTTATTGGATAACCAACACCCCTGCCATAGGTCACCCCAAGTGGTTCACTATGTTTGGTGACTTAGCAGGAGTGCCCGGGTTCATGGGGTGAGATATGTCTAGGTTTTGGCGGCTAATGCGTTTGCCCACCGGACCCGACCGTTTGGCTGGATCGGGAGAGTTTTCATAAGTCCGTCACTCCTAGACACATTGACCCCCAGATTCCTAACCACCTCTCATACATGTTTCCTTCACAGAACTTCCTCCCCTTCCTTTCCCTGAAAAGACCCTCCACACAGCATCCCCAAAGATGACACGGACCCTGAGTTTTTTTTCCTTATTATCGATTTCTTGGCGCAAAAAATGCTGAATCAACATTATGACTTCTACATTAGATAGGCCACATTTTCATCTATTTAGATCTAGAGCACCTAATATAGGTATTCAGAGCATTCAAATAAGGTTGTTTTTAGAGTACTTTCTGGTACCTAAATCAATTTACCAAAACTGACGCAGGCACTTCTAGCAATAACCCTCCAGATACATACTTTTCCTCTTTAAAAATCCTACTACAAATGCATGAAATATAATGAAAGTCTTTAATCTGTTAAATATAAAATCGGTTCACACAACTTACAAAACGCAATGTTGCCAAGTCTAACAGCAGGGCTTGTGTTAACACTTAAGATCGGCTATGCCATGACCCATTCCAAACGTCATTACTGTGGATTTGAGCACTCTTGTTACGAATGAATTTTGAGGAATGAACCTCAAAATTATTAAAATTTATTATCGTTCACCTTGTAACGCTGTAATTTCCGTAACATATTCGCCAGTTTACCCCTGCGTAAGTCAAGCGTGCGTAAATAAGTATTTACTTCAATATTTTGTTATGTTTAATGATTAGTAATCATAACAACATTACTGAAGTAAGTAATTAATTATAATAATACAATAAAATCCCCCCAGACTTGAATATTAAAAATTGCAAAATTTCCTGCATTGGTTCAATAATAACTAAATGGTTGATTGGCTTGGGTAGGGAGGAGTCTGAAAAACTATTATATAATGTGACTTAAAACGATACATGGTTACCTATGAATGGCACATTTAGTAAAAACTTAGTATATAGGTATTAATTAAAAAAAATAATAATAATTTAAATTGCATTTGGCACTTTACACACTTTGGTTCCTTAGAACAGGCAATCTGCCTAGCTAGGAACTAATATCGACCCAAAACAACGTAATAACACTTGTATTCATTTTAAATATATTCTCTTATTATGTAATATTATTTCTGTTATTCTGGCTTTAAATGTATCAAATGTAAATAAATAATAATAAATAATAATAAATAACATTGAAGAAGAAGATAACAATTAAATCTAATTTTTTTAAATATGAAAATGAACAAAATTATAAAATAATAATAATTATTATTTTTATTTATTATTACTTTATTTGTTATTTCGGCTACTGGCATTATACCTAGCTCTCTCATAAAAATATTATAGTAGATTTGTCAAAGAATTTGTAAATAAAAATGCAAAAATCGGTCATTTTAAATACATGTAGAATTACGAAAGATTTTTTAAATATTTATATTGAGGGATCAGTAGGATTTATCGGTCAAAATAGGAATTCCACCGGGCCGAGCCCTCTAATATGAATATCTGGAGTCGGTGAATTATTTTCCCATTTAATAGTCTAGTAGGTTAACATGTTGTTATTGTAGGTATTGTTTTGTATTAATTATACTTATATAATACATTTGCATAGCGTGGATTTACTAGATGATCATTTTTATGGAAAAATGTATTCCATTCCATGTTTCCCCATAGGAAAAACTAAACCCGGACCTAAAAGTCTGGTGCGTAAATAAATAAGTTACAAAAGTGTGAGCAAAAAATTATTAAAGAGAAAATAATAAACAATACAGAAGTAAATAATAGTTTTGATTTAGATTCATTGTAAGGTTACTTTTACTTTAAATGATTTAAGGGTACAGTGGAAGATGTCAATATCGTTTAAGGCTTTATAAGATTTGCAGATGATACGCCCGAGCAAAGAGTTTTGTGCGTATTTCGATTTAAAATGTTGTACATATATAATATAAGTCATTCGATCTGGTATTGCGTTCGGGGCAACGAAATGCAATATTTTCTAACGGGGCTAGGGAGTCAATAAGGCAGTTCACAATTTTGTACAGCTTTCAAAACGATGTTACAGGTGTTTCATGAATTTTGTTTGAATGTTTTCAATATAAGTTTGGTATTTGGGATTCCAAATGACAGATGCAAATTCGAGATGAGATTGTACCTATGCCTTATAAATGATATTTTTACGTAGCATATATTTTTATAATTGGAGCATCACATAAGAGATGTCGGATATATTTATGTATTTTTTTTTATATATGTAAAATGTATAAAAACTTGTTCCTCTTCTTACTTTTTCTTTATCATGCACCTTATCATGTATTATTCAGCTAAGGATTTTATGTTTTAACCTACATTGCATTATTATTTTTATGCTGTCTACAATTGAAAAACTGGTTTCTGTTTTATTTTTATTTATTTTTTTTCTCATTATTTTTCCTATAATATATTATTTTCTCTTAAATTTACCGTCATACCTACTATTTATGTAATGTTCATATTAAAAGTTGATCTTTTTTTATCCAAACATTGTGCCTCTGTATATATTTTTTTAAAACACAAAAAAGTAGTAGTTATGTAAAGCATGTAAAAACCTTTTGTATAGTGAATTATTTGCAATCTGCGTTGAAAGTACCTGTATTATATTATATACCTACTCTTTTCCTTCAAAAGTACAAAGTTTAATTGCAATAAAACCTTATAACCTATTAATAAAACAATACATCCGATCTGTTTAAAAAAATTAATAGTTCAGACTCGATCCAATTAAAATAGAAAATGCAACCTGCCTGACTTAACTCGGATCGGAACAAACGTCTGTTTATAACAAAAGAAGTGCTTCTCTTGTCTCCGAAGCGAGCAGGTCTGGAGCCGCTATAGTATGGAGTGTAAATTCGTGGAAAGAGACCTTCAGAATTTAAAGGCTCTGGGTAAATAAAAACAATAGAAATGTACACTTAACGTAAGACTTTATTTAAATGGAAATCATTTTTCCATTGTATTAAACTTCTTCAGTTTCAAAAATAGAAGTATTAAATTTCGCTGGCGAATTAATTTCTGCATTCTACGATTGATATGATTTCAAATGAATCTACTTAGTAAAAGGATTATAAATGAATATTGTTTTATGATATCTAATATTAAAAACAGTGGAACCATGACACTCCCAATGAATGGAAAACTTTGAGAATTATGCAGAAGGACATTTTGGATGGCTACGAGAAGATGAATGTAAAGAAGAAGGATGGGGTAAAAGTAAATAATATCTACCTGATTCTCTTTCTCAATCCATTTCAAGCTGCTGTACAATTCCATTGTTTATCAGGTGATACTGACATTATCTTTTATAGTTTATTTCAAAAATACTATAATAGTACGATCTTTGTTGTAATACGTAGCAGAATTACGACGTCATTGAATGTAGGCTCAGATGCAGTAGTGAATTTAAAATTAGTGTTTCATAACTAGGCCGTTCAAATATTCAGTATAATGTAAGTATCACCTGAAAAATAACATTCAAATGAGGTGTGTAAAAACAAAGGCAGCAATCTCCATTCAGACCAGATTGCTGTTTGCTTTTGAAATGACATGGAAATTGCTCTCTTTGCTTTTACGTACCATATTACATGCACGTATTGTATGTAATATATATGTACACGATATTTGTTTGTAATATTGTACGTAAAAGCAAAGATAGCAATATAGATATCATTTCAAAAGCAAACGTAGCAATCTGGCCGAAATAGAGATTGCTGCCTTTGCTTTTACACTTGTAAACCAGCTGTAAATGGATTGAGAATGAAAATGGAATAATATATAACCAGGTAGATACTATTTAATTTTACTCCATACTTTATCGCCATCTTCTCGCAGCCATTCATAACATGTCCTTTCACATATTTCTCCATCTTTCCTATTAATTGGGAGTATCGTGGTTGAAATAACTCTAGTAGTAGGTCTGCTGTGTAGCATATTTTTACAAAAATGTCCAACTGAATACTGACGTTCTTAGCATGGTCAAGCCGATCGTCTGGATCAGTTATTTAAAATATTTAGAGAAAACATTACATGCTAGTTCTGTTGATTAACAGGTCAGTGGGTTACCCGTATCCACAAATAAGTTCTTCATTTCAAATCAGATTGATTTAGGTATATCGAATTGATTCAAATCAGATTGATTTAGGTATATCGAATAACAGCCGACAGCCAAGTAAATATTCAATTAGCTTAGAATTACTTACGGAATATGTGTATCTTGTTTTTACAGCAGATTGCTTTTTTTAAATGGGACAAACATATTTAAAAAATCTGTAAAAGACTCGGATCGATTGCTGGTAAAATGTACACATTAAATTTTTTTCTATCAATTGAAACACTCAAAATAATTTTTATGTCACTGTCAGAATCTATTATAATATATGGATTAACAATATGGGGAAATACTACTATAAGTAATCTGAAAAAAATCCAAGTTGTACAAAACGCAATTGCAAAATTATCAGTAGCCCCTAAAATATTCAAACAGAGACATAATACACCCTTGCTGTTTAAAAGTGCCAAAATACCTGTTATACTATGGCACAAAATTATAATTCAGCATATATTTCCCCCGCAGCATAAAGAGAAATTAGAACATAAATATAGCACAAACGACGGGTTATTAGTTTCGAAATTTAATAATAAGTACGGACAGAGAACATTTGAATACAACATACCGAAGATATTTAATGTATTACATGACACTATAAAGCAATGTAATTCTAAGAATAAGGTTAAATATATGGTGAAAAATTGGCTATCGGAAAAAAAATATTTATATTAATATGTATGAAAAAATGTATTAAAAAACGTAGAATCTGTAGATATAAGATGTAAATTTTTTTATGTAAGTAAAATAAAAGCACCTGTTGACAAGCCAATTGAATTGGTTTAGCAGGACTTGTTTGTTGATACTATGTATTAAATTATTCTTTCAATAAAAAAAATAAAAATAAAACATTCTCTTTAGAAAGGGATCGGACAGTCTAAAGTAGGAATAACGTGGACAACTTAAGTTGTGTGGGACAAATGATATTACATTATTTACGTGCAACCTTTCATTTGAATACGTTGAATTTATAACCGCTCAATCATCTATGCAGTCAGGACAGCCCTGAACGCCTAAAAACCACAATTTTATGATTGGATACATAATAGTATCCGGCTTTGTTTCAGTTCATTCAACAATAACAAATGCGAATAAAACAATATGGCGCCTTGTCCTGTATTTGAAAAAAATATGGTTATTTAAGCTACGTAGCTCGATATGGAAAAAATGTTTAGAACGAGTATAATTTCAGAAAATTTTCTGCAATTTTCACCCCGCTATATCTTACCACTTATTTGCGAGATTTTAGTGGAATTCGTAAAACCGTTCGCGGAAACTTCATGATGTATTTGACGTTTTATTGAGAGGAACCAAATTCTCAAAATCTCTACTATTCGATAATCAATAAATTGAGGAAGTATTTACTTCTAGTTTTGTCGACAGCCTGAAATACTTGGAAATTGTTCAGTATATATCCGTTGAAAAGCATAAACGGTAAGACAGGCTAAAGTAGTTTAGCATCCGACGACATCGCCAGTGGCGTAAAGGAAAACTCCCCTGGCCAGTGGCAGCTTACATCCCGATTCCAAACCAATTCCAGCACACTATATAAATGCCCAGACACTGATAGTGCCTCTAGCGATAGATAGGTGTATGGACTGTAGAGACATCTTGTTTAAACGCATACAATTTAATCAATTTATTTGTATAGAGCGTTTTCATAATGACTAAGATAACGAGTAAATTAATGGTTACTCGCTGAAGCATGAAGAGGCAAATCGATATTGGATTTTTTTTCCATTTATTATTTCTCGATCTAGAAAATGAACAAGACACAGAAAAATAATAAAACACATGGTTGCAACTGGGAGTCGAACCCATACCTCACGTCTTACCGGGACGGGCGCTCTAACAAATTCAGCCATTGCGATATATTACGATACTGTCGTATTTGTCAACTTCATATTTCAAATTTCAGAATTACCAATATTATCTTCGACTAATGTTTTTTTCCATATTATTGACAGCTACCTTTATTTAATTAAGAGAATAGAGATTATTATTTAGAGCGCCGTCTCGGTAAGACGTGAGATCTGGGTTCGAGTCCCAGTTGCGACCATCATGTTTTATTATTTTTCTGTGTCTGGTTCATTTTCATATTTTAATTTAGATTATTATTATTTTCTTCTTCTTCTTCGATGATATATTACATTGATGGGAATAACCTTAAAAACTTAAAAATAGAGTTTTTCTTATAAAAATAAAATTTAAAATAATAATCTGTGATTAGGTATTGTGTGTCAAAGTAATTACAAGAAACAAAATTAATAACTAACTATTTAACCGCGGGGGTAGGCCGAGAGAATGGACCGCTAAACACCTCGGTTCTTGGCATACTCCTTGCCTCATTCACATTCTTACATCTTCTCATACATACTCTTCTATTATTCTGACTCTAGATATAGCCCGACTCAAGTATCTGATTCACTTGATCGTGCCACGAAATTCATGAAAATTAATTAAAAATTAATGATCTTTCATATAATATTATTAACAATTCTAACATCCCCAGAGTGGACCAGCACACTCGATCGATAAGGATTGATAGGATAACTGTCGGTAACTTCTCGTCGTTCCTTACGACAACTGCAGATTGCTAACGTACAAACAATAGTTGATGTTGAATATATTTTAGTCATTGTGAACTGTCACTTATTTGCTGGCAATTTTCAGTCATGCTAGGGAACATAGGGAATAATCAACTAAACTCATCTCCAGAAGAGTGTTGGAAAAAGCCATAAATCGGGCCCATAAGGTGACAATTCTGGAGGCGGCCAACAGGCCGATATCAATTTTTTTACTTAATAGAACAAAAATTAAGACATTAATATAACAGAATCCAAAAGCAAAACCAAAATTTATTATTCCTAAAAAAAATTACAGCCAAAAAATATCGAGTGACAACTTTTGCGCCATCTTGCGCCGATATTTTTAATCTTAGTCCTGACACCAAAAATTCAACAGCCATCGGCATCGTTGAGAAGGAAACCATTGATCTAACAACGATAGTTTGTTGCAGGTATATTCATATTATACAATACACAATATATTATTATCTCCTTTAGAAATGACAGGACTAGAACGGAGGCCCTACTCAAGCCGACACGCTATTACCTCGTGTTTGTATTATTTTGCCGCTGTCTTCCTCATTCAGTCATTTTTGATAGGTAGCGAAATCCAATAATTTTATATAGATGCTTGTATTTGCCAGCGTCTGAGAGTATTTTATCTGAGAAGAGGTGGACAATGTACTTACCTGTTCGATGTGGGCCAACCCGGGAATTGAGTGTTATGTTCGTGCCAAGATTATTGTTATTTATTTATCATACCGAACTCTGTAGAATAAAAACGGTTTGTTTCAAAGATAATCGATGTAACATTGTCATTGGCCATTTAGCGCCATTTTGTTTTTTTTTTGACAATAATTTGAAAGGTCACTGAATGGCCATTTGATTTATCAACGCTCAAATTTACCTACAGAAATCGGGTTTATGGAAAGGGGTTTATGGAGAATACACTTTTCTACACCAAAACTTTCACGAAATTGAAATTTAAAAAAATATATATTTTTTAGAAAGAAGAAGCTACGTCGGTAGCTTTTTATAATTTTATAATTCTTTATGAGAGTTGAGTTAGCAGCACTTTTTCCTTAAATAATATTTTTTGATAAATCGTACATGTTTGACAGTGAATGTTTACGTTAATACGAAACGTATCGAAAATTCGAAAACATACCGACATAGTTTTCACCCTCTAGAAGGCAGTATAAAAAATATATTCATTTTGTGCAATTTTCGATGTAGAAAAGTGTTTATTCCCGGGCGTTCTTTTTGTATGGGCCGAAAAGCGAAGTCTATCGTCTTAATTTATAAATATACTGTTATGAAAATAACTTAAGAAAGTTAGTTACCTTTAAATTAAGTACTTTAATAATTATGAAATTAATTGTCTATGGCCTTTTGTGGGACTGGCAACACATGGACCTTTGGGAAGGTCAGGAACAATGTGAGAGGTTCCACTTCCGTCTGGGATCCCGAGTGGAGGGGACACTTGGGATTCCAGGAGGGTCGTCGCAGTTGTTCTGATCGACATGTTGGATTGATTTTAAAAAGGAGTTTTAATTTTATTTCTTGACCAAAGGGTCACGGAGATGTGTTTCGAGTGATCGATTTAATGATCAAATAATCCGGAGTTTTTGGATTAAATGTGCGGGTTGCCGATCTTAGTTAGTTATAGTTAGACGTACGTGTATCAGGTCTGCTGGGTGAGTTGTTCCAATTTACTTATGTTCTTATTGTTCTGAAATATATATTTTAAATGTGGCTCGACCACTTGCATAAGATTTCTCTCTTTTATTTCTTACTAACCCCCTACACAAACAGAAAGAGGTTATAACCATTGCCTATGCCCTGACAAGAGTGTCTTGCTCTACTGACGTCCAGCTGGCCGGATCAGCATTTTCCTTAGTCAGGAAATTGGCGCGCCTTAGGCAAAGCTGATCCCGGACCACCAGGGCTACACTTAACTACCCATACTTAACTACTTATTTTGGCTTCCCCTGGCCAGCCCATAACTTAACATACCGATAGAAGTAATTTGATGACTGAACTCTATTACCGGCCCGAAACCCTGAAATTTTCCTCAGATACGTATAGAAATTTAAAAAAATATTATATATATATATATTCCACAAGTTCAATAAACATGCCGGGAGTGTGGAGGATAGCGGCATTAGAATATTGGACAATCCGAATTACATTTTATTACGGTCCACCGGATGTAACATAAGTGAGTGGAGTAATAGTAGTACAGGGGCAGACCGTTCCTTTGAAATACATCTTTTTGAATTTCATTTTTGTTTGACGCGAAAAATTGGATGTGGAAATTATCCAACATCTCGATATCCGATCGAGCTGAAACCCGGCAGATTGATTCGTCGTCGATGACAATGCACTTAATTATAGCACTTAGTATTTGAAATAAATGTCGGTTTTAAAAATCGGAATTTGGAAAGGTTGGTAGCGCGGTTGATTCCGGTCAGTAAGAAGGAAGGCTCAAACCTCAGTAAACAAAAAAAATAATTTTCAAAGGCATTTGAAAATAGAGAAATTATAGTTAAAAAAAACTTTGCTTTTTACGGGGTTGAATTTTTTTAGTCATTTTAAACTCAAAAATGAATCATATATTTAATAATATTATAAAGCGAAAAAGCCTAAGCCGCAATGCGACGCGAGTCGCTCAAATAGTTTAGAA
Organism: Limnephilus auricula; assembly: GCA_951813805.1. Lineage (NCBI taxonomy): Eukaryota > Metazoa > Arthropoda > Insecta > Trichoptera > Limnephilidae > Limnephilus > Limnephilus auricula. The sequence continues at coordinate 28,370,017 of OX638391.1, forward strand.
TAAATAGATAAAATGAAAATAGTCGGTTGGTGTTAAACAGAAATTTAAACTTTATCGCTATCAGAAAAATTAAGCAATTTTTGGGCTGATTTTCCCACGAAAATGACGATATACATAAATTATCCAGTCATTATTACTATTATAAGCAATAATTATAGGATAATGTGTTCCCATAGCCGTTGTGCCCTTATGATGAATGGGGGGCCTTAAAGTGTCGGCGATGTGCGAATGCGGTGCGGTGCAGACCACCGAACATGTGGTCAAAGAATGCCCACTCCATTCATTCACCGGCGGGATTTATGAGGTCCACAGGGCGACGCCTGAGGTCCACAGGGCTTGCAGACTAAGATGTCCCCCTCTGACCCCCCACCATAAGAAAGAAGAATTAGCCTGAAACACTCATCCATATTGAAAAAACCTCCCGAGAAAAGATACATGCCGCCGAAGGGATTTTTTCAATATGGATGAGTGTTTCAAACTAATAATTATTGCTTTTAATAATTGTTACCCTTTGTGCTATTTTTTTCCGATAGCCAATTTTTCACCATATATTTAACCTTATTCATAGAATTACATTGTTTTATAGTGTCAGGTAATAAATTAAATATCTTCGGTTTGTTGTATTCAAACGTTTTCTGTCTGAACTTATTATTAAATTTCGGAACTATTAACCCGTCGTTGCGCGTGAATCTAGTGCTGTATTTATGTTCTAATTTCGCTGCGGGGTAAATATATGCTGAATTATTATTTTGTGCCATAGTATAGCCTTAACAGGTAAAATTTTGGCACTCTGAAACAACAACGGTGTATTATGTCTCTATTTGAAAATATTAGGGACAACTAATAATTTTACAATTGCATTTTGTACCACTTGGACTTATTTAAGATTGGTTATAGTAGTATTTCCCTACATTGTTAATCCATATCTTTAATAGATTCTGCCAGTGACACAAATTATTTTAAGTGTTTCAATTGATAGGTAAAAATTTTATGTGTACATTCTGCCAGCAATTTATCTGAGTCTTTTACAGGTTTTTTAAATATGTTTGTCCCATTTAAAAAAGCAATCTACTGTAACACCAAGATACACATATTCCGTAACTAATTTTAAGCTTTCACATTTACAATTAGTTGGAATATTTTTATGAATGCAATAAAAATGTATTATTTTATTATTTATCATTTTATTTTATTATTATTTATTATTTAATCAATTTAAAAAATTATTATTGTTATTAGTTATAGGTAGAATCAGTGAATATCCAAAAGACGTGTCATCATACCGCGAGCGAAAACTATGATAACATTATTAAGTCCACTGAGCATGATCCACGTTAAGACGGTAATCTCCGAGCACAATGTCCTAGAAAATAAGGAACAAGCGGAAAACCCGTCACAAGCCGTCTCTGGCGCATACATTTGCTCGGGAGCGGAATTTCAATAACGAAATCCCGGCAGTACTGACCCGTCTGCGAGGAACGTTTTTACTTAGTGCTCTTGACGTGAAGAGAGGACCTGAAACGCAACCGTGCAGCGCACCGCATTCCACATATTCTACACCGGCTCGGTCTAATACTCTTATCTTCTCCATGTGTAATGGGAACTCTAGTGCTTTTTTCAAATTACGTCTATTTGAATTTTACCTTTGTCTACTTTGTTGATTAACAATATAGGGAAATACTACTAGAACCAATCTGAAACAAGTCCAAGTGGTACAAAATGCAATTGTAAAATTATTAGTTGTCCCTAATATTTTCTAACACAGACATAATACACCGTTGTTGTTTCAGAGTGCCAAAATTTTACCTGTAAAGGCTATACTACGGCACAAAATAATAATTCAGCATATATTTACCCCGCAGCATAAAGAGAAATTAGAACATAAATACAGCACTAGATTCACGCGCAACGACGGGTTAATAGTTCCGGAATTTAATAATAAGTACGGACAGAGAACGTTTGAATACAACACACTGAAGATATTTAGTTTATTACCTGACACTATAAAACAATATATTTCTATGAATAAGGTTAAATATATGGTGAAAAATTGGCTATCGAAAAAAAAAAATTATATTGTGTATGAAAAAAGTATGAAAAAATGTTATCTGTAGATATAAGATGTTAATTATGAATATGTTCCTAAATTATAAGCACCTTCTGACAAGCCAATTCAATTGGCTTAACGGGACTTGTTTGTTGATTTATTTATTATAACTATGCTTTCAATAAAAAAATAAATAAATAAATGAATGAAGTATCTCGGAAGTCAAAATTAATCCATTTCCCGATTGAACTAAAACGCGGCATACAGACTCGTTGCCGATGACAATGCAACTTTTGGTGAGAATCACGCATACAGACAGACGGAAGCATAAATTAATGTTTGTACTTAATATAAAAGCAAATCAATAGATATCAAGTTTCCCAATAAAGGCGCAGTCGGTATAATATAAATTTTATTCGTATTTCACAGTAAATCGGCGCTTAATTCAGTCCAATTTTGCGTCCACAATGTGGTACCTACTCTATTATAAGCAATAATTTTAAAAATATTACAAATTATAATAACTAATAACATTGTGAAACGGAATATTTTCATTAGCTAATGCAAATAATAACTGTTTATTTTATAAATCGCTTCAAATTGGGAATAAAAAAAAAAGCTAATTAGGATTATTAACAACACTAGGTATGTATATTGCGAAATCAAACTCTGCTAGAGATAATATTTGGCTTAACGACCCTTTGGAATAACAAGGTTCCATCTGTTGAACAAAAAGTTCCATCTGTTGTTGTTGTGATTGTCTAATTTTACAAGCTAATCTAGATGAATTGAGAAGACGAAGTGAGGTGGGAAGACGAAGTAAGAGGGGATGCAGCACAGCTTCTCCAGATAACAAACTGGAAGTCAGCCGCTGAGGACAGGAGGAGTTGGAGGCGAATGTTGCGAGAGGCCAAAGCTCGATATGGGCTGTAGCGCCATCGAAGAAGAAGAAGAATCTAGATGAATTTTTTAAGTAGTGTGAACAAAATACATTATTTTTGAACATTGAGAAATGTCAAGTAATACGATTTTGCAGAACTCATTCTCATATCTTACATGAATATAATTTAAATTATGTTAAATTAACACCAGTATCACAAATTCGCGATTTGGGAGTTATATTTGATTCAAACATAACATTCACAGCACATATAGATGATATAACTAATAAGGCTTTAAAGATTCTTGGCTTCCTTTGTAGAATCCTAACTGATTTTAAGTCCTTGGATTGCATGAAAACACTCTACATTTCATTATTTAGAAGTCAAGTGGAATATAATTCACCTATTTGGTCCCCTTTCTATAAAGCACACTCTAATAAAATAGAACGGGTTCAACACTAATTTCTTAGGTACTTAAATTTTAATCTCAAAATTCCAATAGAAAACATTAATTATTTATGTTTGATGAATAGACTTAATTTAATTACGCTGTCTGACAGAAGAATCACTTCAGACTTAATTTTATTATACAGAGTCATGAACAACCTAATCGACAGCCCTACCATCGTTGCTACTATTAAACTCCATGTACCGACAAGGAATACTAGACAAAATGTAACATTCTTTTGCAACACATATACAACCAACTATCAATCACACTCACTTACCAATAGGATGCATGATTTATGCAACAAGTTTGGTGATATTGTAGATATATTCGCTGATTCCCTTTATATTGGGGTTGGGGGGGAGGGGAGGGGAAGGGGGTAGACAAATAGAAATCCTCTAAACGAATTCTGCAATTAGAAATTTATAACTGCTCTCAGAAAGCGAGAATACCCATGCCAGATTTTAACAAGGATGATCCTGCGTAAGGATCCACAAACATAAATAAGTAAGCTACACACGGAGCAGTTGATTTCTCGGAACTTTTGTACACAAAACTGGTTTAAATTAAATCTACACGCAGGGAATTAAAACAACACTCAGAACATGAAAATGTTTTTTGTTTATTCTGGCAACACATACATAGTCTGCAACTAGAATTTTAAAACCGCACCTCGAATAAGAAAATGGTATCCTTCGAAATGATTCAGCAGATGAACCCACTAATGGAATTTAATTTTGAAAACAAAATTAGTGAATCTGCATCCGATTCCCCAGCTTTAATTAGTATTGATCTCATAATATACGTATGGTTTTCCTATGAATTGCGAATTTTGCAGCATATGGTTTGAAACAAAGTTTTTGACAACTATAGATCGAAACATTAGAATGGTTTTCTTCGAAATGCGTCAGCACATCAATCCGACAGATCATTCAGAACATGAAACTGGTTTTTACTTTAGAGTGAATCTGATTGGCCCCCATTAATTGATTCTACACCCAGAACACGAAAATGGTTTTCCTCCGATTGTTCGCAACTGGAATTTATTACTTGTGTTCATAATTTGCATTATGAACACAAGTAATGTGAGGTAGACCAGTCCACCAGCTTAAATTGTATTGTACTCAGAACACGTGATGTTTTTTTTACATTTTACAGCAACTTTATTGACGGCAATAAAATTTTTCTAATTTCATATTTATTAAAATATTTACAATAATTTAAATAGAATGATTCTTTATGAATAAGTTGAATACAGCCTTGAATATAGTTGTCATCAAAATTGAGATATTTTTTCAATATTTATTTCACTATCGTATAATAATAAAAAATTTAAATAAAAGTAAAAAATATATTAATCACATATGTATTTGTGTCTAATTGATTTCTAGCAACATAGGTTCATATATAAGCAAGCGCATACCTGTCAGCTGTGTTATTATAACTATCTCTGCGTTTTGTAAATATCACTTAAAATGTAGGTATCTAAAACACCGTGAAAGAAAAACGTTCTCGCTCTTTCAGTGTAAGATGGTGCTTTCAGAAGGCCGCACCAAATATCTGTTGTGCCGGTACGGGTTCTATTGGGTTCGAGTCCTTGACAGGACCCGAGCGTCCGATCGACTGGACTAATAGCCGCGATCGACCGGTTGGCCACCCCTGCTCTAGATTATACACGTGGCATCAGATATTCAGAAAACCCAGCGTTGGCTAATGTAACAACGTTGAAATTATCTGAGAATATTTTAGAGCATTATTATATTATATGTAGCACCCGGCTTCGTGGAAGTTTCAAATCCTTTATTCTTATTAAACAAATAAAAAAGATTGAAGTAATCAAAAGGGCGCCGTATTTTTTGACAATTTATTATAAATCACGGAAAGGACGTCGAGTTACAGTTGGTAATTCCTGACAAAAAGCAGTACAATTTTCATGAACTTTTCAAACCCTGTGCAAAAAGATTGTTTTATCTCATTTTTTTAATGTAATGATTGTAGTGCCCATAATGGAATCGTTTTATTAATGTAAAATCATTTCCTAATATTTGCTTGCAAATTTTAACTTGACTGTTCTAAAATAGGGAAATTCTTCGTAGTTGGACATCCAAATCATATCATTGGTGAAATATGTTTATTTACTAAATAAATAATAAGTATAATAAAAAGGTTAGAGTCTAAATATTCGGTTGAAAAGGTCACGTGAGTTTTGAATCAGTAGATAGGTGTGTTATTTGCGAAGCTCAGGTATAACGTTCTAGATTTTAGTGAGGCTCTATTTGTATTTGCGTTCGTCCTCTAGAAAGGAAAATAAAAAAGGGGTGGGGGGGGGGTTTGCTGGGTAAAGAGGGATTTATAAATAAATCAAGATAAGGGATCTTTTAGCAACCGCCCGATCCTCCTAATATGACGTAACACAAAAAACCCGAAAATTTAAGGCGGCAGCACCCTCTATTTCTGGCGTGTTCGTGTTTATTGCTCGTGTCCCCTTTTCTCGTATAATTTCATCGAACCCGAAATTTTCGTGTTCTGTTGAGTTTTATTTGAATACTTTAAAATCTGTAAGGAGACGGTTCTAACCGAAAATGTTAAGTTGTGACTATAGAGGACGCGACTCCATTGGAGATAAACACGACGATTGCTCTTAATTGAATATACTCAGTTTTGTTGAAACGAAATGAATACATAACTTAACAATGTGTGTGGCTTTTCCATTTAATTTTTGATTCGCGGTTATGGGCTTCCATTAAAGTTTTCAGTTATTGAAGTATGTTAATTGTTCTACATTTTATATTTTTCGCAATACGTTCGCTATTTTAAAGTACATTTAAAATAAATCCTACCATTTTATTTTCAACGTAATTAAATTAAAGAAAACAAAAGTAAGGTGTATTTATTTCAAAACATGTTTTAACGAAGAATGACAACAGAATTGGGAGAAGACAATAAGAACAAATATCCAAGGTGAGGAGCGAGGGTGGGTTGACGCAAAACAAACGCAAATTACATTCGCACTTCAAACAAGATAATAATGGGTTCCAGTCACCAACGTCATTATTCCATGGTTCCATCCTTTCCCCGCGAGAGGCCTTTTAACCCGCAAATTTGGAAAGCAGATACCTTATTCAAAAATGTGAGTACGTAAAAAATTTCTCCGGAAATAAGGCTGTAATAAAAAGTTAAGGCATGTAACCAACATGCTTTGAGGCAAACCGTATTTTGACGGTGAAAATCAAAAGGAATAATTCATTTTTAAAATTTTAGCGAAAATTGAGATGATGTAATATTTACACGCTACTAATGTGGTTAGGTTAGCTTAGGTTAGGTTAGGTTAGGTTGAACTCGTTTTCTATGAACTCGCCGTGAACCGTTAGTATTATGGTAATATATGTAGTGTAAGAGGAATATCGAATTTCGAGTTTGGGCTTCTGTTTCAAGGTTTTCTCACATCTCAAGTCATCCCCCAAAGTAGGGATTACTTGGAATTTTTAGATAATGAAGTATAATTTCACTTCCAAAAAAATATACTCGTCTACAAATTGAGTACTTACCTATTAAAAATAATGACGTATATATAGCCTAGAGCACCTCGACAACTTTCATGTTTTGGATAGTTGTGTCGCTGAAGAAAATGAGGGAAGGACTTGTTTGTTAACATATTCTTGATGTATAGCAGTTAGGCATTGAAATGGAAAAGGACGTATGAAAGAAGACCAAATGCTGTAGAATTGAGATCTATTAATGATAAATATTAGCTGTAGGTACACATAATCAAGGTATATAAATAAACACCCAGTATCAAATTTCACTTATATGCAATGAGTTTCTAAGGTTCATAATGCATAAAACCTAACACGAAAACACCCAGAAGCCAGATTCCACAAGGCTGAAACTGGAAAATACATACCTAAGTAATATTGTGAATTAAAAAATCAGGTTGAACAATTAGAAACCTGCAATTAATTTGTATGTTTTCACAGTGAATATATTTGAATCTCCTATACGCCTGAATCTGAACCTGCGACCCCTGGACTCCGGTTTTAATGCGTAAGCCATTACTGTATAGGGAGACTAAAGGCTATTTCACTCAACCATACCTATCCAAAACAAAGAAGATAGAATAAACATATTCTCGGAAATGAAAATCCCGTAGCGCTGCCAACCAGCGACATGTAATGCATCTCTGTCGGATGAAATATTCACCGCTTTATCGCTTACATTGGGGAACTCCCCGTGCGTTCATAGCGACCCCCTTCGTTCACTCTGTGCAAGAAGACAGGCAGTTTCAAAAACATTGAAATGGGCAATATTAAAATTTTAAACAATATTTCCATTTCGGCCGCGTCATTTAAAATATATAGGTAATAGTGGTGCAATTACTGCACAAAGCATATATGTTGGCTAAGGAATTTGTCATAAAAAATCAGCAGTAACTATGTATATTTAATTTTATTACATTGTGAGACTTCATTAGTTTCGTTAATATAAATTAATGCCAACTCCGTTTTACACATAAAGGGTCCACATAAAATTCTACCACATTAACACAGGGTTATTAACATCCTTAAAATTCCACAACTTCAACTCTCGATTTTTTGTCATTTGTCCTAATGCAATAACCTTAGAAAAAAATCCATATTTCTGGTTTGTGTGCAAAGTTAAACAATTTCATGTGAAATATCAAACAGAAGTAATGATAGGAGTAAAAATTAATGCATAAATATAGATAGTTTCGAGAGCTTCACTTATCCTTCTCATATGTTTCTATTTATTTTCTCTTTACCTTCTTATTAGTTTTAAGGTGAGATAAAATTTATCTTAACCAAAATTAGCTTAAGAAATTATTTTGCTATTTAATCTCCCGTGTACTTTCATATAATCTTTGTATGGTGACAGCTGTTTGTTTCTTACAAATAAATAATTTAAAAAAAAAACCGACGATTTATTTTAATATCCGAAATGGAAGGAAAATTTTATTGACAGTAAAAACGGTTTTTATAAGAAATGTAACGTTTGCTCGTATCATATTAGCGTTATTTCTTACGCGGACGACACTATCATCATAGTTAAGGGTCAGGACTGGAATATTCTAAAGAAAAATGCAAACAATGACATGCAAATCCTAAAAAACTGGTTCGACACAAACCTGCTCTCAATTAATGCAAAAAAGACACTTTACATTCCCTTCTCAATAAATAAGTTCAGAACTCACCCAAACATCGATATAATTATACACAATAATAAATGTAACAAAACTGTCTGTAATAGTTCATGTAATAAATTAAATCATACAACTGAAATAAAGTACCTCGGTGTAATTGTAGACCAACATATGAAATGGAACAGACACATATGTGAACTTGTTAAGCGCATTAGGAAATGTATTTATATATTTATTAGATTAAGAAATATTCTCAAGGTAAATAATTTAAAAAAGGTGTACTATGCACTAGTACAGTCAGTAATTCAATATGGAATTATTGGATGGGGAGGTGCATATAAAAAAATAGTAAACCCTGTAAATGTGGTTCAAAAACTAATTATTAAAGTCATTTTAAAAAAACAACCTACATTCCCTTCTGCAACATTGTTCAAAATTTTCGAAGTTCCAAAAATTGAAGATCTCTATAAAAAAGACTCAATATTACAAATATTCAAAGAGAAGACATTAAAAAATAATAAATTTAACTCATCGTTAAGACGTAAATATAATATCCAAATTCCATTATTTTCTACTCAACAAATTATGTATACAAAGGGATAACTTACTTCAATAGCCTTCCCGAAGAAGTAAAAAAAAATAAGAGATTTAGCATTATTCCAGAAAAAGATCAAACTATTCTTAAAAAACTGTATGCAATAAAACCATGTAACCTTAATCCTGTAATTCAAACCATCAAATATTGTATAATGTCTTCCTTAATCTAGTCCTTAAGATATTATATTAATTATGGACTAAAAATTGTATATTCTTACATAACACCTACACCAAGCTCAAGAGCCAGTTCTCTTAATTGGTGTAGAAACCAAAAAAATGATGTTTTCACCTTTTTGTTATACCTTTTTATTATATTTTTGTTTTTATTTAGTTATTCTATTGTTAAACAATGATTAAAATGTAAAATTGTTGTGTGTAAGAGGTGAAATAAATTGAAATAAATAAAAAAAAAAATAAAAAAATATTAAGACCTAAAACCTCAGACATATTCATAAAGACGAAAATTTCAAAATGAGGTAGTATATATCATTTTAAAAAAAAATTGAAATCTACAAATGTTTTCATTCTATGCTTGCCTAATTTTCAATTACAAAAACTGCCGTTTTTACAAATTATTACCAACCCTATCATTGGTACGTCATTGAAAAACAGTTTTTATTGAGAGACTTTTTCTGAGAAAACAGTAAATGATGATCATCACTGGAGGAATGCAATCAGTCAGCGCATCACTGACAGACAATTTGTTTTCTGGAAAGACACGAAGGCTTTAGTGTCTGTTATTCCATCCGCCGGAAACAATTTAACAATGGAAACATTGCATTGTTTTCTAGGAAAATTAATACACACATAATAATCGTACTCTTATCCGCAATAAAAAACATTTTATGCGCGGAATACAGTTAATTTACCAATTAAATTATGCTGGCTGATATGGTGACTGACTAACATCAAACATTGTAAGATTTACCTGATTAATGGAAAAACTATAAAAATCACAACACTGATCATCGTTGAAAGACGATAAGTTAAATTGATTGAAAATGTAGTGGAAGGTAACTTCTAATTCCAAAAATGGGGTTCGTAATTAGCGATATTCAAACGTTTTAGCCGAAGGACGAATTTATCAATGTTCGAGGGCCGCTGGGGTTCGGGTATTTACAAGTTTGTCAAAAACTCTTTCGTATTAAAAAAAAAACAATAAAATAGTTGTAAAACCGAATAGAACGAAAGCCGAAATATTTTGATCAACGCAGCTGATTGGTATTAAAAAAATCAGTACTTATCTATGAAATTATTTCAAACATTTGTAGTGTTTTGATATCTCTTTTGTAATCCTTTAACCTCACTAAATTCTTGCTTTTCGATCTCAATCACCCTGATCACCCTGAGTTATTTTGAATTATTTCATTTGCATTATTAATCTTTTTATTTTATTTTATTTCTTTTTTGTTCATCAAGAAAATATTAACATAATAAATCATATTTCATATGGTTTACAATTCTTTATATGAGAAAACATTTTTTTATTTATAACTGTTAATTATATATTACTTATTATGAATAACATATTCGTCTGACATACCTATCCCGAAGAAAAGAATGACGACCTGTCAAAGAAGTTTAACTTCAAAAGCGCCTAAATGTTAGACGCACTCCTTTTCTATTTTAGCACATATGTAAAAACTTCAGCATATTACTTCAGACATTCTTCTATATGGATACGATTTATTATAACGAAATACTAAAAAACGGTTATTTTTGCAAGTCAACAGATTAAACCTGATGTGAACAATGCCGTGATATCTTGCCTTGGCTAGATATTTGCACTTTGAATGTGTCACAATTATTTACATATGAGGATGTTTAATATGACGCGATATAATCATTTACGATTTTTACATAATTCCAACAGTCATTGTAGCAGAAAAAAATGTCTTCAGCAATAATAATTTAGTTTGTCACGTAGGTATCTAAATTTCAACATGAATCAAGTTGCAATCCGAAGGTCGCGGGATCAAAATAATTTTTAAAAATAATAAAATAAATTTTTTTTTTTTTATTATTTTGTGTTATTTCACAAATAATTAATTAAAAATAATATATCATATATTTGATAGATCTCAGTATAGCCCTGGTGTAAGCCTACTATTCAGATTTGAAATATTGCTATAAACAGCTTTAGCCGTGTTTGGTAACCAGATCTGATTAGCCACTTTCTCTCCAATTCCAATTCCCCCACCGTCCTCCTCTCCATCTCCTTCCCGCCCCCACTACCTTCAGCCTCACAACATTCCCAAATTAGGGATGCCATAATCTCACTGGCTCCAGAAGGGAGAAGTTGAGACTCTTGTGTGGTATTTACATAATAAAAAAAATATTATACTAATCCGAATCTTAATACTTAAATCTGGAATTCCACACAACCACTAAAATTATTATTTTTTATCTCTTATCATCAGCGGCAGAATTAACGTTTTTTTTATTAATTATATCTCAATCAATGCAAGGACAAACATGTTTATACTGTTTATTGCAGTTATGAATGGAATGGGTGCATAATTGCGCTGCGAGGCAATTACTTGGCACGGGATCGCATCCTGTCTTAACCACTACACAATTTATCTTCCTGATAATCTTAACAGAGAATCTTTGAACAAGTTAATGCCTAATACATAATACTTTACAGTTCCATTACAAAATCGGAACACTTGTGACAGGTTATATAAAGTTATTGAAAGAGATGAAAACAAAAACTAAACTCACCTTACCTAGTTTTCTTTTTCATCGCTCTTCAAAGGCGTCCTGATTTGTCTAATTATCAAAATATTTTACCAACATTTATGCATGTGGGTTGATGTTTTCATGATTTATGATGTATCCTCTTTGAGTATTTTAAGGACGAGGCGTGTTTTTACTTATGACTGCAAAATATCACTTTATCTAAAACATGCCAACACCTCAGCACAGGTTCTAGTTCACAAAATACTTTAACTAACCCATTCATATACCTGATTCTTAATATTTCTTTTATATTACTGGTACTTATTTTTATAATGTAAACTGAAAACATTTATAAATTGCGTGTACGAGAGTAGAAATAAATAAATAAATCAGTAGTTTTATATTCAGTGTAAACATTCCCTTTTCCAATTTTTCGGAAGTCGATCTCGCATAACCCGAAATTACATAGTTATAGCAAAAAGGCCCATGTAAATATTACTTTTGGCTGAGTTGGAATTAAGCTTGAGTTCCAACCAGGCTTCGTGAGTTTAATTTATATATATTATTTTTATAATTACCTATCTGCAATGTATAATAACATGTATATTGTGCGATCATCAATATTTTTACAATATGGTATTATTGGATAGGGTGAAACTTATAAAAAATACAACCGTTTTGCCTAGCTTTACCTATCAACGAAACTTGTAACAGTTCCTAACACAGCGGTCGGTGAAAAATGACATTTCATGTTTTTAAATTTAAAAAAATAACCATTAAAATGCATTTTTTTCGAAATTCTGGTAAATGAATTGATTAGTTAATATCAAACTACCACAACTTCTTAAATTTAAATTTTTCGTCATTATTAAGCGTGACCCGGTATTGTAAATATTTTACCTTATATTTCACACAATCAAGGACCGGGTGACGTCACGAACTCTCCCGCACGGTATTATATTCTTTCCGGCATTTTCGAGGGGCTTTAATAAAATTCAAACTTGTAGAATTAATTTAACTATGAAAACGAACTTTAAAAAAAATACGGTATTTAAGTTTGCATGTCATCTACATGAACATAATTTTTATAAGTTAAAATATTTTTCACTCAACTTCCCTAATCTCCCAACCCATAATATTAAAAAATGGTACAATTCAACTAATATTTGAGTAAAAAAAAAAAACTAAATTACCCTTCGTCGGGAATCGAACACGAAAGGAAAATCAAGTATCTACTGCAACCTTCTCAGACATTTTTTCGTGTTGTAAAGCAGCCTGATTGTTAATAATGAACTTTTGAAAAATCGCAACGGGGCTTCTACGAAATGTAAGTGAGTAAACTTTTTTAACTGTTGTGGCAGATATTGCTATTCTAGCAAAGGCGAGAATCCTTTAAAAATAAAAGTTAACACAGGTGGCAGTAATTGTACCGATATCAAAACGTTATTTCCGTCCGAAAAATTACCTGAATTACTGGTCTTATTGCGCCTAAAGAAGTTTTACTTTTTTTTTGTATTTCTTGGGCATTAACTATGTAACAATTTCTAGACATTTTGTTTTGAAGAGTTTTAATTTTCAATGTACTATTGTTACTTAAATTTTAATTTTTATGCTACCGGTTTCGACACATCCGTGTCATTCACTAGCAAACTTAAAACTAAACTTAAAATTTAAAACAAGTACAGAAATGAATTAGACGTTATTAGGTGGTGGGAGGGGTGATTTTGGGGGAAGGGGAGAACAGTGGGCGGGGTCAATATCACACGGGAACAAAGTCAAAAGGGGAGATTTGCAGGGTGCTATTATTTTGTTAACTAAATTAATTTTTGATTTAATTTTTTTGTTTATTTCTAAAGTTTCTAAAGCGCACAAGTTAAAGTATGAATTTATATTTATATGTTTTAATTTGGTTTTTTCTTTGTTGAAGCTATGGCCTGTCTCTATTAAATGATTGGCGAATTCAGAATAGTTATTATTTCGTAAACAGAGTTCATGTTCCCTGATTCTAGTTCTAAAATTTCTAGTAGTCATTCCTACGTACTGGGCGTCGCAATCATTACATTCCAAAGTGTATATCCCGTTTTTTTCGAATTTATTAGAAACATCCTTGTTATTAATTAAATTTTTTATTTTAGAATTAGAATTATTAAGTTTTTACCAGGTTCGTTGTTATTATTGCCACTATAAATGTACTTTTTTGTTAAAAATTTAGTTTGTTTCTTATTAACTAAGCGATTAATTATTTCAGGTTTATAACCATTGTTTAGGCCTATTTGTTTTATAATGTTAATTTCATTATTATAATTATCATTGCTTAAAGGGACATTAATAGCACGATGAATCATTGAGTTGAAGGAAGCAAGTTTGTGAGATATGGGATGAAGTGAAGTTGATGGTATAACACAGTCAGTGTGTGTAGGTAAACGGTAAAAGGTGTGTGTGTAAACAAATAGGCCAATACAATGGTTATAAACCTGAAATAATTAATCGCTTAGTTAATAAGAAACAAACTAAATTTTTAACAAAAAAGTACATTTATAGTGGCAATAATAACAACGAACCTGGTAAAAACTTAATATATAAAAAACTTCTTTTTACAGGCGACTTATCTTTAAAAATATCCCGCATATTACCAGATCACATTTCTCCAGCCTTCTATACTAATTCTAAAATAAAAAATTTAATTAATAACAAGGATGTTTCTAATAAATTCGAAAAAAACGGGATATACACTTTGGAATGTAATGATTGCGACGCCCAGTACGTAGGAATGACTACTAGAAATTTTAGAACTAGAATCAGGGAACATGAACTCTGTTTACGAAATAATAACTATTCTGAATTCGCCAATCATTTAATAGAGACAGGCCATAGCTTCAACAAAGAAAAAACCAAATTAAAACATATAAATATAAATTCATACTTTAACTTGTGCGCTTTAGAAACTTTAGAAATAAACAAAAAAATTAAATCAAAAATTAATTTAGTTAACAAAATAATAGCACCCTGCAAATCTCCCCTTTTGACTTTGTTCCCGTGTGATATTGACCCCGCCCACTGTTCTCCCCTTCCCCCAAAATCACCCCTCCCACCACCTAATAACGTCTAATTCATTTCTGTACTTGTTTTAAATTTTAAGTTTAGTTTTAAGTTTGCTAGTGAATGACACGGATGTGTCGAAACCGGTAGCATAAAAATTAAAATTTAAGTAACAATAGTACATTGAAAATTAAAACTCTTCAAAACAGAAGTTTTACTTCATATATGAAAAAAAAATTGTAGCCACGCCGAGAAACTAACTCGGATCAAAGGATCTTGGATGATTCTTGGAATGCAACTATGCACACCATTACACCAGAAACTATTTTAAGAACGGCGGCAAAAATTCATTATATCTAGGTACTGAAAATAAAGGAATTAAATATTTTTGAATTTAGAATTTCACCATATCTTTTTTTTATTATAAAATATTTTCCTAATTTACGGGATTCACACACGCAAATCCTAAGGGCCTTCGCTGACGAGGCAATTGAAACCAAACCAAACTTCTATGACGGCCTACTCAATTTTACAATTTCTGTAATTATCTCAGCTTGTTTAACCATAGACGAAGAATAATCAGCTGTCATCGTATTCATCTGTCGCTGTCAAATTGAAAAAAACTGACAAAAAAACTGGCGCAAACATGACAACCGAGCAAACTGGCAACGACCGGCCACGGCAACTAGCAGGGCAAGTTCCGTCACTGCTTGCGTTGCCATTGACAACGGGTTTTTGAGAAATTGTGTAGTGTGCGGGTTATCACATTGATAGATATACACAGGATAGCGAGTTTAGTTGCAAACTGGTTTTCTTTTAGTTGCCTCGTCAGCGGAGGCACAAGCACGTACTAAACGATTAAAACTCAGTTTAAGTACCACTGAGCCATGGAAGCCGGTAGTTGGATCTGGATTTTTTAAGGTTGTCGGTATCTACTTCCGGTCCGGAACCGGGAGTCGATCTCGGGGCTTTCCGCTTTCGGAAGGATATTGGATTGTACGACCGTACGACCTACCGCCCATGGAATTTCAACGCCTACATTCACCACGTATTACTAATGGTTTATGGTGACTATTTGAATTAATCCAAAAGATAAGTTTAAAAAGAGAAAACACACTTCGATCATAAAATGTCATGTAATAACAACACATTTTGTAAATAATTTATTAACCAAGTTAATATTACATTATACAGAATGTCCGGGGATAAAGTGCATTACATTCGGGAGGTGATTCTACGTGATAGTACAAGTAAAAAAAAAAAAAAACTTTTTTCGAAATTCCAAATTTTAGGAGTACTTTTTTGGTAAAAAGAAAAAATTGTCCTGCGTATGCGGCTAGCACTATTATTTTCTGCTGTTACGATACGGATGAATCACAACCATCCAACGTCGCCACAATCGTGCCCGGCTGACTCACAGCAAATTTATCAATTTTTAGTTTGTACCTTACACTAAGGTTTTTTTGTATGGGAAAAAAGGAGGAATTTCTTTTTGAAGTAAAATTCTTTACGCGATTATGACGATTAATACAGGTAATTTTTCGGACGGAAATAACGTTTTCAAACGGATATCGGTACAATCACTGCCATCTGTGTTTGTTTTATTTTTAAAGGGTTCTCGCCTTCGCTAGAATAGTAATACCACAAGTCAAATAAGTTTTACTTCAACCGCGCATAAAGGTGTGAGAGGCACTATTTTTTTTTGTATCCTTTACCACATAACTACGCTGAGCCTGTTCCGAGTTGGCATTGTTTATTAAATTATTATCAATAGTAGATTTACACGGAGTAACCGTACTCGGCGGTTACGTGTACGTAGTAAAGTTTGCGACCTGCGTTCTTTCCTCAATTCCCTAGCGCTTTGGGTCTCCTTGAAGCAGGTTTTTTGTACAATGTACAGCGAATCCGACGTAGAAAATAAAATGTGGGAGGTAAATACCTTTTCCATGGTTTTCTTATTGCTGCAAACTGTTACCGATGGATGCTATTGTATAAGAGAGTAGTGTGCGCATACTTACACTACGACATGCGTTTGCTTAGTCCGCATAACGGCCAAATGTACGCAACCGACATGCTTGTGAACTTTTTATATAATTTCAATCACCAATCGTGAGTGTTTGGTTTGTTTGAGATACATTGACAATTAATTAATTAACTTATTAATACATAAAAAAAAAATTAAAAAAGTAAAAATTGCGTAAGGTTATTCCACGTGACTCTATAATAAACAATATGCTTTTGTTTTATTAACCGATGAAGAATAAATACTCACATAAGAACAGGGAGCCTGCTATGCCTCAAAACAAAGGACTGTCCCAACAAAACCTTGGTTTCAACAATTCCCCCATTATTCCAAAAAATAAATTTTCTCACTTATTTGAATGACAATCGGACATGGTTCCGTTCATTCTCACCCTTTTAAAATTCACGTCCTTGACTCTCCAAAGTGTACATTCTGTATTCTAGAAGTGGGAACTTTAGATCATATATTTGTTGGTTGTCCCTCTCTAAACAAAATATCCTCTCTTCTATCAAAATTTATCTAAAATTGCCTCCCCTCCATTCAATATCTCATCTCTTCTAGTCTGAACTCGACTCTAGTCTTCATTATAATTTTGAAATTTGCCTGTTTAAATAAAATCAATATTTAAATTCACCTTACATTTCTCCATAATTTTAAATGATGGCTAAGAACATTCTTGAAGAGTGAAAGCCAGAAATAATTGAAAAAAAAGGACAAATGAAAATTTGCAAAACTCGTAGTATAAAAGATGCTACGATCTCAAAACAGTTGAATTGATATAGAAATTTCAGTCACATATTTAACTGTGTAAATTTCACTACAGCGTGACATAATATTTTATTTGCACCTACACAAAAAGATTTTGTAGTTTTCCTACGTAGCTACGAGTAAGTTGAGAAATAAACTCGGCTCGCGCTAAATGTCAGGAAACACGTTTCGCCCGGGAACGGGCGTTCATTCAAAATAAACAGAATAAACATGTTACTAGAAATGCTTTTACAGTTGTTTAGAAACTAGATCTGAATAGTCAGCTAACGAAACCCTTTCTCCGCTTCAACTCCCTCTCCCCCCATTTCCTCCTGACTCAAAACATTGAGTATTGGTAACATAGCCTCACAGGCTGCAGGCAGTTGTCGTATTTCGAACAAAGATGAAACTCCTCAAGATTTGTGAGAATCTATAACTAGCTATGAATAGAAAAGTAAGTTCAATAAAATTTCAGTCTTGTTCAATAAAATGTCACGGAACAACCTCCTGTCGATAAGAGTTACATTTCAAATTGAGCAACGGGGGGTTACTCGAAATGTTATTTGAATCTATTCCCAATTTGAAAACTAACCTGAATAAAACCATGGTAATAATACTATCTTCTATAAGGCGAGCAACGCAAGAATGGTCTCAACCAGGACTTCATAAATTGAGTTTTCGATCCAATCTACCCATTTTATGTCATATCTAAGATGCTACAAATTGTGGCTTTTGTACAAACGGATAAATTTAATTTTTGTTTAAATATTTTAAAAAAAACTCAAAAGATATCCACAAATCAAACATGACAGATCGCAACATAATAACCAACCCTAAGCCAATAAAAAAACGTATTATGAGCTTTTTCGTAAATGAGAAAAATGTTATATTTTCTTTTTCTCCAATATGCAAACTTAGGAGCTGGTTGAATTAACAACTTGCTCACAAGCAGTGTTTGCTCCCGTTGACTGTTTGGGATCTCCAATCCCTTCTTCATTTGCTGTGTAAATATTGCTCCTGTAAGCTTTACACAGACGGATATACATAACAAATTAACACTATTTACAGAGTTACAAGAAAATACTATCCATTTAAAAAACTAAAAAAATGTTATGGCATCCAACTCATCAACTGAGATTTTACCACCATTATTTTTTTATTTATTTATTTATTTATAAGAAAAAAAGTTTTACATTACAAGTGAACATTATGTAAAGTTATACAAATTATTCATCATTATTCTACTACTCCATAAGTTAAGCTCTAGGAGCTCGTGTTTATGGGAGGAGTATTTACATGCAAAAAAAATTAAATATTCTAAATAAATATGTAATCAAAGACTTAAAATAAATACAAACATTATTTAACATAGCTATACAATTTAGGAAAAAATATGTTTTTGAATTACAATACCAATATACTATATATTTTAACTTTCAACATTGATAATACAGATTAAGTAATGGTAAACTAAGGGTACAATATATCATTATCTAATTTCAGGGATTTAATTATGCTAGTGATCTAACGTTGGAATAGGTTGGTACTTATTGATAGTGTGTATTAATTTGTATGACATCTGTATAGGATATATTTTTGTTTATGCGAAAAATACTAACAGTCGCTTTTGCAAATAATGCGCCATTAATTAATTTAATGAATGGCGGCTGGTGATGTTATTCAGGCTTCAGTTGAAAGTAAGTTTTTAAAAATGTTTTATGATTAAAATATAATGTATATGCAGAAATTGTAAAAAATGTTAAAAATAAAGAAGAGGTTTTTGATCCCTCTAAAGTTAAATAAAAAAACCAGCCGCTGATTCATAAATACGTAATAAGCTTGAATCAAGTAAAAAATATTTCAAGGTTTTTTTCCTCACATTTCCGCTACATCTTCATATTGTCATCCATCTGATCTCTTACCTGAAACAAACAAAAAAAAATATTAGATTGATATAAAATCCAGTATACTTTAATTAAATTAATAATAACACTTCTCTTGAGACATTAATACAATTTAAAGACTTGGGCATCAATTTTCAATCAAATCATTAATTTGTTAAACACATAACCGAAATATCTAATAATGGCTTACAGTTGTTGGGATTTATAACTAGACTAACTAGAAATTTCAACAATATTAATAATATTAAAATTTTATATTTTGCCTTTGTTAGAAGTCAACTTGCGTAGAACTTCCGATCTGAAACTCATATTACAATATTCATTCACAAGCTTTTGAAAGAATACAAAATAAATTATTATTTATCAAATTTTAAAATGCTTATTCCTGCATTTAAGTTAAACTATAACATTATTTTAAATGACATGCTTATGATAAAATTTTAAGACAGAAGGTTTTCCACTGACTTGGTATTTCTATATAAAATTTTAGATGACATAGTCGATAGTCCAGAATTGCTTTCATTGATAAGCTTTGTGATTCTACGATGTAAAACTGGAAGTTATTTCAGTGAATAAATTCTGGGACTAACTACTAAATATTTTCCTCTTTGGCCAAAATTAAGGGAAATAATTGTACCAGGTCAGTGGACATCTTCAATTTATCACTCATCAAATACAAAATGTTCTTATTGATGCAGTTAAATTATGTACAATAAATACTGCATAATTTTTCCTATTCATACGTAAAATCCCTAAAAAGGGGCGTTAATAAATAAATTAAAAAATACGAGTGTGCTTTAGAAAACATGACTGAAGTAAATACTTCTTTAGCTCCATCTATATGTATGTCCATATATATGTTTATATGTATAAAATATATACAATGTAAGCCGTGAGCATTGACGTCCGCTTCCACCCGCGTTTGGCGCGTCACTGGTATTTAAAAATATTGACTGATATATTATGCACTGGCTATGAGAGGAGAGAAAAAAATGTGCGCGCGAACTGCTCTCTCTTGCTTCTACACTGAGCCCGTTCGCCTCGCAAAGCATTTCAATTTTCGTTACACATTCGCCAGTTTACTCCTCAAGTCAAGCGTGCGTAAAGAAGTATTTACTTCAAAAAAATAGATGTCCGTGAATTGTTAGTCGCCAAACTTTCAACAAATCTATCATGGATGGCTTCAGTGCCTCGTCTTACTCATCTACTGGTAATGTCCCTAGTTCAAAACTTTACACATTACAAGTTGATGATAACTTTGATTGGCTTACATTTCAATAACACATAATAACATTCTAAGATGTTAATAGGGATTGATCAAGTATATTATGCAATATTTCAAATGTATGTCCCTCTTTGGCGGTTCACAGCGAGTTCATCGAAAACGAGTTCATCGGAAACGAGTTCAACCTAACCTAACCTTACCTCTCGTTGTCTTTTGTTCGATGAATTGATTTTCTTTCGATGAATTGATTTTCGATGATCTCGTCGGTTACCCTCTTTGGTAAACCTACCAAATGCTCCATTTTATTAATTTGCTTTTGTTCAGGACTTTGCGGGTTCAATTCTTGTGATTTTCTTTTGGTTTCACCTCTCGGGGTGATGTGCTTTTGTGATTGGTTTAGGTAAGTAACATCGGAAGATTTGTATTATGTCAATTGATAAAATGCCAAAATAAATCATTAAAGAATCAGCATCAGATCCAGTGGATCTTTACCATCACAATTGACTCACATCTCGCTGGCTGTTTACATTATTGTGCACTTTAAGCATTTTCAAAACGGTATTATTTCATTTTATTTATTTTTGGAACGATCACAACCCATTAATCAACCAATGAATGATTTAAGTATACTTTTTATCCACTGGAGCAACACAACTGGACAGAGCAATTAAAATATTTTTTTCTCGGATTGCTAAAGGAAATTTTTCCACCCACATTAAAAAAATCATACCTTTGAATTTGAATGTGGAGCATACAAACTGATTATAGTTCTATGTAGCCAATGAAATTCCCCTATCGTTTGTCTATTATCACATAATTGTTGGATTTGTAAAAAAATATATAATTAAATCTTTAACCTTAAAACATTTTAAATAATCTAGAGAATATTCATTTTGTTATATTTTGAATGTACAACATATCATATAGTCGTTTTAATAAAAAAAAAATTTGTTTAAATTTGCCACATTTTGGCAACAAAGCAATCTGAGGTTTTGGAAATAGTGCCATAATGTGGCAAAAAGCGCTCGAGTGGTTACACCAATTATCTTCCCTTAATTATTTTATCACCAATTAACTTAGGTACTATATAAATATTTTCAATCCATCTTTGAATACGCTAAATAATTGATCATCTAGTTTACCGAAACAACAGCTGGGAATTAGAGGCCACTATTCGTAATTTATCTCAACATATTTTAAATCTAAGGGATCTCAATAATTAATCTGTGTAACAATTTCACTAATCTCTCCTGATTTATGTCTAAACAATTTATTTTACGATGCGCAAGCAAAACATTAATATTAATATTCCTATGAAATATGCATTACATTACTGAGAAATTGTTGTTTATTTTCAGATAAACCAAATTAGTTTTTCCGCTCGGAACGATGGAACCGAATGAAATCATATAATAAAAATACTTGTTTGATCCGGAAATCACGATATGACATATCATATGATATATATATATATATATATATATATATATATATATATATATATATATACGGTTGAATTTATGGAATCAATAGCTTTTACTAATCGGATTTATAACAACTTCCATCAAA
The DNA here is from genome assembly GCA_951813805.1 of Limnephilus auricula. Taxonomy (NCBI): domain Eukaryota; kingdom Metazoa; phylum Arthropoda; class Insecta; order Trichoptera; family Limnephilidae; genus Limnephilus; species Limnephilus auricula. Next base: position 28,392,337 of record OX638391.1, read on the forward strand.
ACATCACATCATATCATACTACCCATTTCAATGAATGTAAATGTATTATCGATTTATTGCAATTTTATAGTATATTTCACGCACATGCATTACAAATAATTGGTGTTCTTAATTGGTTTACTATTGGAAAAACAGATATCCTACAAATCATATAAATTACAATGTTTTATTTTGTTATTAGTTACTGTCATAAAATATTATTTCTTTATCAACTTAATTTCGTAATGCGGTTTGGTTAACTTGTGCAAATATGACAGTTTTTATTTGAATAAATTATTTTGTCAAATCTAAAATGAGATACGCGTAGGGTAGAACATCACGGAGCAGAGTTAATGTAAATGCAATAATAACATCTTTATACATGCTATTTCTAGGGTCTCGGTGAATACGCGGGGACGTTCTTGAAAATATAATATCAAAAACCACGTTAACCTGTATGACATATGGTGTATTATTCTGGACATGTAGATTAACACAGCTACACACATCATGAGAAAATTTCATTTTCTTTTATTACAAAACTAGCGAGTAACCGGCATTCCACTTAAAGAAAGTGTTTGTGTTTTAAATATGTTTTTTTTAAAGTCCTTTTGGATAAACTATTTTTTTTCCGGCTGGTTCGTACACGAATAAATCAGAAGGTTTTCTGATTCGTGAGCAACAGGCCATATAGCTGTGAGTGTGATAAGAAAGGATTTTCCAATTTACCTCTTGCCTTCCCCTACCTTTACCTTTGAAATCCTTCCGTCTGCCCTTCCCTCGTCCCCTACCCCGTTATCACCCATCACCTGAGTGTCCTTTCCCATGCGTCCCGTTCCCTTCCCGTGTCTTATTCCCCTCTTGCGTTCCCCTTCCGCCTTGCCCGCCTTTTTTTACCTCTCCCTCCTGCATTCCCATTCCACCTTCCTTCGTTCTCCTTCCCCCTCCCAAAATTCCTCACCTGCACATCCCCCATTTGCTCCCTGCCGCTAAAATAAAATAATACATACCTTTTTAAAACAACTCGCGCGCTACTTATTGTAAGAATTTTATACAAATTTCATTACGCCAGAGCTCACTATTATATTCTAACTTAACGGTTTTTTTCAGCATGCCCACTTTTTGTAAGGTATGGGGGGGATATGTCCATATAATAAATATAAATCATCACTACTCTCATTAGAATCCCGAAGGAGATGAGTGAACTCTCCTTTGAAATAAATACAAAATTAGAACGGAAGTAAGTGCCTTGACGAAACTAATAATTTTGCTGGTGCAAAACTTTATCTAATTTTCTCACAGATGTTTGAGCGTAGTTTGCTTTTAACGTAAACACAAACGAGTAACCGAAGACTGAATCATTAATGAACTGGGAGCGGGTTGAGGATATCAACATCATATCCTTCGCGCTTTATTTTAAAGTGGGATTTACAATTAAGCAGCGTTTCGAAAACTACTGTTATAGAAGAACGAGATACCAGATAATTGTTTCCAAATAATTTATTAGCAAAGGTGAATGTCAAAAGAATTCATATTCTACGCTTTCGTATATGGCTCACGTATAGTATTTTTTACTTATAAACGCTTTTTAGAAGTTATGCTTTGAAATATTAAGAAAAATTTATTGTTCGCATAAGTACACAAGTAATATGAATATTAACAAATAGTTTTGTTAAGTAAATTTTTTTAATCTTTTAAGAAAGGCTAACAAATACAATATTGGATTGAATCACCGATGAAATATTGTATTTGTTAGCCTTTCTTGAAATATTAAAGTTTTTTAATTAACAAAACTATTTGTAAATATTCATATTGCTTGTCTACTTTCGCAAACCATAATTTTTTCTTAATATTTCAAAGCATAACTTGTAAAAAGCGTTTAAAAGTAAAACATATTATACGAGCGCCATCTACGAAAGCGTAGAATATGAATTCTTTTGACATTCACCCTTTATAAATTTTTGATAAGTACGGTATTTTCATGGGATGGACAATGTTCTATTGACTATGTTAATAGAGAGATGTTCTGCAATCATGATTTCAAACTTGGATTCGGATGCGAATGGTCAGATGCTACGTGTTTTTGGTATTAATTTATGGAATGGAAGCATGGGCGCTTACTGAAGAACTGATAAGGCGACTTGGGGCAGATGTGGATCTATAGAAGAATACTCAAAATAAGCTGGATGGACAGAGTTAAGAATGAAGATTTTACGGTTCGGATGAATAAAGAAAAATAATTTATTATAACAATAAAAATCCGAAAACTTCAATATCTAGGACACGTGATGAGACATCTGGAAAAGTACGAGATCTTACATCTAATAATGCTGGGAAAGATTGCCGAAAGACGCCCTGGAAGAAGGAAGACATCACGGCTGAAAATCCTGAGACTACGGTTTGGCCAGTCTTCTGTAGAGCTGTTCCGGGCTGCAGTAAACAAAGTCCAAATAGCCAACATGATAGCCAACGTCCGTTGAACGGACAGGGCATGAGAAGAAGATAGTACTTATATGTAGATAAAAAAACATTTTCCAATTTGTATTGAAAAGTATTTTTATTTGAAAAAAAAACGTATTTTTGAAAAAATATCAATTAATTAATTACGTTCTTGCTACAGTAGTTATGATAGAATACGATATAGAATAAAGAAAACAAGTGTCAAATCTTTGGTTGATCGGGCCTTAAATTTCCAAATTAAACTGTGTTTACCAAATACAAATCTGATGGGGATCTAGGATGTCAGGCGAGCATAAGTGAGAATGCGTGATAAATGGAAGAATTATTTTTATTCAAATTAGAAGGAAAGGCACTTTCTTCTTTATTCTATGGATCATCACCTGCGAATAGTGCGTAATTATTTCACGTGAAATAAACTATATCGGGAAAAATGGATAAAGCACCAAACAGCTGCGACATTTAAGATGAACCTACACAATAAACTATATTGTTTGTTTTTGCTTGTATTCGTCAAAAAAATAATTTATTGTGTGGCTTAATCTTTAACATCTCAGCTGTACGGCGTTTTATCCATTTTTCTTTCCAGCGTTGATATACATTGAACCGGTTTTCTTTAAAATGTAAATGAAACTATAAAAATAAATCTTCATATTATGCTTGTCTAGTTAAGCACATAGCTATCAAAAATGCATTTGAGTAAAACAAGATTATGAAGAAATATTAATTTTTAGTGAGTTAGCTAAATTCAACAAAAGTTTCCACAATCATAACTGTGCACTGCAAAATCGAAATCAATATTTGAAAGTATAGGGATACCTAGGTAGGTATCTATTAGCGAAATGAAAATCAATATGTGGGTATTTATTTCAAGATTTCAAAAGGAACCTTTGAAAGGAATCTATTTTGTGTAATAAAAACAATTCTGCAAATATCGAGGAAATTTAATGTTTATATCGAGCTGAAATATTGTTCTGTTCGATTGCCAATTCCCTGACACAACATTGCCCCGAGGCAGTACGTAAAAGTAATAACTTCATTCAGAATATTTTACCAAAAATATTACATTGGGTTTAATATTTCCTAAGAGTTCACAAAAATTTATGTAATGAATTGTTTTTTTAGCATTCTCAAGCTGCAAAGAAAAACATTAATTTTAAAAACAGTCTTGCTTTCTTGTATCTACATATTATATAAAAAAAATCATTCTTAAGCAAGTTTTATACAATGAGATATTTTTCCGTACTAGAAGTGCTTTCCATTACCTTTTGATTCTAGTTCGTTTAGCACGCGTTTTGTCTCTCTTACACTTGCCTGACATCGTATATTACCATACCATTTGAATTTCGTAATCATGGTAAAATACAGTTTTGTATTGGATATTGAAGGCCTGAAAGGAAAAAAATTATGGACCACGAAACAGGCCCACAAGGCATTTTTTATTTGGTTCTTTATTCCACAGTCCATACTATTAATTTTACCTTACTTACACTTGGAATATTTAAGAAAATGCATGATTTTATTTCTTTTAAATATTCGCATATTAACTATTTTAATTAAAGTAATTAGAAAATAAATTACTTTGCATACACTGTTTTATTTAATCAAAATTATCAATACGTTTCTTTGTCAGGATAAAATTATAATTTGTTTAAATTTTATTTTAAATTTTTGTTTTATCCTGACAGTGTCTCTATTGTCTTCGAAACACGTAGATAATTTTTATTAATAACTCAGGTACGGGCCATACGTCATTCCTATCGTGAAAACAAGCTTATGTGTCCAAGCGGTTAAATAAGTGGTGTATACAAAGTTATTTGTCTTCATTTAATTAATTTTATATCTGCTTCCATCTTGAAAGGGTAAGTAATAGTATACAGTAAGTAACACAGTTCGATCTGACTAGCTATGTGATGCAATAATGAACTCTAAAGTATCTTTCTCTGAGAGCGTATTATCGCGTACCATTGTCAGGTGGTATAAAATGTTGTTATTCTGTCTGAGTGGATAGAAAATTCACAACTTTTAGAAAAAATCTTTAACTTTTAATCAATGTTGAGTATTGCGTAGTCATATAATCACATGTGTAGGGTAGATAAAAGCAGATTAATAAATATAAACTTTTAGTTTTTTTATGTATTAGGTATATATGAAATTATACACTTTTAAAAAAACATTATAACAGAGAGTCCAAATGTAGACGTAAACATTTGTGTCAACTATAAAAAAAACATTGGAACTTTCAGTAGAAATTGCAGAGTGGAGCCCAAACTAACGTCGCAATAAAGAAAGATAATTATTCCACGAAGTATTCAAATATCCTTCGGTAAAATGATTGTAATAAAACTAGTAGAAATCTACCTAGTTTTTTTTGTGAAAGTATCGAAGTGCAATTAAATAGAGGCAAATAAATTCCTAGAATGCTTTTCAATCTGCAAGTGAAAAACAGTATCTACTTACTGTATATCAACGTAAATAAATTAAGCTTTTGACAGGATATTATTTTCAAACTGATTTTTCGAAATGTACAATAAGAATCTCCCAACCTGAAAATATTGTAATATATTCTCCATTTCTTGTATCCAAGAATATTATAAAAACAATTATTTTCTCAAAATATCTGAATATCTCTGAAGTATATTTAAAAACTGTTATTTTATTCAAAATAAAGTATGAAATCTTTTTATTCATGCAGCATTATACTGCTTGATTTTGCTTCAGTTTCAATCAAGTTCTTACAAAATGTGAAAATGAAAACCCTAAACCAAAAAAAAATAATTTATTGTCTTTTTTTTTTATAGAAAAATTATCATTTCAGAACGATAAAATGAAATTTTCAATCAAAAGTAGTATGTTGAAATTCAAGAAATAAAAATTATTGCAAATATTGCAATTTCAGAGTCCGCGTTCCGGCTGGGAATTCCGATTTTTTTACCGATTTATAACATATGTCCCTTGAACAGCTTACGTTTCTAAGTTCTAAAAATATATATGTTCTTTTTTAAGATAATTTCTGGATACTGTAGAGCCGAAACGGTAATCACGTAAAATTCCCTAGATTGAAAAAAAATCGCAAAGTATGCCGCGAAAACTTTATTTTGCGCATCATTGGTTAAAAAAAAATACACAGTTTTTTTTTGCAAGCTTCTTAAGGTATTTTCGCTTGATATTTATTATTTTTATTATTAGCGCGCTCCCTCCAACATTCGTAATGTCTTATCACTGCTTCTTCTTCTTCTTTTTGAACATGTTCAAGGAGTAAGTGTAAATAATATTAAATAATTAATATTACATTAATAATATAAAATATTACCATTTATTATTTCGGCTACTGGCCTTTTAATGAGAAAGCCTAGCTCTCTCATTAAAAGTTATCATATCTAAGTTATTTTTTTAATTTTGTCATGTAAAACTATATCGGGTCTATTATGACCAATTGGTCTGTCTATTAGTATAGTTTTATCAGAGTATATTTTAAAGAAATTATTTTCTAAAGATGAATTAGGTTCTTATTCATAATAGGGTACTATATTATGACAGTCAATCAAGTTATGTTTAATTACCAAACTTTGGTGAATTATTTTTTCCTTTATGTAATAATATATTATAATTGCTTTATTATTATGTCTTTTCTTTATTTATTTAAATTTCTTTTTTTTTCTCTGTACACTTACTTATGTTTTATATTTCGTGTCTTATTTTTCTCTTTGATTATTATCATTATTTCTGTTTTTTCACTACTAGCATCTCCTCCTAGTAACAACTAAACCTTAATTACGCATGCTGTAAACATTTTTAATTGTGCATGTTCCAACGTAATAATATTAGTGTAATAATTGTTAATACTCTGTAAATGTTTCGAACGATAAATAAATAAATAACTAAATAAACACACATTTATTTTCCTACTACAAATAATATGTCACAACATAATGGCAAATTCAACTTAGGTACTGAATTTAAAAAATAATTAATGTTATTGTTTTTCATATAAAATTGTTATTTCAATGTCAATATAAATATAATAACTAAAAAACAGAACATAATTCAATAACAACTGGGGTTACGGCTGCAGGAACATGTATCAGCCTACATAGCAAAAATATTGTAACATTACCTTTTTCCTCATGCACAAAGAGTCAGAAAGATAGGTCATAACGAAATTCTCACTTGCAAGATTATGTATGAAACAACTCCGTTGAAACTATTCCCTCTTTCTCACAACAGCGAGGTAGAAAGAGAGGTCAAACTGGATCTCTCAGCAGCAGAACTATGAATGAAACCAATCCATTGTAATAACTCCCTCTTTCTCATAATCAACAAGTTAGAAAGAGAGGTTACAAATAATAACTAGGGAGGTCGTATAAACGAGAATCTACTGTGAAAATAATTGGACCAACAAGGCACGGGGGAAAAGTCATAGCCAGGCCGAGACCCCTCCCCCTTTCGACCCAAACCTGCAACGTTCTCCCCACCCAAAGAGATGCGGTTAGTCTATGAATGGTAATCGGAATTTTCAAGAGCTAATTAGAATCTGAGTAATTATACAGTAATGACCGGTGTTACAGATTAATCGAGTTACTCGAGAAAGGAATATTATCATATTATGGGGGCAGTATACTCATTATTTCACAATTATTCTAATCATCTAACAAAACATTTTTATTAATTACTGAAAAAAACTTGGTAATTTTATTTTTAATTCATCACTTAAAATAATATTATTACCTTCCAGGAGATTTTCAGGGATGTGCAATGAAATGATATCGATAAAATTGATGAATATATGAAAGTCCATGAAAAATTGATGAAACAAAATATGGCTACACCCTGCCCATTTTTTGTAGTAGTTAATTTTCATAGGTAACATTAAAATGCGAATAAAAAATACCATGATACTCATACAAAAACCATGAAAACAACCTTTTATACTCCGAAGGTTCAAGGCCAGAACAGCCAACCAATGGAATTTTCACTTATTCTACTCTTTTAACTTTATATTTTATATTTATATATTTATATTTATATAATACATGTTACAAAATTGTGACATTTACATAAAGTTGATATATTAAATCACCATACTAGGCGGCTGCCTGTATCATGGTGACCAATATAGTATAGTTACATTGTATGAAATATGAAGTCTAGTGTAAACATGAACATATGTTTTATAAGTCCATTTTATACTTTAGGTACTTGGAAATATAGTATTTGTTTTTATATTACTTACACACAGGCAGTGCCTTAGTGGGTTTTCATTTCTTGTTTATACTATTTGTTATTACATATATTGTTTTTATATACTATTTGTTATTATATATTATTTGTATAAAGAAATGGAAATAAATAAAGTTAAATAAAAAAATATATATATATATAAAAAAAAATTCCAATGATCTAGAAATGTGTAGACCCATATTAAAAATTTTAAAAAAGCTTTACCGATTTTAGTTTGATTGGATTCTTTTAGAGATCAAAATAAACTTTTTTTATATTAGTTGTTTGTATTATTCTCTTCAAACAAGTCGCGTAATTAACAATAACTTTTTAACAAATACTCCATTCAAATATATTGCATGGTTATTGAAAACGCAGCACTTCCTTCGTTTATTTTTTTGTATTAACTCCACATGAGAGGCGTTGAGGGAAATATGTATCCCCAGGGCCTACGTCGTCTTACGGGATGCTTTGTGGAGGGACTTTTAAAGGAAAGAAAGTAGAGGAGGTTCTGTGAAGGAAAAGGTTATTATTTATTTATTTATTTTTCGTGTTCTCCGTAAAACTGTTAGACACCAATATATCATGGAGAAGATTTCAAATTAAAAAGTGTACAGAGGCAGTTTTACTATTTTGTGACATGTGTAAAAAGTCGATGTGTTCCTCCGTCATTATTTGTATAAAATACGATGTTTTTTTAAAATGATTTTCAACTATGTAATTATTGTTTTTTCGCACCCATAAAATTATGTCCCGTCTTTCCGGTTTACAAAAAATGGTCCGGTTTTTTCGGATTGAAATTTTTTAAAAAATCGTCAGGTTTTCAAAAATGTCTTAGAATACTTGCCCAAACCAGATATTTTTTTAAATGTGATGCAAGTGGCCTGTTGAAAAGAACTCAGTAGTTGTCTTCCCTTACACAATTCGTATTCGACATTGGGCGATCACTAAAAAGGAGTCTACGTTTTATAAATTTAAAAATAAATATTACCCTAGAATATATAAATTTTAATGTTTTATTAAATGCTTCATAAATAGATACATACAAGATTGAGATTTACTAAAAAGCAATACGTAAAAAGTAACTTTTTTTCTCTATATAATGCTTCTATTTTAAATAAAAAGTTTATTATTGAAGAAGAAGATAACAATAATAATCTATTTTTTTTAAATGTGAAAATAAACAAGACACAGAAAAATAAAAAAGATAACGGTCGCAACTGGGACCCAGAACCTTACGTCTTACCGTGACGTACACCTCTACCAATCGGGCTACTGCGATCTTATATGAGACTGTCGTACTTGTCAACTTCATATTTCAAATTTCAGAATTAACAATATTATCTTCGACTAATATTTTTTTCAATATTATTGGCAACTACTTTTATTATTGGAAACAAGTATTCGAAGAATGTATTTGTTACCTAGATAGTGTCTCGGATAAATATATCCGATTTTATTTTTATAGAACACCTGTTGACTTTTTATAAAAGTCTAAATGAATATTCATATTTTTATTAGAAAAACTGTCTTTTTTTACTTTTGAAGGTTATTCCCATCAAAGTAATATATCATTGAAGAAGAAGATAACAATAATAATCTAATTTTTTAAAATATGAAAATAAACAAGTCAGAAAAATAATCAAAGATAACGTCCCAGTTGCGACCGTCAAAAAAAGTTACTTGTCAAAAAATTTGTTTGCCTTCCTTCTCAGGTTCAAACTCATTATTTCTCGTGTTACACGTAAAATACCTTTGGACTTTAAAAGCCTTACTAAGAAATGTATTTTAAACTTTAGACAGCTGATACCAACCAATACATAAATGGGTTTTATCAATAAAGGGGTAAAAAAAAATATCGCTTCTAACGAGGAGCCGAACAGTATATTCTGCAAATTAATTTAGACACAATATTTCCGATCAATTATTTGAATCAATCAAATTAACCACGAAATTAAATTCTACCGCCAATTCTGAGTGCAGCTCCAAATTAAGTCCCGGGAATACTCATTATAATGAGTAACATTGAATTATTATTATTATTTATTCCCGGGACTTAATTTGGCATCAAGTAAGTTAATTTGAACTGTTCACGAATGTAAATGCATTTATGTTTTCAATAGATCTGAGAGGATGTTCGTCGGGAAATATTTACCATTCTGTAAATATCGCCCTTGTAAAACTAAGGAATTTACCATTAGTTAAATAATTACAGTTGCAGATTTCCGGGAATTTCTTTGGCGAAAACATTAATTATAAAACAGGAAATAAAGCTGCGCGTGCAGTTGGCAAAGTTTAAATTCAGTCAGAGTAATTATTCCATCGCTTTGTATCATGTAACGTCAATCAATATTATGGAAATATTATTCATTTCAGTATTGAGCAAGAACGTGATTGAGTTGAGAAAATAAAACGGTTTATAACGAAGATCGTAAGATTGATAAACTACAGAGGTTATATTGAATTGTTATGAAAGTTTTCCTTTACAGTATGTTGGCTTAACTAATGAAAACAGGAGTGAAGCTTCTCGTGTGGTTGAGAGATCCAAATGAGAGAATTGGATCATTTCTCAAACAAGCCTTCATAATATTAACATGTTGCATTAGCCAGCTTTGTTTGAGTTACAATGGTCAGTTTGTACAATTATTGAAAAATGTTCTTATTGGTGGAACAAACGTAATGCGTTTTTCTTTAACAATGCGACTTCCAAATTTAAGTGCATTAACGGTGCGATATTCGCTGGAAAGCAAAAAAAAAAAATTATTTAAAGCCATTTTTGAAGTATATTAGTTTATTTATCTCGATTCAGCATCATGGCCTCCTTGGGTGGAGATCCTAAATCTTGATTTGATTACTCATATTGTAAGAATCAGGAAAGACTAAAGCTTAAAAGAAAGACGGCAGCAAAACGTCAACCGTAAATAAAAATTGGCCCTGTATTTGACGTATCTTGATTACATGCGTATTGAATGCAAAGAATTCAAGTTGGAACTTCCTTCGAAATACATAAAACACAGAAAAAAAGATAGATAGCTCTACTCTTTAAGCAATAGGCTCGCAAATATATCAATATTAATTTTCTTAGCAGTTTAAATATTCTTCCCGTATTGGAGATGAGCAACGTGCACAGTGAGCGAGTGCACTTAATTGTAATAGTGGCGCGGCCGCTGCATACCGCCGAGAAAGTCACCGGTTTCCCTTATATGGAAGCGCTTTCCTCGAGCACAGCAGGGGCCCGCACACTGCGGTCTCCGTTCGTCTGCAAGAGGCCCGAAAGGCACCCGCGCATTGGATACAGACGGCGCGGCAGAATGTGAAGTGATGAATAAACATAATATACGATTTGTTGACAGGGCTGACTTTTGATTGACGAATAAAAAATATTTGTTCGTATGAAGCAGTTACTTTGTGATGTGACATTATAATTTAAAATAAAACAATAACTTTGTATACACCACTTTTATTTTTTTATACTTAATGCCGACCGGGTTTCGCTACAACCGTAGCTTCTTCAGGGCAGTATAATCTCTACTAATATCTAATATCTAACATGTGTTGTTATAATGTATTCAGGGGATTGAAGAAATGGGCTGGGTTCCGCCGGTGCAGGACGTAATTGGAGTAAGGGACTGGGGGTTGGAAAGTGAATGTTCTTTGTCAATGGGGAACAACCTAAGTATCGGACTTTTATTTAAATTTATTTGATTGTTTATTACTTTTCTATTAGTGTTTATGGCTTTCCTTAGTTCTAGGGCTTCTAAATTATCCAATCTGATACCTATTTCGTTTTTGTGCAATAACGTTACGCCTGTATTTTTATTAAATGTATGGTCTGTTTCTATAAGATGGTTTGCAAATTCTGAGAATCCGGTACTGTGTAAACATCTTAGGTGTTCCTTGACACGAGTATTAATATTTCTTGCAGTTTTGCCAATGTAAAATGCGGGGCAATCGCTACATTGAAGTGAATAGATACCCGAATGGCCGAAGCTATCTTCTTTGTCTTTACCGTTCATAAAAGCATAAAAAATCTCCCAGTAGACATCAAACCAGCATTTTACACTAATAATAGTATAGGTAAACTTTTAATGAACGGTAAAGACAAAGAAGATAGCTTCGGCCATTCGGGTATCTATTCACTTCAATGTAGCGATTGCCCCGCATTTTACATTGGCAAAACTGCAAGAAATATTAATACTCGTGTCAAGGAACACCTAAGATGTTTACACAGTACCGGATTCTCAGAATTTGCAAACCATCTTATAGAAACAGACCATACATTTAATAAAAATACAGGCGTAACGTTATTGCACAAAAACGAAATAGGTATCAGATTGGATAATTTAGAAGCCCTAGAACTAAGGAAAGCCATAAACACTAATAGAAAAGTAATAAACAATCAAATAAATTTAAATAAAAGTCCGATACTTAGGTTGTTCCCCATTGACAAAGAACATTCACTTTCCAACCCCCAGTCCCTTACTCCAATTACGTCCTGCACCGGCGGAACCCAGCCCATTTCTTCAATCCCCTGAATACATTATAACAACACATGTTAGATATTAGATATTAGTAGAGATTATACTGCCCTGAAGAAGCTACGGTTGTAGCGAAACCCGGTCGGCATTAAGTATAAAAAAATAAAAGTGGTGTATACAAAGTTATTGTTTTATTTTAAAAAATAAAAAATATATTATATAATGAATGTTGCCTACCTACCATTAATACAGTACTTGCTTTACCTTCTACGTTCGTGGACCACGGGTGAAACCTACCGCGTTGAGACAATACACAGTTTCTGCCGGGTCTCAAACTGTTGGGCTTACTTGCCGTATGTAGGCCACTTAAACAAATAATGTACCGTCAGTGACTGCAATGTAATAAAGTTACAATTACACCTAGGGATTCATTTGCATGATATTAAGATACTTCTTTATTTAAATCGGTAGCAATTTTGTAATTTAGTCAACTATACTAAATTTTGAATATAATCGTTTATACACGTGGTTCGGAATCTCGTGGCACAAGCGGAAAACTGGTAAATCTACATCACATCAGAAGAAAATTTTGTTGTACAACTTCTTTTGTTTATTCTCTTAACTGCCAGGGGGCAGAAGGAAGGGAAACTAAACAAAATCATAAATTGAGAACAGGAAGGTTTTGGGTATTCAGATCTGGTAATTAAAAATAGCTAATTCATTTTTCGTAAAAACATAAAATTCCGACGTGCGACTAACCAATCGACCCACACTCACAGTATATGATAGTGGTTTCAGCCAGCAGAGAGTTGAACGTTCAGCTGGGTTGGACGCTGGCGATTTGGACAACTCTACGGCGATCCGCCCACTAAGGCAACTGAAAACTGTCAACTGACAACTGTCTTTGTATGACAATGTGATGGCCCGCACACTACACAATCACTCAAACACCCGTTGTCAATGGTAACGCAAGCGGTAACTCGCGACTTGCACTGATTGGGGTGGCCGGCCGTTGCTAGTTGCCAGCTGTCAGCTGATTGTTCTTCGTCTATGGTTAAACAAGCTTTTTGACCAATCAAGACAGAGAAATCAGCCGGTTTTAGTTGGTTTTCAGTTGCCTCGTCAGCGGAGCGCCTACCAACTAACCGATTACATCGAACTTTTGTTTTACCGGAGAAAAGTGATAAGTACCTACTATCTTCTATTCTGGAAATTGTCTCTACAAAATAATTTTATGTCGAAACCTCCGATCAAATTTATTTTAATACCACACCTAGCGGTGAAAATCAATCCTTTTAGATCCACCAAACAAAATACGAAGTTTTTTCACGAACAGTTTTAACCCAATCATTCTAATTCGCTAACGACCCACCATTGAGTGCTTCAAATGGACGCGGACGTGAAATCGATCCTAAATGTATCAACATTTTCAAATTCTTTTCGTCCCTTTTTGTTTTGCCGCATACTGTATCCGCCAATAGCGCTTTCAACTCGCATCCTGTGAGGACGAAAAAAATGTTCAGTGAAGCATGTTTTCATAATGTTCATCGGTTACTCGATATTACAGCCATAGCTCTATTATATCACATATTGGTTTATCAAAACTCCTGCAAATAACATAATATTCGATCGGAAATAATATGTCCAGTTTTGTTTTTTAGGTTTGGTAGATTATTATTTTTGCGCATGCCAACCATTTCCCGTAGTTCTATAATATTCGTTATTTATCCTTAAAGGGTCACCTCATTGATTAAACATTGGTCACATTATTTGTTTTTTTGCGTAATGGGATTTTTCGACACGGTATTTTTTTATTTTTTTATTTATTGATACAATATTTTTACATTTAACAATAAAATTCAATAATGTTGGCCTCACTAGGTGGTTTACCCGTGCTGAGGCCTCATGTGGTATGCATTCATGTTGTGCAAAATTTGACGCCCGAATAACCATATTTCATTCATTTCTCTTCTGATTCAAAGATATCTCACTGGAATTTATTTATTTATATTTAAACGCCCGTAGGGCTTTTACATACATAAAGCAATACATGTGTCGATTAATTACAGTGAAGAGTTAGAAGGAATGAACTTCAATGTGGTTTTAAAATAGAAACACGTAATTTTCCGACTGAATCCACGAATTTGCAATCCTTTTTAGTATATTCGTGAGCATGACAGAATTCAAAAATATGATCGAATTTAATTTAGTGGTTCGCCACGTTTGGTGACTTAGCAGGGGTGCCCGGATTCACGGGACGAGGTTTGTCTGGATCTTGACGGTGAATGCGTTTGCCCACCTACTGCTTTGCGAGCCAGATCAGGAGAGACTGGTTGAGGGAGACTTGATTTAGACCTCTCCAGCCAGACTCATTTGACCCATCACCTTGCATTGCAGTGAGAGGGATGGATTCGTACATTAGTCTCTCCTAGACACATTGACCCCCAGATTCCTACCCACCCCTCTCACCTTTTTCCTTCCCAGAACTCCATTCCTTCCTTTCCCTTAAAAGACCATCCAAACAGCATCCCCAAAGATGACATAGGCCCTGAGGGATTTTTTTTCCTCAGGGCCTCCTGTGTGGACCTAACGTAAAAAAAAAAACTAGGTATTTTTCCTATCGATTGATTTTAATAATAAAGTGCAGATTTTTAAAAATATCTCGAGGGAAATTTTCAGAATGATTTTCATTTTATTTTTGAGATTCTAAAAATTTAACATGAAATTGTAAAATATTTTATATTGCTTACATTAGAAATATTAATATTTTATTGGTAATGGTGTTTTTTTTCAAGCACGACAAATAATGTCATGTTTCAAAATATTTTGAATCCTATTTTATTTTAGTGATTTATTTTTAGGTATTATGCAATGTTGTCCTACCGCCTTCTTTAACCAACGTTTCGGACAGCAGTACAGTGTCCGTCATCAGGGAATATGTCTAATGGAAGATTGTGGTGAAGTGTATGATTTTATATGTAGATACGTAATCCTAACTTGTCATTGACTGTATATGCTACATTGACACTTATTTTAGCATTATTTTTAAAAACAATACTTCGCCTATCAATAGTCAACGTTTGTATGCCGTGGATTCAGTGGATAGATCATAATATGCAAAATATAATTTTTTCAAAAATTCATAAATAATAAAATTGACGTTAACGTAGATCAGAAGTTAGAACTTATTATTTTTTGTTTGATTCAGAACAATGAGAAAGAGTAAAATACTTGCCTCTGCAAAGGATGAAATTTATTAAACGGGATAATAACATCCGCTATGAGAAAAATACTAGCATATTAAAGAAAGCCCCTCGCGTTAGCTTAGATAGGTACCTACGTATACATAATTCATTCCTTGTGAACCTAAGCCCCGCTCCAAGATATTATTATAATATGATATTCTTAAGTAGTTAGTGTTGTGAATACTTCAAGCAATGTAACTGGCATTTTTCAGTATAAAGTTTGCGAATCATATCATATAAATTTGTTTGTTATAACGCCTTCGAACTTTGATATAATTTTCGTTGTTTGTTTTTGGGGTGTTATGCCGTGTTGCGCTACCTCCTTCTTTAGCCGACGTTTCGGATAGGGTTGCATCAGCATCATCAGGGCAGATCCGGCAGATCCGACAATCGTCACATCGACCACACCGACAAATCGTCGGATCTGCCGGATCTGCCCTGATGTTGGACACTGCAACGCTGTCCGAAACGTCGGCTAAAGAAGGAAGTAGCGCAGCTCTGCATAACACCCCAAAAACAAACAACGAAAATGCTTTTGGCCATGAAAATCTAAAAACGTATCTTTGTATATAATTGCCAAACGGAAACCAAAAATGTGCAAAAATTGACGCCCTGAATAAATAAATTTCATTCATTTCTCTTCTGATTCAAAGATCTCTCACTGGAATGAATTTCAATGTGATTTTAAAATAGAAACAGGTAATTTTCCGACTCAATCCACGAATTTGCAATCCTTTTTAGTACATCGTGAGTATGACAGAATTAAAAAATATGATAGAATTAAATTTTGAGCATCTAGGTATTTTTCCTATCGACTGATTTTAATAATAAAGTGCAGATTTTTAAAAATACGTTTGATGATATTCATAATATCATAATGATTTTCATTTTATTTTTGAGATTCTAAAAATTCCCAATCCAATATATTATTATAATTTGATATTCTTAAGTAGTTAGGTGTTGTGAATACTTCAAGCAATGTAACTGGCATTTTTCAGTGTAAAGTTTGCAAAACATATCATATAAATTTGTTTGTTATAACGCCTTCGAACTTTTAAATATAAGTGCCCAACGAAACCAGCATTGTGATATTATGATTTATTAATGTATTGATAATTGAAACATATTTTTTGTTAAAATATACAATGATTTGTATGCACTAATGCTAACAATATTATTGTACAGTAATTTTTAAATTGAAATATTTAAAACTGACGAAAATATCATATGAATATGGGGGGTATATAATATTATCTAAACATTGAAAACCAACGTAAATATGTTATAATTCACGAACCGTTAGATAAATAAATAAAATTATAAATTATTTTTTTAAATTGATAAACTAATGTTTAAGACAAGATTTTTTATGCATAGCACAAAGGGTAACAATTATTATAAGCAATAATTATTAGCCTGAAACACTCATCAATATTGAAACCTCTCCCGATAATTGTTGAATGAAACACTAGGTATATATTGAATCATTTGGCGGGTAGGAGGTATCCCGCCGTAGCTTAATGGTAGAGCTCCTGTCCGGCAAACAGAGGGGGGCGGGTTCGAGTCCCGTCGGCGACATATATCTTTTCTCGGGAGAGGATTCAATATTGATGAGTGTTTCAGGCTAATAATTATTGCTTATAATAAAAATTATAAATCTTCTAATTTTATAAATCTTCAACCATAGCGTACACAGACTAGTAGGCATATTAGAAAAGTTCTAATTGTGTGAATTATTACATATAATAAAATAAATTTCTTCCATATATTTGAGTATACACACAAAATAAAGGTATGTATAAGTCACGAAGGCGTAGAACCTAAGCCAAAGGTTACTTCAAATAATTGTGCCCAACGGATTTTCTGTTGGTGTGTATTTTAATATATTTTCTAGGATTAGCACATTTAGAATAAGTTAAAACTGGCTAGACACGCAAATTGCCATTTTCCTATACAAGTTGTTCCCGTCGTGTTGTAGCCAACAGACCGTGGTCAGCGACAGTACTTAAATCAATAGGAGCGAAATGCAATGTCCGCTATACAATATTATTTCTGTTTTATGTTTCTGATCCTTCGAATTTAAATAAGACGTAACAACAGTCGTCCGGCGCCGGCTGTTCATATTAATAAAGCTATCGAAATGACGGTGAAACGAAAATAGAATATTGTTTTCTTAAAACAAAGCAGAAAGTAATGAAATAAAAAGTTTAATATTTTCAATTCAAATAAATGTTGCTTGAAATGACTTGAGAAACTGATTGTAATCGAGAAAAATATATAACCAAAATAAATATTAATTAATTTTTCTAAATATAAGAATGGAGATTATATATATGTTAATCAAATATGCGTGGTAATAAAATAATATTATTTTTGGTAGTTATACAAAATATGAGGCTTAGTATCGTCCTGGTGAAAGACATCCGTGAGAATCGAAAGTCGTATGAGATGACTTTAGTCGCGTTCCAACATCACTTACCTACACATACTCTCCTTGATGAAGTTATACGCCAAATCACTATTTCGATTTATCTTTACTACGAATTGGTTTACATTATAAATACGAAAAAAATATGTTTTGAGTACATTGAAGCTCTTCCTACCTTTTCAAGGATTGGAATTAAAATAAAATTATCAATTACGTTACAAAAAATATAAGCGCATAGTACTAAATAATTGTTTTTTTTTTCATTAGATAAATATGAAGTTATATAAGAAACAACTTTTTAAAAATACCCCTTTATGGCTAAGATTATTTTTGACTTTATTGATTGGCCAACTTTTTTTCGTTCTTGTAAAATTATTTTCATCAACTTTTATTATCAACTTTTTTTCGTTCTTGTAAAATTATTCATAAAAAAAATAAAAATAAAACTTTTTCCAATACCAAATACCTAATACCAAAAATTGGCGGAGTTTTCAATGGGTAAGAAGTCGAATATTTCTAAAAAACTAACTAACTAAGTTTGTTAGTTTATTATTTTATTTTGTTATTTCTGGCGTTTATATTCCTCTTAAACACACGCCATATGAGTAACTTTCCGCGCTGTTGAATTAAAACTTCTTTACTGTTGTGGTGGGTATTACTAAAACGGTTCAATTACTGCCATCTATGTTTGTATCAATTTTTAAATTCTTCTGTAGACATGAATATCTACAGATGAACGGATACACAGCTACAGCTGTTGAGTTTAGTCGTGGATTGAGAAATGCAATATCTTTTCCATTGGAAAACGTTACTTCCGTCCGAAAAACATCTGAATTACTAGTCATATCGCGCCTAAAGGAGATTTACCTCAATAAAATTAAAAAAACAGAGTAATAGTTTTATTTTGGAATTTTCACAAAAAGGTTTACTGCAATAATAAAAAAAAAACTCAAACTTTGATACCATTTAGTTCACCCATTAGCCAAGCAAATAACAGGACATGGGTATTGACCGGATATGATTAGTTAGATTTCCGAAATACCTATTTATCCTGAATTTTTCGCCTCACGAGGTTTCAATCTATTGGGGTTGTTACATGTGGCACCGAAAGTATATCGCGTATTCCACGTAAGAGAAAAAAATGCTTTTACATAAATATTTAACTTTCTACTTTTCGTAATCTTTATATATGAAACTGTAATAATTTAAGCTACTACTACTACTCTCAATTCTTGGTCTATTTCAGAATATCGTTCGCCCACATTCTCTATGGGAATTTATGGCGAGCGGTATGCTGACATAGGCCAAGCCACAAACTTAAAAGTCGTAACAGTAGAAAGAATATTATACTTGCGCTTTTCCTGAACAGACTTTCCAAAAAGTGATGAACCCGGGAAGTTTTCCTTACCTGGAAAAAAAGTTATAATTAGTTCAGAGGCAAACAATTAATCAAAGTAATAGAAATCATATCAATTTACAATATTGTTAATTAACAACATCGTCCATTTACAAGAAACATCCAACAAGCAGCGCATTTTGCTATTTAGCAAAAGAGAAAGTTAAACGCGGTATCTAGGGGAAAATGGCTATATTCGTGAAAGAAGACTGAAATTAGTATAAATATTAATTTTTATCGTCTAATTTTTAAATTTCATTCTGTTATAATTGACGTTTACCTAGTACGTCAAAAAAGTTTATTACATTTAAGGTGGTTTACTGTTCGATTTGCATACGACGGATGGCTGAGTTTGTTGCTCCTCCCCAAACAATTATTCCATATTATATAATGGATTGAAAAAGTGCAAAATATGTGTATTTTACGTTCGTTTTAGTTTATATATGATTGTTACGTTTAGGAAAATGTGTATTATTTTATTATAAAAAAAATATGCGTATCCGTAGCACGTTTACCGTCAACTTATATTGAAAGCCTTCTCGGCGCTTTATAGGCTAAACATAAGCTTCCTTCTAACAAAATCAGAATACAAAATCGAATCTGAAATTCATTGTGCACAGGTGTCCACAAATGGCATCGAAACTCGGTGATGAAACGCAGCAAATTGGTTCCCAAAGAGTAGGTACCCGCTGAACAACAGATGGTCACTCCCACGGTGGAAGGTGCGCCCTCTCGTGTGACACTTCGCTATGCACTCTACTCATTGCTTCAGCATTATTACTAAAATCTCCTCTTTCTGTAGGCTATGCTAATACTATTCTCTTATATTATACTCTATTCAAAGATAAAAGCAAAATATACTGTAGGTTTGTTAATCAATAGATAAAATTCTTGTATTTATAAAAAAAAACCATACGCATATGCATATTACTAAATCACACTCACAAAAATAAACCATAAAACAAATAGAACCATTAGGACTGTGTACTCACTAACATATAAATATACTGAATTAATATTACTTTCGGAAAAGGACACATCGCTACCAAGAATTAAAACTATATCATAAGTATTACTTCGGTTGCATTTAAAACAAAAAATAAACAATTTGGTTTCATAAAAATTTTAAAAAAAAACTGGTTCAAGTTAACAAGTAGAAATTTAAAAAAAAACTAAAGAAAAACATATTCACGAACTATAAACACAACACAACTAACAGAAGCAACACACTAAAATCTATGAACTGTTTGATTATTTTTATATTAGAGATTAAAAGTTAGTAAGGTGATAAAAAGATATTATTATCTCCTTTTCAAATTTCCATTTCCAAGATTCAGCGTCGAACAAACAAAGGTGAAATTCAATAAGATGTATTTAATTTCAAAAAATTAAAACATTAACTGTCACAATATAAAATCATGTAATTACAGTTAACCTTATGCTTAAAAATACTAATTAGCATAATTGGATGATTTTATACTGAATAGAATATAGTAATGATAGAACACTAAGATGGATTTAAATACTGAATAGAATAGTAATACCTTTTAGTTATTGTCTTAAAAATATTTCACAACTATATTATGAACATAACACACTAATCAACCGAACAAACTAACTAAGTAACCATAAAACCGAGAGGTTGAACCTCCACATGACTGTGTCTCAGTAACTTTAAGAGCGATTGACCAGCGCCTGAGAATAAAAGTTTAAAAATGCTTGCAACTGTACAGGGAGGTTCCAATGATAAAATTTAATGTTGAATAATTTTATTCAAAACTTGCTTTAATATATACCTACATTAAAGTATGCAATAAAAATGCTCAAAACGCAACGATGCCAAATTATTAAATATCGTGTAATTCTTGTAAGTATTTTTTGATCATAAGTATTTATGATTTGTTAATAATGTCTAAACAAAATAAATGTGTAATTTTTTTTTAAATATTTGCGTTTGCAACACCTTGAATACGAGTAAATAGAAAAAAAAGAGATATTTTTGTCACAAAACAAGTTCTCGGATTTATTTTTTAATGATTTTAATTTAACTAAAAATAAAAATCTGTAAACTGTTTTTACTAGATTATGTGTTGATTTATTTGTGTTGATTAATAGAATCTATCGTTTGAAAATTGAACAAATCTGACAACGACCAACGGTATAACCTTAATATATTAAAAATAAACTTAGTTTTTCTTTACCAAATAAAATAAAAATCTTTCAAAATCAATTTATGTTTTTTTGTAAAAAAGTGTCAATACGTCTAGAATTTGATTTACAAAGGACTAATTTCCGGTATTCTCTGGTAATACCCTCTTAAACATCTTGCTTTGCTCACATTCACATATCGCAGCTTCTGCCCGTGACTTCGTCTCCATAGGATTAGTACTTCGAGTAATCTATTTCTTTTCCTAGGGTCCCATCTACGTTTATACCAAAATTCTTAACCTATTTATTTAAAATATCTATAATTCTTGTTTCGATTCAAAGTATTAAGCGAGTACTTAAAATAAATGCACTAATTAATTTTTTTTCTAAAATGGAATTTTTAATCAACAATAATTTTTTTGCAATATTTCATTCTCAAATTTTGACATTTTCTATTAAACAATAATTATTATTTTCAATAAATTGAAAAAAATAGCTAGCTTTATGAATTATAGCCTATATGTTATTCTGAGTATGAGCTATATCATTGTAAAGTTTTATTAAAATCCATTCAGTAAATTTTGCGTGAAAGAGTAACAAACATACATACATCCGTACAAACTTTTGCGTTTATAATATTAGTAAGATATCTACATGGCGATGGTACGAAAGGGTGTGAAATACATACACACATAATTCCCAATGCCAACAAAATAAAAATAAAAATATTGTAATAGGAACAACAAAATATTTCGTATATTCTCTGACAATGGGTTCGGCTCAGAATGAATAATTGAAATAAAAGGTAGCTTAAATTTTTGAAGGATTATGAAAACCACGTTTGAACCGTATTCGTTTTCAGTTTTCAATGGGAATATTTTATTATCATGTGTTGACGTGCTTATGTAAACATGATATGGTTTATTTAATGTAACACAAATAGATTAATAACACAACTTGGTCAGGAGAATAATAAATTGGACCATCATTTTGCTTTATTGATTCACAACCCTTAACCGACCTAAAAACAATAATAATAATATTATGATTTTATATTTATGCGCGGGCAAGTTTATAGATGCTCTGCGATAGGCCCACCGTATCACATCGGTCAGAGCTAAAGATAGATGAATCGGTTTTCCAAAAAAGAACTCACTTTGTAAATTCAACAACAAGTAAGGTATCTACCGCCACTAAAAAGTTTACTGATCAAAACGAAGTTGGCATTTTATTATTATATGCCGCATTGGTAGATAGATGTAGCAGATTTCTATGTAAATGAGGGGATTTGCATCATTCAAAGCCCAATTTTGAATTGAATGGTTCTCATTTCATCCGCGCTTTAAAATAGCGAGTCTTCAAAGTCAAAAATGCGCGATGCTTTGTCGGCACTAATGCAGCCACCAATAATTATCATTTTACCCTTTTTGTGAACGTCGTTCGATTTACACGGCGTCTTGACTCGGCAATTATTGGAATGTATCCATAAAGCTACAACGATCAGTGAACACATGGCCAAACAAGCTTCCAAAATTAGCTCTTCATTTCAGAGGAATATTATGTGTGAGTAGTAGTACTGTATGCGCAAGTAAATACACACAACATGCTTAAAATACACGTGTAAAGCCATTTTATAACTTTTAGCTTCGTACAAAAAATATAATGTCAGTTGGATCAAAAACATATTTTTTATAATATATACACAATTACAAATAAGTAGGTAAATCAGTTATATCGCCTCTCTTTAAAACTAAATGAAAAAACTCAAAAAAACCTCCAGGCAAACCGCATCTAGGAAAATAATAGAATCCAAATAGCTTATTCCATGATAAAATAATCCAATAAGAAAATGTTAATTTTGAAGTAAAACTTCTTTATGCACGCTTGAGAGCGTTACGAAAAGTGTAAATAAATTTAAATAAATATATAAATATTTGTAGGAAATTAATGTTTGTAGAAAATTAATGTATGTATGTATATATATATATATATATATATATGTTATGATTAAGGTTTTCACGGGTGTAAGATGTAGAATAATTTTCTCGGTTTACCCGCGTAACGTAGTCCTTAGAAGGACTTTTTAACTCCTGACGTTTTCTTAAGTCTTGACATCTGGACTGAACAGACATGCGCAAGCTGTCAGTTTAATACAAAACTCAAGACATAAGGCCTCTGAAGATGGACAGTGAGATCTGTCCGAAACGTCAGGAGTTAAAAAGTCCTTCTAAGGACTACGTTACGCGGGTAAACCGAGAAAATTATTCTATATATATATATATATATATATATATATATAACACAGTTTTACTTTAGTCGTGTGGTCTAAAGCACACCCGTTTTTTTAAGTAAATCCTTCTTTACGCACGCTTGACTTGAGAGGTAAACTGGCGAATGCGTTACGGAAATTACAGCGTTACGAGAGGCGCAATACCGGGCGTTACGAACGTTACAGAGGCGAACGATAATAAATTTAAATTAATTTTGAGGTTCATTCCCCACAATCCAATCGTAACAACAGTGCTCAAATCCATAGTAATGACGTTTGGAATGAGTGCTCGCATTTATTTTAAACTTTGTAAGAATTAAATCAACGATCCCATTCTAAGTGTAATTCCCATAATAAAATTAATCAAAAATTCGTTTAGAGTGTGCGAACTCAGTGCATCGATACGACTGATTTGTCACGATGATTGGTAACAATCCAAACAAATCTTCAGTATAGATTCTCATACACTGATGATTGCAATGGTTTTATTCGATGCCAGAAAGAAAATTATATTAGATTACTAAAGAAGTATTTACTTCTAACCAACATCAAAACAAAACATGATAATATTATGCTAGGCTAGGTAGTGTTAGGTGGGTTGGATGTGTGACACACATCTGCCTTGATGATGGACACTGTAACGCTGTTCAAAACGTTAGCTAACGAAGGAGTTAGCGCAACACGGCATAACACCCCAAAAACAAATAACAAAAATACTTTTGGCAAAATCTAAAATCATATCGAGCAAAAATACTTATTATTTGTTAAGTTTTTTGAAGTAAAACTTAGTTAGGCGTGATATGACGAGTAATTCGTCGACGAGAAATAACGTTTTAAACGGAATTAACGCTCAATTACTGCCATCTGTGTTTTTTTTATGTTTAAAGGGTTCTCGCCTTTACTAGAATAGTAATACTTGCTACAACAGTCAAATAAGTTGTACATTAACCGCGCGTAAAGGTTAGTCGCACAAATTTTTTTATAAAATTAAAATTTAATCTAGAAATTAAAATGAGAGATGTATTCGTCTGGTATTTCTCCACAGGGCACGGGGGCACAGGGGACAAACACCGTCACCCAGTTCTGAGCTTTGAGGAGTGACTTCTGCCCATCGATCACACTCAGAATGGACAGATTCAAATTATTGTGGACTGGTATTCTAGAGTCCGTCAATCGATCGTAAAGACCCTCGGTAACTAGCTAACTACTAGGAACTAACTACGATTTTCATTCATTTACAACCATTCAAAAGCACAATCTCAATCAATAAAGTTACATACGACGCTTGTAGTTTAGTTTTAATAAAGAAATATTACACCAAATCTATTTCTCCAAAAATAATTTCCTTCAAGGCCTAAGGCATCTTAGGGGATGCTGGGAGGTGGCTCTTTTTAAGGAAGGGGAGACAAGGAGTCAAGAGGAGGCAAATCAGAGGCAGGAGTGAAGCAATCTGGGGGTCGGTGTATCCAAGAGTGACGCACTGACGAATGCATCCCTCCAACTGCGGTGCAAGGAGATGGTTTCAGAGAGTCCGGCTAGATAGGTCAAAAGGCCCCCTTCAACTAGCTCTCCGAATCCGGACCGTCACATAGAAGGGGGGCAGACGCATCCATCGTCAAGACAGACAAATCTCACCCCACGATCCCGAACCACCCGTAATGTTCTAATGTAGAGGTGTTGGTTATCCGATAAATGGTTCCTGGGGCAGCAGTACCCTTATCCGCCTCCCAAATTGTGATATCCCTAATTGAAGATCGCAAATCTACATTAGCGACGCCACCAACTGCAAAGTAAAGTTTATCCACCAGTTTTAGATACATACAACTTTGGTTTTAGTCGCGCATAAATGTAGATACATACCGGGTCGACGTACGTACACATCAATACATTTTCGATGAAAATATATGTTTTAGAATCACATTAGCCACACGCATCGCAACGTGCGATGCTTGTGATCATTTTCATAGAATTTTTATAGCTAAGCAGTCCAGGCCCCCTAGCACACTCGATCGACAAGGATTGTATCGATAACTTTCGGTAACTTCCATCGTTCCCTAGCATGTGACAAGTGACAGTTCACAATGGCTAAGTATCCTTAATATATTCGATATCGAACGATGAAAAGTTACCGACAATTATCATATCAATCCTTATCGATCGAGTGTGCTAGGGGGGCAGATATTGTTAGGCGTAGCGATTCGTACGTACGTCGACCCGGCAGGTTTCTACCTTAACCTTCCTAAAAAATGGTAGCTTAATTTTTAGAACTTTTTAAACATAAAATGCAAACATTAACATTAAGATTAATCGATTATTATTATAGAGAATTAAGTTGACAATGGATACCGAGCGGACACCGAGGGACACCATTACCGCTATGAACACCACTTAATTGTAATTGCCTGTAATTGACCGATTATAAAAACAATGCCATCTATCGCTAAATATGAGTATACTGGGAAGCTACAAACTTCAAACAATTATCATCCCATTCCATTACTTAGTACCCAGCCACTGATCACAGCTCACTTGATCCTTAGTTGTGTGTTTTTGGGATATAATGTTACTTTAAAGGCCTTTACCATACAGGACACTGAGCAGACAATCCTTAGAAGTTTAATCGAAAACAATCTGAATAAAAACTGATATCGTTGATTTATTGAAGACATTTCGACTCCTAGGAACTATCCAGGATAATGAAATTGATTATCTGTACAAGAAAACATTTCGATATTAAAAAAATGTTCGACCAATTTCACCAGATAATGAAAAAAAAACTTTCTTCTGGCACTAACACGCCAACAACATATTTCTATCGGTTTATCAGTTCAGTGGCACAGGACGACACAGTGTTGAGGATACGCAATGCGGCGACAGACACGAGTGAGCGGATGTGAAGCAATCATAGCCGTCTCTCTCTTCAAGACTAGGGCTGACAGGCCAATAGCAAAAAGTGAGGAGCGTCTTCACAAATGAAATATATAATAATTTATTTATTTTTAAATCGTGAGATATTTTTAATGAATATTAACTCAGGGTAAATATTTTATGATAATCTTTAAATGCGCATCCAATTAACTGTTAGACATTATGAATATTAACCCGGCGTCACGGGGGTGGAAATATGATACAAGTCCGTGGGGGTTGGGTCATTATGACCCGCTTATTCAATTCAACACCAGGTATTTCATTTTATTTGTGTATTTTTGCTTACATAATGAATTGCACATTATAAAGGAATTAAAACATTTCATTATTCGCCAAACTTTTTTTTTTGAACCAATAAACAAAACCATTTTATAAAAGTAAAAAAAAATAGCTTTCTTTAGCTCAATCATACTGAAAACTTTTTATCATTATTTTAATTTTAATGGCACTTTTAGGAATAAACCAAAAAAACTTTTGGAAAAATTTACAAAACGTTGATTAGAATCATCATTATGAATGCAGTCAGCGCAAAAAAAGGGTCTAATATTCTACTTTTTCCAACCTTTGAATCGTGTAACTCCCGTGTCGATCGCCGTCCGACTGATTTCTCGTTAAAAACGTTTAAATGAAGTCAACATCTCCAGCTACTGAAAAAAGCGGCAACATCGCACGTGTAGAGTTATAAAACCACAAGCAATTTAAAACGTGTTGGGTCATTTGACCCATCCCCTATGACGCTGGGTTAGGTAAAACTCAATTCATTTATAAAGAGCCATCGTTATCTCTAATCTATAATATATAAATTTATGTTTGTTTGTTTCTTTGTTTGTGTGTTCGTATGTTATGCGCGGCTATACCGTTCATCCGATTGCGATGAAACTTTGGGAATACGATGTGCGCATACCCGGGATGGTAATAGTGAGCTCTGGCGTTATGAAATTATTTCCTATACTATTCATACAATTGCCATTAAAATATCATCCGATTGTTATAAAATAAAGTTGAATTGTTGTGAACACGCCCGTGAATATTTCTATATACATACTGGTGAGCTCTGGCATTAGGAAATTTGCGTAAAATAATTAAATAGGTCACGCGAGTTGTTGGGAAAAAATGTTGGAGGGAGGGGTAAGCGGGAGGGTTGGATAGGGAATTAAGGAGGGGGCCTGCGAGAAAGGGGCTAGCGGGAGAGGGGAAGGTAAAAAGGGAATGCGGGATGGGAAGGGGACGCGGGATGGGAAGGGGAATAGGGGGCGAAAGGGGAACGGGGACGAATGGGAAATGACACGAAGGGAGAAACAATTTATTTATTTAAGTAGCATTGCAACGCATGACGGGTATCAGCTAGTTTAAAAATAAACTAAAAATACGAATTTTAACCAAAAATAAATATTTACATATTTGGAAAAATGGATAAGTTCACAAAGCGAAATATCCCTTACATTTTAGTTTTAAATTAAATTTGTTATTTTAAAATTAAAATAATGTTTGCTGTATCTTTTGTAAGCAGGTACCTAACTACCTACACATAAAATATAAATATAAAAATTGGCAAATCAAAATTTAATTCTTTGGCAAAAACTTTAGTAAGGAAACCGAAATAATGTTTATTTTTTTATATATATATCTATTCAGATTATTTATAATTTTCTATTGCAAGTATAAAAATATAAAGATTTTTGAAAATATGAATTATCCATTTCGTAAACACCTACTTGGGATAGATATTTTTCTTTGTGAAAACGCTCCTCAAATACTGTTCACAGCACACTCACTCATTGCACTCTGGGTTTTCTCGCTCCCTAGAGGTACTTGCTATATATAACCGCAACCATTCTACCGAAAGCAGTGATTATTGACAATCATCCGCCTCGTATCACATTAATTTGAGTATTACGTTAAACGTGGTAGTGTTGTGGTTTAACATTAGCAGATATCTAATCTAAAACTTAAATAAAGCGAAAATTCGTAAAAGCTTTACAGTGACTTAATTGCAGGGCAGAATTTTTTTTATTTTTGACAAGCAAAATAATTCTAAAAAGTATGAAAACACTATTTATAATATTTGTGTTCAACATTGGTGACATGACGAAAATATTTGTTCAAATACAAACAAAACTATGAACTGATTCAAGTACATGTAATGTATATGCTTATTCACTGGATGTTTTCAGAATTCGTTTACACCGATCATAACATCATCCATTGTACTAAAATAGCACAGACTTCTTTTGAAAATGAAATATTACAAATGAAAAAAAGCAGATGGGTTGTGTCGCAGTTATTTTTAAAAGTTAATCGTGTGTAGTCCATGTCGATGTGCACATAGGGTATTGAAATTGTATAAAAAAAAACGTTACAATAAGTACATGATTGACTGCCCAAAATGCACTTTCTATGGCCTGATCACATTTCGTTGGTTGTCCCTGTCTAAACCAATATCCTATTTTCTATCAAGTCTTGTCTAAAAATACCTCTCCTGCACTATTCTAAGTCTGAACTCAACTCCGATCTTCCAAATAATTTTGAAATTTGCTTATTCACCTTCCATAATTCCTTCCATAATTTATAATGAAGAATAAAAAAATGCCTTCTGAGAAACCAAATAGATATCAGATATATAGTATAATCCATAATTTGAAATGATGGCCTAGAACACCCGTAAAAGAGTTAAATTTCAGAAAAAATTGAAAAAATTGTAAGTTAAATATATGGCTTTGAAATTATTTAAAAACCTCTTTAAATATCAAATCTATACAAGTTTTCCAATGTGTGAATAGTATGTCCAAATCATTTATTTGTTGATAAAACACATTGGTTCAAGTATAAAGAATGTCTGAAGGTATGCATGTAAGAGTATGCGTTCGAACTCAGAGTGGGTTCTAACATAATATATATATATATATATATATATACTCTTCTTCAAAACAAAACTTAGAACACTGATCGGGTAATAATTTATTTATTTATTTATTTATAATATTACATAATAAGAGAATATATTTAAAATTAGTACAATTGTTATTACTTTTGTAAGGTCGATATTAGTTCTAGCTAGGCAGATTGCCTGTTCTAAATAACCAAATGTTTGTGAAATGCCAAATGCAATTTAATTTTTTAAATTTATTATTAGCGATAATTTTATATAATAAACTTCCATCTTTTTTTCTCTATAACGAACTCTGATGGCGGCGCAGCATTTATTTTAGCCGAGTTTTGATGTTTACAATTACCCCGACAAAACTGTTTATGGTAATATATTATTAAGTTTTTTTGGACAGATTGGATCTTCTTTATAAATATTTATTTTTGACGGTCCCTGCAAATCTTTATTTCTTTTATAGTCTGATGTTTCTCCACAACTATGCTGAGGTAAATACCAGTTCCCGATTGTAATTTTAACTATGTTAATCCTACCTAACGCTCTTTTCCTTGTGGAAAAAGGTGGAACCAGGCAAATGTTCTATGATTTGGGCTACTCGCTCTCTCTTTCATCGTGCGAAATTGACTAATGAACCCCATTTTATGAAAATATAATATAATCATGGCTTATATTATGTAAATAAAGCCCGACGCTTCACAGATTTATTCACATTTAGCACTTACAATGCCTCGTTCGCAGCCTCCCAGGGTGATAACAATGATTATAATATCATGATGAAATTGTGTTTACTCGGCAATTCAACTGGATGACAGATTTTATAAAAAGTCAATAATTACACGCTTTCATTGGATCGGGAAATAATGTTTAGTTGTACGGGTAAAATAATGCATGACCCCATAAATATTATTATATTAATTCATGCAGAAAATTCAATTAGAGGACTGAATGCAGCACTCTCTATTAAATACCTAGTTGTCAAATGAGTCGAGAAGTGCATTTCATAATGGAGTTTTGTATGGTGCGGCGTATGTATTGTATTGTAAAACTACGGATGTAAATATCTGATGTCTATTTGGTTTCTCAGAAGGCATTTTTTTATTCTTCATTATAAGCACCCGTGAAACTGCGAAAGCAGGCCAATTTCATAATATTAATTATAACACTAAATCACACAAATAACGAGAACCACCACATGCAAAATAGATATAGAAGAATAACATTACAAGTGACTACAATACAAAGGTTTAAAAATACACAGACAATATACTTATAGGCATATACACACACACACACACACACACACACACACACACACACACACACACACACACACACACACACACACACACACACACACACACACACACACACACACACACACACACACACACACACACAAATAAAACGGGACTGAAGTTCTTACGAAAAAATTAATAGTGTTTCAATGTTTATTGGCGGGAAAATGTAAGATTAATTTGTTGGTGTTCGTACGAAATTACGTATACCAACAATATACATATAAACATAAATATATATATATACACATAAGTATAGATGGAGTTAAAGAAATTTTACTTCAGTCGTGTGGTCTCGTGTGCAAACTCGTATTTTTTTCTGTCTTGTTTATTTCATATTTAAATTTAGATTATTATTGTTATCTTCTTCTACAAGATTTAAGTATAATTGTAAATTAATTTCAGTTCTGATAATATTTTTTTTTTCTTTCAATCTATTAGATTATATTATGTAAATAAAGCCCGACGCTTCACAGATTTATTAACATTTAGCACTTACAATGCCTCGTTCGTAGCCTCCCAGGGTGATAACTAGGAGGCGGCTAAGCGGTGGCAAAACGAAGAATTCCAAGTCACGAATCCGCAAAAACATCATTCGGAGACATTGAAGTTTGAAGTTTAGAATTGATATGTTATTGTAATAACAAATAAATTCTAAACTTCAAACCTCAATATCTCCGAATGATGTTTTTGCGAATTTTCAATTTGGAATTCTTCGTTTTGCCACCGCCTAGCCGCCTACTAGTGATAACAATGATTATAATATTATGACGAAATTATGAAATTTATATATTTAAATATTCCTGATTATATTATGATAGACCCAAAATATTTACAACAATAATATGATACGACTGCTTCCGTTTCAAACATATATAACCTTATAGATATAAGATCAATCTTAAATTTTTTTTCCAAATTATTCCAAATTGTATTTAACACGTGTAAAGAAAACATACTTATCACAAAAAAGTGTAAAAAAACTATTTTTAATAGTTAAGTATTAAAATTTCATGATTTTATATATTTTCGCATTTTATAGAAGCCAAAATATTATTTTATTCGAACAATGGACTTTTTAGTCAGCTGGCAATGCAATCAAATGCATTCGAGCTCTGAGCTCCACCGTTTATTTCAATTGGAACTACTTCCACTGCTTTAATTTCACGGCGAATTCTATCGTAACTGCGGTGGACGTATTTTAACTGCATTTATGTATGTAACCTACAAACCAAGGTAAAGGAAGTTCGAGGGAGAACCCAGCGCTCGGAAAAATATATGAATTGTGGAGAGTATTTATGTTTGCCGTTAGAAAAAGTTCGCAATTCAATCCCTTATGTCGGCCGATTTAAACCCCGCAAACAAATCAAAAGTCAACGAGCAACTCTTTTAAAATTCCACGTGAGTTCTGTAGATTTAATTTCCAATAGATCTATAATAATACAAATTTTATTGGAATCTCTCGGCTCCTCGCCCGTTGGCGATGAAATCGGATAACATTCAGTCCGTTGAACGTGCGGAATTGAACTCTTCGAGCTTTACAATTACCTCTGAGTCAATGCTTTTATAAATGTAAAACATAAGCTAACTCTTCAGATTACACAACAAATAAAAATACGAATGTTCTTTAGACCACACGACTGAAGTAAAACTTCTAGAGATAAAGAAAATGTGCGCGCGCACTGCTCTCTCTTGCTCCTACAGTATCTATAAAATTGTTCAAGAACGAAATGAAATTACGAATAATCTTCATGCACTGGCTATGAGAGGAAGAGAGAAAGAAAATGTGCGCGCGCAATGCTCTCTCTTGCTTCTATAGTGTGATACAGCCCGTTCGCCCATTACACTTTTCGTAACGCATTCACCAGCTTACCCCGCGTAAAGAAGTTTTACTTTTAAAAAACCCGCTTCTGTGTTACTTAGGTACCTACTTTCCAATAAGTAAAAATTATTAACAAACAGATAGTAGGCGAGGCTCAAACGGCCAGACTCTTGTCAATATTTTAACACGTTCGTGTTTATCAAGTTTATCGATTCCGCTGACCTAATGTTTAAAAGTAGGTGATTGAATAATTTAGGACGATTCTGTCTGCGGCAAGGCTCCACAGATCTCGATCGCTTGCTTTACATTCTAACGTGATTAGTTTCAGCGCGCCAGGTCTAACTAGAACATAGTAGCCTAACTGGAAACACTACCGACAGCCTTATAACAGGCAGTAATCCATCACCTGTTAGCTTTGATACTACAGTGAGAAAATGGAGTGTTTACAAGCTGAATGCACTTGATGATATAATATAACGCAGCGCTACAATGACTGCAACTGTATAAGTTATGACTGCAGCTCTGTTCAGCTGTGCACCAGCGGCCGACGAGAAATTAATGCATGATGTTTCTCGCAATGAAATGTAGAACGATCCATTAACGGATGTTGGATTAGTTTCAAAAACCTATAAATGAAATAAAAATGGTTAAATTTTAAAATATTTTCGGCACTACCCTCAAATAAATGTAATACATCCATAGGAAATATAATTATTAACCTAACCGTCTTTGTCGTATCTACTAGAGGCTATTATTTAATAGTTAGGTACTGTCAGTGGTTACGGAACGATTGCGCTCCGCGACTTTTTTGTTGTTGTTGCAACTGCTCTTCAAAATGATGTCCAAAATTAGTGTGCTGCCTCTTGTAAGCACTTAAATTGAATAAAATTTAATGCTGGATTATTCAAACTTATCAGTGTTGTGATGTTGCACAAATGATGGCTAAATGGCAATACGCGCGTTCGCAATTCGCAAGGAGTACTCAGAAGCGCTAACAGTTAAATAATGTGCCTACACGGGAGAAAAATGTTATTCTAAAATGCGTTAATTTTATTCGTAAAAACGGTTAAAAACGGGACTGAAGTTCTTACGAACAAATTAACAGGGTTTCAATGTTTATTGGCGGGAACATGTAAGAATAATTTGTTGGTATGCGTAATTTCAACAAATTATTCGTACATTTTCCCGCCAATAAACATTGAAACACTGTTAATTTGTTCGTAAGAACTTCAGTCCCGTTTTTAACTGTTTATACGAATAAAATGATCGTATTTTAGAATAACATTTTTTCCGTGTAGTAATTATTAGCAATCTAATATTATTTTCTATGTGGATAATATTTTTGGAGGGGCTCTTAGCTGTCGAATGTTGTTACAGTTTTAACTTCATAATATTTGTGTAAGTTCTATTTCTCAGCGAAATGGGCGAAGAATTGAGAATAGCTATATTAAATATTAGACCCAATAAAACCTGCAAAAACCTAAAAGATCGTTCAAACACCGGGGTCTAAAATGTTATTCATTTCTTTCTCCAGATAACCTCAGGAATCACTATTTTATGTGAATACCGCACAAGAGTCCCAATTGATCCCGTCTCGAGCCAGTGAGACTGTGGCATCCCCAATTGGTGTATTAGTAAGGCTGAAGGTAGTAGGAAGAGGAATTAGATGAGGGGTAGGAAGATAGTGGAGTAGCTATTCAGATATGGTCACCAAACACGCCTAAAACCGTTTCTAGCAACATTTTAATTCTGCACGGTGGTCTTACGCAAGCGCGATACTGAGATCATATGGCACGTGCCGCAAATATACCATGTATTATTTTTAATTAATAATTAATTAATGACATAAATTTATTTGGACATGCCTTGATTTTAACCCGCGTCCTTCGTATTGCTGATCGAGAACCTTAACCCTTGACGACGGAGGTCTGACGGAGGAGTAAATCTCAAAACTATGTACACATTGTTTTTACGCAAGTTGGTTACTATTACAAGGTAAGTTTACACAGAACAGTAACAACAGGAAGGAGAAACACTCCCTTCTAATATTTATAATTTAATTTCGGTGTCTTGTACTTTCTCTCTCGGGAAGAATATCGCACTCGAGTAGTTTTCCAGCGTCCGGAAAACAAGTGATTTGAACCACGTTGCAAATCCTCAATTTACCCTAAATTGTTATCGTATTAACTCCATTTCAAAATTGATGTATTTATTCGTTATTTCGTTAAACTGATCCATTTCATGTTGTTATACAAATTATACTGCAAACATGTCTTTTGGGGTAATCATCATTAAAATGTTGTACTTTTTTAAAATATTATTCATTATTGAAGAAGAAGATAACAATAATAATCAATTTTTTTTAAATGAAAATGAATAAGACACAGAAAAATAATAAAAGATAACGGTCGCAACTGGGACTCGAACTCAGAACCTTACGTCTTACCGGGAGATACACCTCTACCAATTGGGCTACTGCGATCTATTATGAGACTGTCGTAATTGTCAACTTCATATTTAAAATTTCAGAATTAACAATATTATCTTTGACTAATGTTTTTTTTCTTCATATTATAGGCAGCTACCTTTATTATTGGAAACAAGTATTCAAAGAATGTATTTGTTACCTAGATAGTGTCTTGGATAAATATATCCGATTTTATTAATTCTGAAATTTGAAAAATGAAGTTGACAATTACGACAGTCTCATAATAGATTGCAGTAGCCCAATTGGTAGAGGTGTAGGTTCCGATAAGACGTAAGATTCTGGGTTCGAGTCCCAGTTGTGACCGTTATCTTTTATTAATTTTCTGTGTCTTGTTCATTTTCATATTTTTAAAAATTAGATTATTATTGTTATCTTCTTCTTCAATCATATATTACATTGATGGGAATAACCTTCAAAAGTTAAAAAGAGAGTTTTTCTTATAAAAATATGAATATTATTCATTACTTCATACTTATCCAAAACATCTAAACATACATTTTTTAATGTTATTTATACTAAAAAGCTAAGCAAATAGTTCGATAATACCTACATAAGAATAGAAGAGGTAGTATCTTATAATAAGTGCTTTACGATGCATGTAGAAGTTGTTATTATTATTGTTTACTGACCATCAAAACTAGTAAACTACGAAACGAATTTGTTTAGTGAGTTCGAGGGCATAGTTTGGTAGGGTATTTTGGCCTCACGTCCACTTTTAAATTTTGTATGAAATGGCCGCGCAACTGTTCCTCTTAATCGATGGTGCCAGCACCATGTCATCGGAGTAGTTAATGTTCATACTCCCCTGTCCGCAGACATGGCAACCAGTCTGCGAATCGATATGCTCTCGTAGAAGGTTGTTTATGTACCCATTAAATAGAGGAGACATATTACACCCTTGCCTGACTCCGCTTTTAATAATATAGGAATATTACTCTAGAGGAGCTCCAGCCCATGAGATTATTATAAAGGAATGCCAAAGTTCGCTCAGAAGTATGGATTTTTATTAAATACGAATAAAACAAACTCGTTGGAATAGTTCGTGAGTGCAAAAGCTTTCTTCTTAGAAAAATGTACACCACAAGGGAGTGCAATCCATGAAGGTTTTAAAGCCGTACATTCCCAAAGAAAAGAAGAAGAAAAGTAAATTTGTCCGCATTTATTTTCCGACTTCGTTTCTTGTGGCATGCTCAGCTTCTTAGCCTCTAAGGACTGCATGCCACTGCTTCTCGGATATCTCAGTGCAGTGCAGTGGTGTTGATTTAAAATGAAAATACATCCACAAATGATTTTAGACGTTAAAAATAGAAATTCGCAATAGGTCACGTACTGAAAAAGACACCTTACTTGATGTATAAACCGATGTTAATCATCCTCCGACAGGAGACAGTAAAAGAAGAAAAACTAAAAGTTGCGTTGGTTTAAATGGTATAAACGCAGTAGATAATGTAGCAGTACTTAGCTATCTAACTATGACCCAAATAATAGGAAAACCAACAACACCTGCATGCAATTACTAAAATAAGAGGTTCTAATATTAAGTATTGCGAATAATTTTAAGAAGAGGTGACATAATTGAACTATTCCCTGGAAAATGTAGGGACCCCTTTATTCCAGCAACAAAACCATTTTTACTAAAATAGCATCGTTGTTAACCTCTGATAAACACCCACTTGGAAAGGATTAACTAATTCAGACTCGTGTACCATGCCCTCTCCCCGCGCGCTGTTCCACGCAATGGCTGATAATGAATGAATGAGACGATCCGGTCTGTGATGGCCCCACTACACTGAACTGCCTGAACTCCCGGTGCGACAGTGGCCACTGGAAGTACAGTGGTACACTGGCTACAGTAGGGACCAGAGCACTAGCACTGTATTAGGTACAGTGGGTACAGTAAGTCCAGTAGGTATAGGTCCGCGGGCGCTACACCGCGGGCCAGTTCGTTGTTTGTACGGCGACCGCTGCTACTTTAGAATCGCGAACAGACACCGGATGAAGGCAATCTATGGATGGACGTTGCGCGCTGGCTGTTCTTGCACAATGTTGTGACAGGAATTCAAATCTGTGATCATTATAATTATCTGGATTCAATTTGAGTCACTATTATTTATATGCTGGAAACCAACAAGAGAATGTACAGCATTTGTTACGACGAGATAATAATAACACAATTTAGCAATTTACCTTTCCTCTCTGTCTTAAGCCACGTTACAGAAGTTTGTAGTAAAGGCATACTTTGACTTTACGAGGTTGAATTCCTCAAAATGTGGAAGACATTAAAATTTGTCGGTTGGGATTCTATTATAATATAATAATATTAAATCACAAGCTTATATAATGTTCGCCAACGCTTCATGAATTTCAAAAAGGGTGTTCATCGGAATTACATAAACTACATTTTTTACTAAAAGTAAAGATAGAAAAGGGGAAATTTTTTGGAAAATGTTATAATTTGTTTTATGGGTTAAATGTTTAAATGGTTTGTTTTTTTGGGTTAAAAGTTTAAAAGGTTAAAAAGTTTGTTATCAGTTTATGTATCAATCTAAATATAAAAATTGGTTCCAAGGACTCGTTTATAAATTAGTTTTTTTTTGCGAATATCGTGAGTTCGCTCTTCCTTTTCATTCAATATTTTTACTGTTTGACTTTCTTAGGGTACTGTTATGATTCAGGAACATGCACTTTATTTATCTGTTTAAAAAATGGTACTTTAATAAGTAATCTGCCTTTCAGCTGCAAAGGCCTTAGCAAACGAAAACATACTCGACATTAACCAGTGACTTAGTTTAACTCAAGTAGGTACTCTAAGCCCAATAACCAAGATGATGGATTTCTATAAACCATAATATCATAATGCTTGCTTTCTTGGAATACCTACCGATATATATATATATTTTTTTCTTCATTTATTAAGTTAAAAGAAGATTTACATTTCACTTTCTCAACTTAAGTAGATATAATATTAATTTTGTTCTCTTAACTTAAGATTAAATAGTTTTCTTTTAAATATATTTACACTTTTCTCCATTTTTAGGGAGTCTGGTAGGAGATTATTAATTTGAACACCCTCGTGGCCAATGCTTCTCTTGCCACTATCAGTTTTAACAGTATTTGTGTAGATACAGTTTATTATGTTGTCTAGTATAATGCTTGTGTATTTGTGAAGTTTTTATAAATGTTGTGTTTGTGTGTATAAGTCCATTTTGTATTTTGTAGATTAAAAGGCAAGTGTTATATTCGTACAAAGTTCTTATTTTCAGAAGGTTCAAATCCTATTATATTTTCCTGTTATACCCTATATATTAAACGAACTCTTTCCATAATCTTTCTGGTTCATTGTCAACTTGCTTTTTAAGTTGGATACCATCTTCTTACGCAGTAAGAACATCGTGACTTTCGCATTCCTCATTTTTACTTACACTTGTTTATTATCCAAACCATGTAAACATACATTTTTTTAATGTTATTCATACTAAAAAGCTAAGCAAATAGTTCGTTCGTATCTACATCAGAATAGAAGAGGTAGTAGCTAATAATAAGTACTTTACGATGCATGTAGAAGTTGTTATTATTATTGTTTACTGACCATTAAAACTCGTAAACTACGAAACGAATTTGTTTAGTGAGTTCGAGGACCGTTTTATTGCGCTTTGAGTAGAAATAACAACTTTACTAATATACACATTTTATATTTTTTACATTAACTCCACACAGGAGGTCTTGTAGAAAATAATTTCCATCAGGGCCTAAGTCATCTTAGGGGATGCTGTGTGAAGGATCTATTTTAGTTCCAGAAAAGGTATAAAGGATGGGTTGGAATCTGGGGGTCATTGTGTCCAGGAGTGACGGGCGTATACTATGACTCCATGGTGCAAAATGATGGGTCAACAGAGTCCGGCTGGAGAGGTCAAAAGGCCTCCCTCAATCAGTCCATTTAGCCCGCTATGCAGCAGTTGGACAGATGCAACCGATGACCTATGAGCCCTGGGGCGGAAGTGTTGGATATCAAATAAATGGCTACCAAGCTGGCGGTACTTATAAACACCCGCCTCCCAAATTGCAAATTTTTTGTAGGTAAATAGAAAGTATTTTTATTTTTATTTTTAACTTTTTAACTTAAAGAGTTAAACCTCAAATTATAATATTTTAATTAATGAAGATAATATTAGCGAAAGTCAATCGAAAATCCGAAACAGAAAAATCAGAAAAAGATGTATCCGTATCTTTTTCTGATTTTTCTGTTTCGGATTTTCGATTGACTTTCGCTAATATTATCTTCATTAATTAAAATATTATAAATAGAAAGTAATTTGTCACTGTTTACTCGGCCGAGGAACTGCCCAGCCTCTTAACCCGCTCCCAACTGTCCAACATCTACTACTTTTTATGTTTTTGTAGAAAAAAAAAAATCTAAAATGTCCCGGGGACCAAAATTTGATTTACATTTTTACTCCAAATAAGCTCATGAATCGCTGGTTAAAGTCATATGTTTATTATGCTATTACTATTGTTCCCTAATTCGTACTTATAATATTTACAATTTTTTTTATACATAAACTATGCATGTAAAATGCATGTAAATGAATAAAATAAAATACGTGCATTAAAAAAAAAAAAAAACAAAGAACGGTTAACTCTGGGGTCATTTAATTTATTGCCTCTTTTGGTTCTATTCGTAAATTCTTACTTCTTACAACCCCTCCTTGGCTTTTCTGTGCTATTCTTGAATCTTACTAAGGCCCGGTATATCAGTTGATTTTAAGTTCTTGAATGTCGAGCTTAGCATAGCTTGAAACATATTCCGAATATGTGTCGAAAGCCTAGATGTCACCAATATTATGTGAATCGTCTAAGAATTTAATTGTTTTTTTTTCTTGAAAAACAAATCTACTGTCTATGGTTTCTTTTGTTATCTCTACTCACCGGGAAATTGCGATCTTTCAAAAACGACGACAATTTATTTCTAGGTGGGTTTAATTTACGAGTTTATTTTTGATAAAGTTTTCCATTTCAATGGTGCTATAAGTGAGTGTACTAATTTTAATTAGTGTTAGTTTTGCTAGTCAGTGCAATAATATTGAAATTAACCGCTGAAACCAAACTGTCCTGACGTTGACATTTGTAAAATCCCATAACAGACTATTTTTGATTGATTATCAGTTAATAATACCGTAATTCCTTATTGCTCGATGAATATATTATTCTATATTTGTAAAATTAGGCAAATATGTAAATTTCGATGAGAAGTGTTCAAATATTATTTACGTAAATGTCAGATTTGGCATATGACTGCTAGCGCCTCGGCGTCTAAAAAGGGAACTATTCTGCCGCTTATCTAAGCTCGAGGATACGGACTGGCTGATATACCGGGCCTAACTAATTGTAAAGCAAAGTGAATGGACAACCACACCACTTTGTCCCGTCACACAATCCCTCCTTTACTATCATACATCTCCCAGATGTAACGAAACCCGATATAACTCGACTCGAGCACTTGTGTTCGATCACCTTGTATCCCTAAAGTATTCCCGAACCTCGCTAAAGTTCACTTCAGCGTCAAATATTCTCCTGACACTCCTTTCTTTATCCATCTGCTCCGCAAGTGGCACGCTATTCTCTTGAATACACCAAATAAACCCAAATAAGTAAACCGACTAAGCCCAAATAAACCAAATCATCAAGTGAAAATGTTTATTCATAGGTATAATAAAATAATTTCAAAAATTACTAACTTATACAGACTAACCTAATGAGGCGGGCTATGAGAATTCTCAACTTATAACCATGAATTTCTATTTATTACACACCTAATACTATTTAATATTTATATAATAATATCTACTATAATATATAATATCTATAATTTATAATATCTACTATAATTTATAATATCTACTACTATTTATGTATTACCTACAACATATTGATAATTGTTTTTTTTATAAACCAATGTACACTATGCAATATATGACATGTATTTTTAGTTACAGTTGCATTTTTTTTACAATAAAAACACCAATTCACTTTGGGAGGCGGTTATAGGTACCTACTGCCGCCCCGAGTTCCACGGATAACAAAAATCTTTGCCATAGGTCACTCCAATTGGTTGGCTATTTATGCAGGGATGCCAGGGTACAAGGGGAGAGGTTTGTCTAGGTCTTGGCGGCGGAATCGACTGCCCACCTTCTGCGTGGCGGGCCGGACTAGTTGAGGGAGACATTTTTATCTCTCAAGCCAGACTATTTCGGTTTATCGCCTTACGCCGCAGTGGGAGGGATGGATTCGCACGGCCGTCACTCTTGGACACACATTTTTTTTATTTATATGTTATTTTTGTTTTATTATTTATATATTTTACATTATTTATATTTATAAGTGTTTTGACTGCCCAACTATGAGGAATCCCGTTTTATGGCAGACATTCCTACCCACCCATCATACGTTTAATAAGAACCTCAAGTGTGGAGCTACTTTAAAACAAATACTAGATAGAAGCAACTTCTTTGACGTGCGACATTTTTACTGTGTGATACACCACTTTTATTGAAGTAATAAATGACAACCAACCAATTTTCGCTTATCCCAAGCTTCATCAGATCTTACTATATTAACTCTTATATAATGCAGTTAATATACTAAGCCCCAATGAAGCTTGATATAAGCGAAATCTGGTTGGCTGTCATTTAATAATTCAATAAAAGTGGTGCATCACAAAGAGTGTTTTTTTTTTAAATTTAAACATTATTGTTATTATAAATTTCGTTACTCACATGCAAGAAAGCAATTGCCAATGTATCCCAGATTTATTGAATCATTCAAAAATTCACTGCACTTCAATCGAATTCAATATTTACTGTCAAATTTCCGGCGAGCGAATGCTTTCCGTTTCGATTGTTGCTATTTGCGAAGGCTTCAATCCAAATCTACGAAAATGCACAAAATGTTTCATTTTAGCGAGTGGACGCTCCCAACGGCTTTTTTACCCCAAAACAATGATGCACTGATTTTTTACAACGTACGTAAATTCAAACTATGAAGAGACAATTCAATTTATTAACAAAATTTGCCACGCACTAATTTGACCAAAACGATTTTATTTTTGGTGTTTGGATTACCAGGCTGGCCAGTGAAAATTATAAGTACTTTGCGTGAAACGATTTTTTAAAAAGGCTGTGGATTATTTTACTCCAAACTTACAAAAAAAATAATAGAGGTTTTTCAAAAGGGCGATAACTTGCGTAACTTACACTCTGAAATGCGCCTCAGTCATATTATGCATTATTTTAAATCAATTAATTGTGAAATAAAACAAATTAGATCAATTACATTTACTATCGCATGCCGGGATTTTTTTTTTTACATTAGGTCCACACAGGAGGCCCTGAGGAAAATAATTTTTCTCAGGGCATATGTCATCTTTGGGGATGCTGTGCGGAGGGTACTTTTAAGGCAAGGAAGGAGAGGAAGTTCTGGGAAGGAAAATGGTATGAGGGTTGGGTATGAATCTGGGGTTCAGTGTGTCTAGATCATCCGCCGCCAAGACCTAGATAAATTTGAACCCGGTATCTCTAACCTCGGATTGCTGGACATGGGCCTTGCACCTCGACCTGTACTATGATTTATAATATAACACATGACATACAATACATAGAAGCTGTCGTATACCCGGCGCTGCTGGGATTATGGATGGCTTGGATTGGTGTGATGATAATGCGGTCGTCCTTTTTACCGTTAGCTTTGAGAGTTCTTCTTTTTATATTCAGTGGTAAAGGAAGCGCGACTGCACTCTGGCGATGGAACGGAGAACCAAGCATTAATTAAGTTCTTCTTTACCGACATTTTGGTGAAATATGACGTCGGTGTGAACAAATCACACCTCAACAACTTTTTAAAGTCAACACAATATTTCTGATTAGATTATTTTAATTTCATGTAACTTATGTAATTATGTTTATTAATAACCTTCCGTTAAAAAAATAGTTTCTTATAACGAATGTAAAAACCCTGGTTGTATGAAAGACTAATAGCAAAGAGTTTCACAGAAATTCAAATGTAACATTGACATCACGTGGCCATTCGTCGCTGTTTTGTTTATTTGACATTTGAAAAGTCCTTAGGTAAGATTCTAGGTGCGTTTAAGCTTTCTATCAAATTGTATCCTTCTCTGCTGATCACAAATTGTTCAAAAGCTGAAACGCACTTAGAATCGGCATTTAACGGGAATCTTTCAACTGTTAAAATCAAATGGCGATGATTGTCCATATGATGAAAATGTTACATTTGATTTTCTGTGAAACAAACCGTCCATAAATTAAAATGCGTCTTCACGTGTGGAAATTAATGGTTCTCGCTTTGGTGGGTATAGAAATTTAGATGCAAAAGTATTTACGTGATCTCCAGTGCACAAAGTGTCAGTGTTAATTCAGAAATATAAGTCTACCCCGGGCAGGGCACCGTACAAGCCAGTCTTCATTCAATTAGTATGCAAGGAGCACGACTCGGAACTCGGAACACAACATGGCTTATTGTACAAATGTTGTAGAATGCACGACATTGTATATTAAATTCTGGCTAACCATCGGATCACAGAAGGTCTTTTGTCGGTTGAGACCACAAGTGACTGGGTTCGTAATAAACGCTTTGTGCATCGATAAGCTCACCAGTTATTTTCACATGCAATCAAAACTCTGCAGAGTGAATGATGGCTATACAAAGCCGCCATTGAAAATAAATACGTCATAAGATACAATAGTATGTCTGGCACTCCATCCTCAGTTCCATCCAGCAGAACGCCCACCCGCAACCATACTTCAGTAGGTGTGTATCATAAGGAATGTGGTGTTATTATAATTGTTGCATCATTACTGTTTTTACCTTTCTTAATATTATTCTAGTGTTTATATTTTATTTTGTTTTTTTTTTTTATATTACAAATTATTTATTAACCAGGATAACATAATACACACAAATAAAAATACAATTTTTGTTGGTATAAACCATATTGTCGAACCCCAATAACCTACAATATCATAAATAGTGCTTAAATAGAATTAGGTGTAACTAATGTGTGTTAATTATTTATGATTTTTTGTAATAACATAATATGTAGGTTACTATATTATACTTAACGTTAAAGCCCACTTAAAAATGAAATTCCGTAAAAAAAAAACAGTTTTTTCATCAACTCCACACTGGAAAACAATTTCCTTTTAAAATATATGTCCCAAAAATACTGTACGGAGAGCCGTTATATATAAAGGAAAAATATTAGGTTCTGAGAAGAAAAAAATGTGTGAAGAAAGGGTAGTAAACTAGTAGTGAATAGTAGTGAAGTAACCTGGGTGTGCACGGAGAAAAATGTTATTTGAAAAAACGATCATTTTAATAGAAAAAACGAACATTTTAATAGAAAAAAACGATCATTTTAATATCTTTATAGCGGGAACACTAAGAATAATTTGTTGGTATAGGTAATTTCGTACGTATTTTACCGC
The DNA here is from genome assembly GCA_951813805.1 of Limnephilus auricula. Classification (NCBI taxonomy): domain Eukaryota; kingdom Metazoa; phylum Arthropoda; class Insecta; order Trichoptera; family Limnephilidae; genus Limnephilus; species Limnephilus auricula. The sequence goes on from OX638391.1 coordinate 28,436,871, forward strand.
CAATAAACATTGAATCACTGTTAATTTGTTCGTAAGAACTTCAGTCCCATTTTTAACAGTTCATTTTTCTCCGTGTGATAGTGTCCAGGAATGATGTATGAATTCATCGGTGGTGTTCTAAGGCGTTGGGTCGGGAGACCGGCTGGAGAGGTCAAAGAGTCCTCCTCAGTAATTGGCCTCTTCCGATCTGACCCGCTGTGTAGCTGATGGGCAGATGCATCCGCCACCAAGATCTGAACACAACCCACTCCATGAACCCGAACTCCCCTTTTAAGTCAATGACCGTAGCTTGTTACTTGGGGTGACCTATGGCAGTGCACGGAGAAAAATGTTATTAGAAAATACAGTAGTTTTAATAATTAAAACGGTTAAAAACGGGACTGAAGTTCTTACGAACAAATTAACAATGTTTATTGGCGGGAAAATGTAAGAATAATTTGTTGCTATACGTACGAAATTACGTATACCAACAAATTATTCTTACATGTTCCCACCAATAAACATTGAAACCCTGTTAATTTGTTCGTAAGAACTTCAGTCCCGTGTTTAATATTAAAATGATTCTCTGTGCTAGTTATCTAATAAATGGTTCCCAGGACGGCCGTACACGTACACATACCTGCATAAATATTTATTTATTGAAACGTTTCATAATTGGCATATTTTTTTATTTATTGGATATAGGTATCTATTTATAACTTTTTGATAAAGTTTTTGGCTTACCTGACAAAATATATGAGCAAAGTAATTGCGTGACAGTTGCGTAACTGTAATATAACACCTGTTAGAGCACACTTAAGTTCGTTTATAAAAAGATCAACTTATGGCCATATGCTCTGGCAATGGGTCCAAGTGAAGTAAATTACATATTTACGGAGAGCAACTGCTACCGCGCTCGCCCATTAGTAAGTGCAACAGTCGCTAGCAATAAACTGAGATCACACGTACCTAGTACCTACCGCACTATGAAGTAGCAGAGAGACAACACTGAAATGTGGAGTGTAGAGAGGTCGACGATGGGGTACATTCAAAACGCTCCCGCTGCAACGCAATGATGGATTCATGGCTACATAAGGACAGGAAATACGAGTTCACTTTCAGCAGCTATGCGAGCCTTTGGCAATTATTCCACTTTCGGCTGCGGCTCACTCCGCTACAGGAGCGAGCGCAGGGCCGAGAGTCACTCTGCTTCTAGTTTACTACCTCTAAACGAATCAGCGAAAGCTGCAGTTTTAACCTGGTCAGCGTGATTGCTACAACTACTCCCACCATTTACACGAAATATTTGCAGTTATTCGAGAATCCGAGGTTTCGTGTGAATAATAATTATTGGTCACACACGGTTTTTTTTAACACAATTTTTGCAATGTTGCGAGGCTCAAAGAAGTGAGTTAGGGTAAAGAAAAAAGGAATGGGGTGGTTGTAAAGTACCCGCCTAATCCCACCGGGTTACTGCTAAGCTACATTTCATTTCCCAATGGTAATATTTAACAAAACTGTGGCATATATTTTATTTCTATGCGTAAAAAACAAATTATTTTTGTATCGCTGTGCTTTAAACATCATGCTTTAAGTATCTGAATGCTAAGTTCTCTATATAGAACTTTTTTTTAAAGAAAGACAAACATTCCCGGGTTACGAATAACCCAACAACGAACAACATTTGAAAATCTCCTACTACCACCACTCTAAGCGGAAGATGTTGCTTGTGTTGTGATGGAGGACTTAGCCAGCCGAGGAATCGAACACGGAACGATGGTGGGACCCAAACGCGATGCCCACACAATCACTGTCCGGTCCAATATACACAGTAAGTTTACCTAAGAAGTTAAAATGTTTAAAGGATATTTGGGCAAAAACGATAGTTAAAGAGTAAGATAAGAATCTGGCTATTTTGTATTTTTAGATAATGAATGTATATTGAATTTTTTAGACCCTTACACATTCATTGATAACAAAACTTCTAGATAAACTTATCTTAAATATTTTGGAATTCTGTTGTACTCATAAAATACATTTTAAAAGAGATCGGTAGACATATTTCCTGGATCTTAATATTATCAACAAGTTGCGTACAAAATACAGTTTCAACACAAAAGGCGCATAAATATAACAAAAAACGGGTAATTTACTGCGCTAGACTGCAGTCCAGACATTAAAGTTTACCTTTCTTTACGGGTTCTGAATGGAGGAGAAATAACAACGAAGAAAAAACGTCCAGGTAGAAAAATAAGTGCCGTAATATAATTTGCCTTGAAGGTTGAGCCTTTTACAGTAGCCGAGAAATAATATCTCCTCCGTTAATGTTGCATTATTTGTAATGTCATAATTATAACAAAATATTCGCATAACGCATAATATTATTCACAAAAAAATTATACAAGTAACTAATAATTAGGATATTGATAAAACATTCGGCTATATTTAAAAATATAAAATTTGTAGTTTTCTTTCATATGTAAAAAAATTAATTGGGTAGAACACTGGGCTTTAAACAAGACATGAACCCGCGCCCCTCTGATTGACGGTCAGGTGCTCTATCCACTAAGCTACGGCGGCTTAATGATTCAATATATGTACTAGTGTTTCATTCAAGAATTACCGCTTATTACATATTACGTCCCGTCGGCGGCATGTATCTTTTCTCGGGAGGTTTTTTCAATACCCTTTGTGCTATGCATAAAATCTTGTCTTAAATATTAGTTTATCAATTTAAAAAAAATAAAAATAATTGTAAATATTGGTGTTATTCGTCACGTTTTTTGACTTGAAGGGTTTTACAAAAACCGCAGTCGTATTGTACTATTACTAACACTTATTTTCTATGCAAGCATTCTTTAGCACTTATATATTTACTGCCAAAGCATTACAAATAAAATTCTTACTCAGTAAAGTTTTTTGTTTTCTCCATAAGCCTAACGCTTGTTATAATGTTTAGTATACGCCAATATTTACGAACGGCCTGACGTTGAACAGAAATCGTCGCAAAAGGCGAGTTTCAGGGCAGAAAAGTGGCATGTCCCCCTTCATTTTATTATGTTTACGCTGCGATAAAAAAAATCGTGTTGAATGGTGTTATTTCATATTCATAACTCACAATTAGAAGAGAAGTACAATAATGCAGTAAACAGTGGGCGGAAGGTTTTTACTCCATGTGTCGGACCAAATACCTTTACCATCCATTAAAAAAATATTTTAACATATTATTCTGAGGTCGAAGGAAAAAGAGTAGTTAAAATTACTAATATAGCCCGACGAACTGGTAAACAAAACCTGCTCCGTGATTCTTTTAAGGCGATCCGCAACGGTGAAGCAACTGAAACCAAACTAACACCTGCTGTTTGCTATTGTTTCCAACCAAACTTCCTACTCAATTTTACGATTTCAATAATTATCCCAGCTTGTTTAACCATAGACGAAGAATAATCAGAAGTAATCGTAGCATAGGGTTGACGAGGCAACTGAAACCAAACTAAAACCGACTGGTTTCTATGTCTTGATTGGTCAAAAAGCTTGTTAAACCATAGACGAAGAACAATCAGCTGGCAACAAGCAACGGCCGGCCACGGCAATTAGCAGTGCGAGACTCGAGTCACTGCTTGCGTTACCATTGACAACGGGTTTTTGAGAAACTGTGTAGTGTGCGGGCCTTCAAATTGACATACACAGGATAGCGAGTTTAGTTGCAAACTGTTTTTTTTTTCAGTTTCCTCGTCAGCCACTTACAGAAATACGAAAATCTTTGAAACAAAACATGTTCAAAAGTATCTATTATCTAGAGATAGAATTAGTAATAATTCGAACTATAAAGTAAAGTGGATGGCAACACCGATGAGTTATTACTAATTGTCAAGTCTTAATAGTTTTCTTCAGAGTACTTGCTAGAGTAAAAGTAAGAGATAGAAATAACTAAATTTAAATTTCACCTCAATTAGTTTTTCAATAAACTTAACCTCCTGTTTTATGTTTCAGTATTTTTTGCTCTTACTTTCCGAAAACTGATAGTTACCAGCCATTTGACGTACTTGACAGTTCTGTTGGAGATATGGTCTGAAATTGCGCGCTTCAACATTGAATATGAATCATGTTTAATATTTTAGAAGATAATAATAGTAAAAATGAATTCTTATCCAATATGTCTTTCAAACAAAAATCTAATTAAAAAAACTAAACTATTTCGATCCCGGGTTAACAAAATGGTTATTTCGTAAGATCGCGCAAGAACTATTGGTAGGTAAATTATATTTTGTTCATATAATATCGTATTTATTATAATAGGTCACAATTTTTTTAAACAGACAAAGCTGTTAGATCCTACGCCAACCATGCGGAACAAAATATGGCGGGATATTTTGACAGTTGATGTGGTTTTCAAATTAAATTTTCGGTGTGGCCGCACCAAAAAATAATGCATTGCGTTTTGTAACATAATTTCCTTTTTTACCCAACTCTGCTTTTTAGACTGGCCACACTAATAACTATTATTTTAGCAAAAGTACACTTAAAACAGCGCTTTGTCTTATTTAACATCCTTGTTATATGAACTGACGGTTGAAATTACATTTAGTTCACGATTTAGCTCTCTGTTCCACAGAAATTTAAATTGTTTACGTTAGGAAAGAGTGATACGAAGAATATTACGACAATATTCTAAAAATACCATAAACGTTCCCATAATCTTTAAAAGTTCTCTGGAATAATTTTTCTACACTTTTTGCGTTGGGTTTTGAAACATGTTCTTAAAATCGTATGTACATATTTTTTTTTGCATTTTGACTGTCGTCATGTAATGAGGAACACCTAATAACCAAGACCGGATAATCAGGACTCTACTCTCAATACGATACATGTAAGTCATACCCTCTGGCCGTATCTTATTTAGGTAGGTTTAAATTTATGTTTTTTCTTAGCCATATCGGGCGAGTCGTTCAAACGTGTTACCGCCGTTGAGTTAACCGCATTATGGCAACGAGTACAAGTTGATGGATGCAAATCAAATGTTGTTCATGCCATCAAAATGGAGATTGTGTCGCTGTGTGCAAATTTGTTAGCGAAGAAAGTTTCGCTCGAGCTCTGAGAATCTGGGACGCGACATACCAACAACATAAACCAAACCATGGGTGGCGATTGCCAATCGGTTAATGAACTCCGACTCTCCCAACATTGACTAACCAATAATTAATACCCATTAGATTTTGTACAACTTTGCTTAGATGGAAGATTTATGAGTTTCCAATAAAAATATATCCATTTAAATTACGAAATGATCCGTCGCGGACGAGATGAAGCGAGTATTTTCTTGAAAGGAATAAAATTGTAAACATTTTTTGTCATTTCCCAATCTTGACCTTTCCCCAATTAATGTATAAAATATGAACCGATCGCCTCTATTCAGACCAGATTTGGACGCAGATGTTTCTACCCCTTTTTTATGCCCTAATTCATCAATAACAAGAATATTTTTTGTGACTTGGATTTAAATAGATTTTTGTTTTTTTATTTTCCACAACTAATATGGAATGCAAAATTTCAACCAACCAAAGCATAATTGGCGTTAGCCCATCTAATAATAAACAAATTAACCAATAACCTAACCACAGACAACAGTACCACAACTAGCCATTAAACTATGCCTAGTTTTGGGTTTTTTGCTGCGATGGCAAGAGTAAATTTAATAAAGGATGGACAGTTATATAGATATATAGAATAATATAACAAAAGATTCCAGACATTATATCCATTCTCCAGGCCTGAAAATAAGAGATATATCGTATGCCAACATGATAAGTGCCAGGTCCAGGAAGATTTTGGTTTGTTTAAAGACTAGTTTGGGAGTGCAAACCAATTATAAAAACATGTAAGTAAGAAGAGAAGATATGTTAAAATTATCATAAGTGGGAGTGATGACTGAAATTCCATAAAAAACAATAATATATACAAATGTACGGACATAAAATAAATGCTGTCCGGTAATTATTAATCGTAGGTAAGAAAATTAAGATACCAGTATGAGTTCAATGATCTGGAATAATAATGTCAATAAACCAGCAAAATGGCGAATATTTCGTAGACACCATTGGAAGATTGCGGGTTCGTTTCTAAATATAAGTTTTAATGACATGTATGGTCGCTGCCCATTCTATTTGTAGTGTTATGATGATAGTTTAGTTTGTTGGGCGTTGTTTACAGTTGTGATAACGAAATGGTGTCCGGATGAATTAAGGGGGCATAAAAGCAAAACCCTTACATTACAAAAAACGGTTTGTATATATTCTTAATCTTTATTTTAAATTTTTATTTTCAGTTTTGCATTTTCGATTTAATATTTTGTATGAAGTGTTTGCTCTAAGAATAACACTTTTTCGAGTAGTGGAAGTTTTGCAGGTCAACTTAACTTAGAAGCTTTTTGAAGTAAATACTTCTTTAGCACGCTTTACTTAGGGGACAAGCTGGCGAATGTGTAACGGAAATTGAAATGCGTTGAGAGGCGAACGGGCTCACTGTAGAAGCAAGAGAGAGCAGTGCGCGCAGACATTTTCTTTCTCTCTTCCTCTCATAGCCAGTGCATGAAATATTTCAGTCAGTATTTTGAACTACCAGTGATGCGCCAAACGAGGGGGGGGGGAAGCGGAAGTCGAGGGCAAGGCTTGATCGGGCGAGGCGAATATAATAAACTTAAATAAATATTTGTAAAAAATTAATACATGTATATATTTTATACATATAATCATATGTATATACATACATATAGATGGAGCTTAAGAAGTATTTTCTTCAGCCGTGTGGTCTAAAGCACACTCGTATTTTTTTCATAATAAAGATTGCAAATTTCGAGTTCGCCTGCCTACAAAAAGAAAATACTTTTGTTTCTATTGTCTTGCAGAGGCCATTGAAGAAAATACGGCAAAACTAAATACAAATATTTTTCGTCCGAAATGGAATATGAACAGTCACGTTACGGTTGAATGGATCAGTTGTATGTATTTAAAAGAAATTGTTGCGCGGTTGGAAAAAAATACTATGCATACGGCTGTGTGTATGTTGGCTACACGGAGTACCGTTGTTCGTGATTGCGAGACTGAGTATTAAGTTACCGAAATCCCACAGCCAAATGCTCACTGTTTTACTGTTTACTGGCTTGCTTCCCATTGACTTACTGCCTGCTGGCTTGCTGACTACGGCCGCTCGCGATCCATGTTTTACATATATAGAAACATAATTACGCAGTTTGTTTCCCGCAGAATTTTGTCTTTCCCTTCCCAGTCTTATCTCCTCGCATATTCAAATTTACTAAATTGTATGCATTCATCAGTCAGCTGGCTAGAACTACTTTTATGGTCTTTAACTTATGGATTCAACTTCTTATTAAGGCCAGGTAGTATCCGCTCAAAAATAAGAAGATACGATAATACGAATGATAGAGGGAACGATAATAGAGGGAGCTCGCTGATATTAAAAATGATAATATTCTAGATAGAATATTCTCAAATATCTCACGATAATACCTCAAGTATTATTTAAAGAAACTCTGGACTCTACGCGACTGTTACGAGTACAGTTCCAGAGAGTTGTTCCAAGCCTGCTGGACGAAGATTACCCTTAAGATATCCAACCTCTGACAGAATATGGCAAGAGAAAAAAAAAAGTATTTTTTCGAATATTAATTTATAAACAGAAAAAGCGCTATTGTCAATTATAAAGAACTACGTAAATATGCTTACGCATAATATTTACTGAAAGTTAGTCCTTTGATACACAAAAATTCGTAATAAAGTTTATGAGAAACGGAATCAGTTTCAACTCATTGAATGTCGGCTAGAGAATAAGTATATTTTTAGAAGTTTTCTTTTTGGCACTTGAGAAAATGTGCATTATTATCGAAGAAGCAATAAAATAATTTCTAAATCAGGATATTTTCATCAATGGGAGAACTTCACAGAGCTAATCTTCACAAATAAATGTTTTTGTTGTTCTGCTCTCATATCGCACATCCCGTAGAAAAGTGTCGTAAATCAAATAAACTAATTTTACAGGAGAGCGAAAACAAATGAATGAATGATGAAGAGATGTACTGGTGACATTTTCGGAGTGATCTAACTTAAATAAGGTTATCGTGAGCATAGATAAGCACAATCACTTTGCTTTTCAGAGATAAAACGTAAAATAGAAAATGTTGATTACGGCACTTTTCTATGGGATGTGTGACGTTAGTATTTTTCTACACTTTAAAAGAATATGCAGATCTAATGATTTGACACTTAGTAATCTGAATAACATGCATGGTGAAGATTGCCTTTGATGACAGCGAACCTCTGATTGGAAATAGTAATAGAAGAAAAATAAATTATCCGGATTTGCATCATTATCATCTACCAGACAATGCTGAAAGTATCTACATTTATATTTTACAATATATATGGTAGTAACAGCAACGTACTGCAGTTTAATGGGAAGTCAAAACAAGTTAAAATAAACAATGACACTTTAATTAAATGAAACAAATTACTTTGTGTAAACCACTATAATCATACGTTACAATATCTACATGTTTCAAAACCGATTGTTTCTTCGTCAGGATAATAACATGAAATAGTAACATATAACATGTGGTTATAATGGTTTACACAAAGTAATTAGTTTCATTTAATTAAAATGTTGTCACAAAGTAATTTTGCAAAGATTGAAGAAATAATAACACTTTAAATCGTTTGATAGTAGCTCTCTAAAAGATTTTTAAATCTTTTGAAAGCAAATAATAAAAGTTCATTCCAGTGACATCATAATAATTTTAGCGAACATTTTCCGAGTACACTGCAATATTACTTCTTATGTTGTGGAGCGTAAATACTTTAAGAGTACAAAAATCATTACATTACATAAAGTAGAAATAGTAAATATTGATATGCCTTCAGGAATAGGAACATTCTTAAGATAACTTCTACGCTTTTACCAGTCACTATAAGTCGGCAAATAGGTTTGATCAAGCAGAAAAATCTCTCAAAGGGGATGCTTTGGCGTCAAGAGTATTCCACACATTTTCTGTTTTTAATACTTTGTAAAAATTTATTAAATTTATTTAGCTTGGATGGTCGTAATTCCATTATGTATAGCCTTGGGGAATAACTGGGGTATATCATGTTGTTGCAAAGAAGGTGATGGAAAATAAGAAGTTTTTAATTATCTACCCGGGTATTCAGAACTGGTCACAGCCATTTCAAATAATGTTTTGGTTCCGAATTTTTCGAAGTCTACCAGTTTTATCAATCATCCCTCTGACCATGCTGAAAGTGAAACTGGGAGTAAATAAAAAGAGCACGTGTGTTGGGTTCCTTGCTGAGAACTGAGATGTATCTTAAAAGAAAACTTATGCAGGTCAATTATTTAGATTTTCTGTTCAAGAATATTTTTCTAAAACGTTGAAAAATTTTGATCACTTTTAAAAAGTTTGTGAAAATTGGGCTGAATTTGGGCAACACACGGAAAAAAATGTTATTCTAAAATACGATCATTTTATTCGTAAAAACGGTTAAAAACGGGACTGAAGTTCTTACGAACAAATTAACAGTGTTTGAATGTTTATTGGCGGGAAAATGAAAGAATAATTTGTTGGTATACGTACGAAATTACGTATTCAAATAACAAATTATTCTTACATGTTTCCGCCAATAAACATTGAAATCCTTTTAATTTGTTCGTATGAACTTAGTCCCGTTTTTGACCGCTTTTACGAATAAAATTATCGTATTTTAGAATAACATTTTTCTCCGTGCAGGGACGAGCTCAACACAGTTCCATTGGTTAACTCTTTTGTAGGTTTTTTTCATTATATTTTTAGCATTTCTGTCTCTCACTGGCTTGTTCATTATCACCAGTACACGTGACTTAACATTTATGAAGTAATTCGAGTTGCTCCGAAAGGTTTGAATAATTTACACCGAGTGAGGTGGAGCTTGTCCTCGAAATCCTGGAATAGTTTCCACTTAGCTGAAATAATAGAACTTGTTCCGACCACATTAGTTAATTTCATTCATTAAAGTTGGCAAGGTGATACAGCAACAATTAGAATAGGGATAAGTTATAATGAAAGGAAAGAACAGAAAAAAGTTACGTACACCACAAGCTAAAACGTGTAATAACCACTCATTACCGTCGAAAACACATTATCACCATCGTCATGAGCTTATTTTAGTCAATATTTTATTAAAATTATTTATTCAACTACGCAAATAATACTTATATCGATAAGATACGATACGATACAATTGTACCATCCTAGCCAGGAGCAATCCTGTCCCTGTAAGACCGGTACACCAGGGGGAACTGATTTGTTAGGATTAGGAACACAGGATAGGAAGGAGGTTGGAGTTTAATCGACCGGCATACATGGCAAACTAATAAGCCAATATTGGAATTTAGGATGGGCAGAAATAAAGGAATAGATTGAGCGTTATTTATTTATTATATTTAGATTATATATATCAGTCTGAATGAAGGGAGAAAATATAACGGGGTGTTGAAATATGAGTACTGTCAGAAATATAACAATACGGTTATTTTATATCGTGAAGAAAGCCTCAAAGTCACTTAATTACTTGGACTGCTAAGTGCGTTGATAAACCTAACTTTAATTCATCCCTTCAGCAGATTTTAGTTACCTTTCGTAAGATAAAATTTGTCAGCGTGCTCCCATTACCATCTACCTTTCCTGGTGCTCAATCATGGTGTTTTTTTAATAATTTCCTTATCCACACATTTATTATCAAAACTCTTCTAGGATAATGCTCAGCGTAATGCTAATATATGCACATGGTTCTAATTGCCCCAATACTTACAAAACATACATCCCTTATTGTAAAAAGTATGTTGATCTATACTTGGAAGCACAAAATATATATAATCTAATCTACCACCATAATTTGGTTTGCCACACGCCTTACTAAATACAAAAGAATATCAAAATAGCTATAATTATCATGATTAAATACCTCCATAAGAAAAATACACGAGCCAGCAAAAATGCAAAGCTACCGAGCCCCTACATCCGCTGCAAAATCCCAAAACTTTTCTTGATGTTACAATGCATTCGTTATTATTCTTCCGGCGTTTCTAAAACATTTTATTGCGTTCTAAGACAGATAGCTTCCGTCACAACCAACAACTTCGAGGAATAAATTTTCTATGACTCTGTATATTTATTCGAGGAATAAAATAAACATGAAGGAATGCAAAAGGGTTTATTAAATGTGAAGTATGTACCTACTTGTTATCCCATACAGTAGCCATAAATAGAGTTATGACTCTCGTCTCAAAAAGACCGCTGAAACCGAATTTAAAATTTTAACAAATCAGAATTTTTCTAACTTTCTTACTCTAAGTTTTTGAAGTAAATACTTCTTTACGCACGCTTGACTTGAGGGGTAAACTGGCGAATGTGTAACGAAAAGTGAAATGCGTTGCGAGGCGAACGGGCTGTATCACACTGTAGAAGCAAGAGAGTGCAGTGCGCGCGCACATTTTCTTTCTCTCTTCCTCTCATAGCCAGCGCATGAAATATTTCAGTCAGTATTTTGAAATACCAGTGACGCGCCAAACACGGGGGGGAGGGGGTGGACGTCGATGCGCACGGCTTGATCGGACGAGGTGAATGATAATAAATTTAAATAAATATTTGTAGAAAATTAATATATGTATATACATGTATATATTTTATACAAATAAACATATTTAAGTACATAAATATAGATGGAGCTAAAGAAGTATTTACTTCAGACGTGTGGTCTAAAGCACAATCGTATTTTTTGTTTTGTTTTTAAGTAATTTCTAATGCTGGATTATAACATGAAAGACGTTGATTTATTTTTGTTTTTCGTAGATCAACTTCATTTTGATATTCAAGAGAAAGTAATTATTTTGTTGTGGTTTAAAATCTGTCACAAAGTACACTATGTTTCAGGACATTTTAAAGCTATTACGTGGTTAGTCTGCGGTAAAAAAGTAACGATCTTAAAAACGATTAGTCCTAAATAGGTAGCGCATTTATTTTTTTAAGTAAAGAGTGAAGTAAGGCGTAGAAGGAGAAGGTTGGCGTAATCAAGATTATTATAATAAAATAAATAAAACAAATAAAACGTCCAAAGCTTAGCTAGATATTTGAGGTAACGCGTTTAATCAAATGAACTTGATCATTATTTGACTTTGTGTTTGTTCTTCGATATGTGATACTTGTCTACAATTTTGCATAATGCCGATTGAAGTATAATTCACACAGACACCGTCTTGACAAAAAAATTGGGTTTTAAAAAAAATATTTACAGAGCTCAGAGAAACGTGGTCAGGCGTGGATCTGCAAATTTGCAGATTTTTTTTTATTCATGTATCGTCACAGGAAATCGATGCTGTTGGAACATCTACTGACGAACATTCAGATGGGAACTGGGTTACCTACTTTATTTCGTGCGAGGAATCCATTTTGCTGTTACAGCAGTATACTTGCAACAAATTTTACCAATAGTTTAATTTATTTTTCCGTGTAGATTAATACCATTGTCGACATTGACAATTAGCGGTAAATTTGACGGCCTATAGCTTCGATGCGCAGGTCGCGGATTCAAATCCCGGCAAAATAAACACTTGGATTCCCGCTTGCACTCACTTGACAGATTCGGCATTTCCTTTTTTATTGGACGTGCTGTTAAACTGTTGTCAAAAACTGATATTCATTAAATTCACAAAGTTAATTGTTTATTACATAGGTACCTACGTCTGTCTAAAAAACATGATAACTTTTTAACATTTTTCAAGTTATATCACGAAAAAAGTTACAAACCCTTACTGCTACGAAGTAGGCACCCCTGACCCAATTTATGTACAAAAAAATAACTAAATTAAATGATAGACAAATATCCAATTAAAGTAATGGCCAATTTACCAGGGGCCTGAATAGCATTATCTGCCACACTAAAACATTTAGGACCTTTCTGGAATGCCACTGGGTTGAGCGTTGTTGGATAAATTCGATTCGGAAGCCCGAAGATTGATACGCCAAAAAATGTAGGTGTGTTGGTAGGAGTTCTGGAGACAGAGTGACCGTTAAGTTAGCTTAGGGAGAGCATATTATGATCGATGGAGTTTACCTTCCAAATAACAATATTTATTTAAAAAACTAAGGCCGAGTTGTTTTGCAGACAAATTCATCACAGTCAGCGCCATTTTGTTTTTTTTTTACTAATGCTAATTCAAAGTCTGTTTCAGCTTTTTATCAAATGTGATCAGAGAAGAAGACAATTTTATATTCTAGTTTAGGACACGGCTACGTTCTTCACTGCGCCCATCAATTAGCCGCATAATAAGCCAATATCATTATTCACAAAATATTAATTTATCGACATTTTATTAAAATATTTACTTAAATATGATTGAATAAATGTAGTCAAAATGTGAGAAGAATTAAATGCATCATAATCAATTATTTATAAATAAATTCGATTTTTTTGGGATAAATTTTACCTATCGCTATGTTGTCCTATGTACTAATTAATATTCATTAATCCATCAGCAAAATACCACCGAAAACTCAATTTTCGATATAATATACCTATTTAATGAACTAAAAAAATGAACTTTTTGCTCGTTGACGATATGTAATCGAACGCTGAATACAAAAACCTAATATCAAGTGATCACGTTGCGTAGCACCACGGTTGCCATGTCAAAAGGGTGAAGGAACATACATATTTTACATTTATGTAGATACGGACATATTGGTTTCATGAAAGCACCAAAGCTTTTAATTTTATTTTTTTATTCAAACCTATAATGTAATATTGATTGCCACTAACTTATCACAATTTGTATAACTAACAATGTTTGTATGTGCAGATACTAATGCACTCTCTTTAATAGTGTGATTTTTTAACACTTTAAAAAATCTGATTACTTTTCTTTAAAAAGTACTTTTCACATCACCATTCTGAGGTGTTACAATGCTGAATTAGAACATCAGAAGGTATGTACTTGAAACGTTTTCATCACTTCAATAAATATATTTGATTTTCATTAAATGCACTTCGACTTAAAGAAATCAATTATCTTATCAAGTTTTTTCGTTTCAATGAAGGAGTTCAATACAAAAAATCACAATCTTACTAATATTATAAACGCGAAAGTTTGTATGGATGTATGTATGTTTGTTACTCTTTCACGCAAAATTTACTGAATGGATTTTAATGAAACTTTACAATAATATAGCTCATACATCAGAAAAACATATAGGCTATAATCTATAAAGCTATTTATTTTCAATACCTATATTGAAAATAATAATTATTGTTTAATAGAAAATGTCAAAATTTAGGAACGACATTTTGCAAAACAATGATTGTTAAATCAAAATTCTATTTTAGAAAATATTTAAATTAGTGAATTTATTCGAAGTACTCGCCTAATACTTTGAATCGAATCAAGAATTAAAATTTTGGTATAAACATAGATGGGACCTAGGAAAAGAAAATAGGTTAATAGAAGTACTAATCCTGCGCAGACGAAGTCGTTGGGCAGAAGCTTGTCTAGAACTAAACTAAAGAAATGCTTTTTATCGTTGCCATAAATTTGAGAAACTTTTGTTATTGATTTCGTTAAAGAAAATAATATTATACGGTATTAAACTTGACAAATTTGGCAATGAAAGTTCCACAATGTAGAGGTACATAATCAAAATAGAAAAATAAATCAAAACTGAAAATTTAGCCAACAAAACCCTTTATTTGTGAGTAAATAAGAGTTTTACGACTTTCCTTTATAGAACACGTGGCTGCCTGAAGAAAAGCAAGGAAGAGGGAGAATTCGACTAAAGTGAGAAAAACGAGTAGAAAGAGACAAGTCGCCTAAAATTCTTTCCAGGAACAAAATTTCGGACAGAAAGAACTCAACTGTATGTGAGAGCAATACGAGCTCTAAAAAAGCTTCAAAAGGGATCAAAGAACGAAACGAAGTTAATTTAACAATTGTATTTTTATTTGGTTCTTTTTCACGTGGTTTGACTGCTCAGATATATTTTATATGATTGTGGTTGGTGCTTAGGGAATCGAGAATATTTTGGGAATAGTGTCATGCGCAGGCGTCAAATCATTGTTTTTTTTATTCCCTAACGCCGTACGTACACAGTATACCTACAAACGCGCGCATCTCCGGTGCTCGGAACTCGGAACGTGATGTCAGGATTTTTTCTTATCTCTTAACCTCGGCGAGGAGCACGTAGCGGTGTCACCGAAGGGGAGCCAGGACGGAAGAAATCAATGTCGGGACGGGGGGAGGGTTCCATTAACTTACTATCACAATGTTTATACGCCAGCATAATGGACCTTATTACGTGCCGTTGACAGTGACTAATATCTCACCATTATAATGACAAATACAAAATACAGATCTCTAAATGTATACAGGTAAACTTTATACTAATATATCATTGAAGAAGAAGACAACAATAATAATCTAAATTAAAATATGAAAATGAACAAGACACAGAAAAATAATAAAACATAATGGTCGCAACTGGGACTCGAATCCAGATCTCACGTCTTACCGGGATGGGCGCTCTATCCAATTCAGCCATATTTCAAATTTCAGAATTAACAATATTATCTTCGACTAATGTTTTTTTCGATATTATTGGCAGCTAACTTTTTATTGGAAACAAGTATTCAAAACATGTATTTGTTACCTAGATAATGTCTCGAAGTGAGATCTGGGTTCAAGTCCCAGTTTCGAAAATTATATTTTATTATTTTTCTGTCTCTTTTTCATTTTCATATTTTAATTAAAATTATTATTGTTTTCTTCTTCAATGATATATTAAATTGATGGGAATAACATTCAAAAGTTAAAAAGAGGTTTTTCTTTAAAAAAAAAATGATTTCACTAGGTTTGTATACTGATGTTTCATTTTTTTGTAAGTGCTTGCAAATATATTTTTTTTAATTCGACATGATTTCACTTCCAAAGGAAAGCAAGAACATTGCTACCCATTTATTTCATTTTTGAAAAATATTTTTATTTGTACTTACCACCGACGTGGGGAGGTCATACTAGAATGTTATCCTACCTGGAAACGAAAAGAAAATATTTATTAGTAAAAACAAGAAATAAAATACCTAAAGTTATTCTTTTTACATAGTATATGCTACTGTTATTAAGACTTATGTCACGGTTTTTAAAAGTTGTTAATGACCCAACTCTCGACCAGTTTAAGCTTTTGATCAAATTATCACATGAAAGGTACTCTGAAATTTAGAAATATTAAAAAAATGGTACTGATAGTCGATTGTTGATTTGATCGTCACTCAAATGTGAGTATCGATTGTGCATGCCGATTAATGCTTCCACCCTTTTTGAAGTAAATACTTCTTTACGCACGCTTGACTTGGGGAGTAAGCTGGCGAATGTGTAACGGAAATTGAAATGCGTTGCGAGGCGAACGGGCTCACTATAGAAGCAAGATAGAGCAGTACGCGCGCACATTTTCTTTCTCTCTTCCTCTCATAGCCAGTGCATGAAATATTTCAGTCAGTATTTTGAAATACTAGTGACGCGCCAAATGCGGTGGGGAGCGGACGCCGATGCGCGCTAGTAGAAAATTAATATATGTATACATTTTATACATATAAAGGTATATATAGACATACATATAGATGGAGCTAAATAAGTATTTACTTCAGTCGTGTGGTCTAAAGTATTTAGATTTTATTAGGCGTGTTGTTGCTTTACTTGATTACAATTAGCTAAACATTTAGTTGCCCGTTTGTGTGGTACATTATTTGAGTATCCTTTGCTATTAAGGGAAATAATAAATTGTCCCCTTAAGGCTTTGTCGTGATATATGCGGAGATAATTATATTGTGTCGGTTATCCTCTGTTTTCCACCACAAAGTTTCCCTTTCCAACAATGAACATATTTTCATAATGGCGCGGGTGCGGGCGCCGCTACTACGGCACACTCCCCTATAATTTATTTACATAGCGTGGAAAACAATATATATCGTGTAACCCAATGACGTTCTATAATAAATACATAGACTCGCCATTGTCTCACAAACTCAAGATGGATTGTGACAAGTAAGAAAGAGTCTTATGTTTTCAGTAAAATCTTAGTTCAAAAGTTATTCATGTATGATAAAGATAGGCATTCAAAGAAAGTGTATGTATGAATGAATGGGCCGGTTGCGTTTGCATATTTCTGCGGCACATTACATTTTACATCAAGGGTGTGACTGAGACGCAAAGATACGCTTACTCGCTTATACTTAAATGCCCTATGAGACCACCTACTGTCCTTATACTTAATAATTGTTGCTACGTTTTTTTTTATTTCTCAACAAAATAATTGTATTTTTTCTAAAAATAAATAATGTGCGTATATTTACGAATGAAACATTATTCCTTGTTTTTTTACTGGTGTTTGCCGAGTATTGGAAACATTTTCTCATCACACACGAGAGCTTTTGGCGCCGTTTTAATGCAATTTACTTACTGGTAGGATACGACTGCGAACTGATGTGTTGTGAACCTAAATTTTATTTTAATTAATGAAGATAATATTAGCGAAAGTCAATCGAAAATCCGAAACAGAAAAATCAGAAAAAGATACGGATACATCTGGGACTCGAACCCAGGACCTCTGGCAATCCGGGCCAACGCGCTATCCACTGCGCCAACGTATCCCTATCCGATTCGGTCATTTTTAACTGTTTCATACTTCGACTGAGAACCACCAACATTATTTTTCATTTTTTCTTAACACATATTTTATTGGCTGCTATCTTTATGTATGATTGCAAGATTCAACCCCGAATTAAATGCCCTCTAGATAGTGTCAGGATAAATTTTATCACTTTTATTAATATGCGACATCTATTGACTTTATCTGCAAGTCTAGGATGAAATGTTTTTATTTTTATTTTTAACTTATTTATTTATTTATTTATATTTAAACGCCCATAGGGCTTTTACATACATAAAGCAATACATGTTTCGATTAATTACAGTGAAGAGTTAGAAGTGAATAAAATAAAGGTAAGTAACAGAAAATATAAAGACACATAATATAGGTTAGATAAAATATGATTATATATATATATATATTATTATTAACTTAAAGAGTTAAACCTCAAATTATAAATGTTATCACTACGGCCACAGCACAAGATTTTTCTCAATTAAGAGTTCTGAGCAATAAGATTTAAAAAAATGGTTTTCTTTAAGAAATGTGGAATGAATAATAAATGTGGACAATGAATGTGGATGTAAATATGGATGCCAAATGATAGGTATAAACTTATCTAGTAAGCCAACATAAACAAGCCTAATCTAAATTACCCCTAATAAAACCAACCCATGCAAAGTAAAATGTTAAAATAAATAAGGTATTTAGTTATTTCTTCAAACTTCGCAGAATCACTTTGTGGCGTCATTTTGAATTAAATTAAAACAAATAACTTTGTATTAAACCACTATTATATAATCACAATTACCTACGTGTTTCGAAACCGACGGTTTCTTCGTGAGGGTAGTAATGACATTAAATAACAAAAGAAACAAACAAGTATATACTAAAAAGAACTATGGACAAAAATATTAGAGAGAGAGGTGATTAATTAATTAATATATATTAAAAGAAACCATAGGTTTCGAAACATGTAGGTAATTGTGATTATATAATAGTGGTTTAATACAAAGTTATTTGTTTTAATTTAAGGTTTTTAGTAATCATTAATTTCAAATAAATTTCTGCAAAATTTATAAAACCAACGTTATCCAATTTTCCCAGAATCGATTTATCCATTGTGATACAATCACAATAAAAGGTATTTTTTGTACATTTTGCTCCCTCGCAACTAGTCTTCTGTGCCTGGGGTTGAAAATATCTGTTGAAATTCCCACGAGTTGTTTACTTCATTTTTGCGATTTTGAAATATCTGCAGAAATAACTGGAGTACATTCGACTAGTAGAATAAAGAAGAAAAGTCCTTATTCCATGAGTCGACTAAATCAGCTTCCACGCGAACGGTGATATTATAAAGCGAAATACTGGACGACTGAGGATGAACTAATTTCTCCTTGAAATTTAAGATAGGTACACAGGTACTGTTTGAGTAAAGACGAGATTATATAACGGTGTTTGAACCTACCTGATGTGTAACGTGAATATTAAAAGTAACTACCTACCAGTTTCTTGCTGATAAAGAGATCGGATATTAAAAGCGGGATCTCAGTGGGAAATATTTTTCCTATTAGTCTTTTTGAGGAGAGGAAAATGTAAAAAGGGCTGTTGAAGAGACCCACGTTGTAGAAGGAAAGAAAATGGAGGCCGGCAAGTTGTTGAACTGTTACCACACCCGAGTTGTTGAACTCAAGAATGAGTCCCAAAAACGACCCGATCTGAATGACACTAGTTTCTCGAAGCTATTCAAATAAAATACCGTTTGTGAAACTAAAGGAAGTTGGGGAAGGAAAAGAGGAAGAGGAAGTATTTTTCGGAAATGCCTTGTTATTTAGATACCTGGCGTGCTAGCATGGTCGATCGATATGAAATTACCGACCGATCGTCGGCAACTTCTCATTGTTCCCTAGGACAACTGCAGATCGCAAACGAATAAGTGACAGTTCACAATGACTAAGTGTCCTTAACATATTCGACATCAACTGTTGTTTGTACGTTAGCGATCTGCAGTTGTCCTAGGGAACGATGATAAGTTACCGATAATCGGTCGGTAACTTCATATCGATCGACCATGCTAGCATACCTGAGGCCCTAGCACGCTCGCTCTATAACGATCGATAGGATAACTATCGGTAACTTCTCATCGTTCCCTACGACAACTGCAGATCGCAAACGAATAGGTGACAGTTCACAATGACTAAGTGTCCTTAATATATTCGATATCAACTGTCGTTTGTACGTTTGATATCTGCAGTTGTCCTAGGGAACGATGAGAAGTTGCGTGAAGCCGAGCGACCGTGCTAGCACACGATGCCCTAGCACGCTCGCTCTAAAACGATCGATAGGATAACTATCGGTAACTTCTCATCGTTCCCTAGCATGAATACAGATCGCCAACGAATAAGTGACAGTTCACAATGACTAAGTGTCCTTAACATATTCGACATCAACTGTTGTTTGTACGTTAGCGATGTGCAGTTGTCCTAGGGAACGATGAGAAGTTACCGATAGTTCTCCTATCGATCGTTATAGAGCGAGCGTGCTAGGGCATTTGAACGTCATTTCAAGTAAAGTTTCTCATTCTGAATTTTAATCTCTATCTCTTCTATCAGGGCGCTATTGAGAGTACATCGATCGTCCATTTGATTACTCAGATATCTCCGAAAAATCTGAATTTAAGTACAGTGTGCAGATATATGTAAAAGTGTACTCTCTATCTACCTCTATATATCGTTTAGTACAATACTCTCACATCATTCGTAAAAACCGCCAAATCAATTATAATGCAGAAAAACTTGTAGTGAATTAAACAAATTGTTGAAGTTTTCTGGGCATATGGACAAACATATTAAACAAATTGTTGAAGTTTTCTGGGCACATGGAAAAACATATTAAACAAATTGTTGAAGTTTTCTGGGCATATGGACAAACATATTAAACAAATTGTTGAAGTTTTCTGGGCATATGGATAAACATATTAAACAAAATGTTGAAGTTTTCTGACCATATTTCAAAATGTGTGTCTAATATACAGGACAGCTATGCTTCAAGTTGTTAATGTACAGCATGAAAACATAAATAATACTTTATATAATGAGGGCATTCGAATATTGCTTTACTCATTATCTCAAAACTTAGTATTTGGAGATGTATGTAAATGGTTGTTAATCAATTGGGTCCAATTTAAAACACGTTTATTAGTATTTTAAAGATTAATAAACCACCATTGATGTAGCGTATATGGTTTTTTATCAACAGGGTATTTTCACAAACGAGGGATTCGGTTGAAAATGTATGGAATATTTAAAGATCATTTTTATGATTTTAATCATCGAATTAAAATGTTTGTTTTTTACGTTTTCATTTAAATTTATTCATTTTAAAAACGCAAAAAATCTACGAAACCAAAACGACCGTGATTGCCAACGACGCTTTGTACGCACGTCATCACACAAACAAAGTAGAACTGTCGGAAATTTTTCAAGAACGAGCGGCTCTTATGACGTCAGACGTCGAATATGCCATTTTGGCGGGATTACAAAAATGGGCGACTTTGCCATAATAATCGTAATTTTTTGCTTAATTTTTTTAAGCAATAAAAAAAATCGTGGAAATACCCTATTTTGTAAAATTTATAACACGTTTATTGGTTAATGAAAGTTGGGTAATGCTATTATATTTTTTGTTACTCGTACATCATCCGTAACACGTCGTCTAATTCAAAATTTTGGTTGTTCAATTATGCGGATAAAACTGGTTGTAAGCGAAATAGGGTTTTATAATTATGTTCCCGGCAAGCAGCCCAACCGGCCAGTTCCCCCTCGGGGTCGCGAGCCCGAGCCGGTGTCGGAGCTGTAAACAGCCTAATTGCAATGCAAACATCAATCTCAATGCTTTTAAAACTCCACCTTGAATTTGCCTGGTAATATTATATAACCAAAAGAGGAAAAACTATGATACTAAACATGGGGAGGTTTAAAATAGACAGTCGCAAACCTGTGAAAAATCACTAAATAATACAATTATTGTGGGATTTGTGAAATTTGTGCATATCAAAAACGCTTCCATGACAAGAACATAGTGACATTTCAACATCCCTTAGAAAATTCATTAAAAGTGATGAAACATGCGCATAACCTAATTTGACGTAGCCTACTTAAGTTTTTTTTGTTCATCACTTGATGAAGTTGCACTTTGTTGAGTTGTCCGGTCGCCATCAAAAACAAATGAGATTAATTTTATTAATAATATTAATTATATTTTTTGTTGACAAATAATTAGAGAGATGACCAAAACTACAATTCCTATCGAAAACCGTCAAAACACTTTAAAAATTATTAGTTAATCAGATTTCGATCTGTCCAAAATTTAAACAAAAGATATACACATTTCAAAAATAATTATAATTTAATAAAATTGTTGCCTAATGTAGGTATCGCTTGTCTGATATGATTACTACTTTTTAGTTCCAATTTTGAAAATTATTTATTTTGTATTTATTTTATTAACAAGAAAAAATTTAACATTTCAAATGATTACATTATGCAAAGTTATACAATTATTCATTATTATTCTACTACTCCATAAGTTGAGCTGGGCATGTACATTGAACTGTAAGGGTCGGCGTAAGCTGGGAGTAAGGATGTGTCGCGCTTGCAGACGACGCAGGAAATGTATGGGCTTATACGAAGCATGTCGTACACGTCCATACATTTCCTGCGTCGTCTGCACGCGCGACACATTCTGATTCCCAGCTTACGCCGACCCTGATAATTCGCAGGAATAAAATTTTAAACCTCACATGCACTCACGCACCGACATTTGAAATTAGTATGTTTAATTAAATTATGTTTTCTATGAATATTCGGTGGCCTTAATTTTCACTATATTTTGACTGCAAATACGAAAAATATAATAAAAACATTCATAAATACGAAGCAACATGGAGCAGCAAACACTCTTGTTAATATAGGTAGAGCTGAAGTGTCTTAGTCAGAGCGACTACTTAAAAAAATAGCTAAATATTTCCACCATGAGCTACGGAGCGTTAAAATATCTATTAATCTGTTAAAATATGTAGAAGACGAAACGTTTTGCTTTTTGTTCAAGATTTCGCCAAAATATCAGCAACCCCGCTGCCAAATACCAACAATAAGTTTCTGCTAAAATCACACATTATATCCACATGTGCACGTTATTGGTGTAGTAAATTGTTGTGCAAGTAGCTGGTACTTCATTATTGCGCACAGTCTATCTGTAGTTGGATCATTGGATGAATACCTCGACAATCTGTTTCCACCATCGGATCCCTGCTGAACGATACCACATGTCGAATTTCCGACTAACGTTGTTAATAACATGGATTCGATAACCAAGATTCGTTCAAGACTTGATCAACGTTAATTATTGAATGTGAAAAGTCAGAAATAAATAAATTTAATACATTTACAATTGAAATTAACAACTATCAATCAATCCAATGAACTGGTTCATAAAATTATAATATCTCGTAACACTATTTGTATTCCCGCTCAATCCGAGTTTGGCCGGCAAAGTTTTGAATTATATCGGTCGGTGGGGGAAGCGTGAAGAAGGGGGCGTGAAATCCGAGGAAGATAAATTAATATCGAGAGGATTTTAGGAGATAATAGAAGTAAGAGGGTGGTCAAAGAACTCGCCAAGTTCCTAGCCGAAGTTCGGTGAGGCGGTGAAGCCAGGCAGAATGAAATATGGATTATCGACGGGGGCTGTGGATAAAACAACGATTTTTACTTTCTTCTTTATCAATGAAAAAATATTAATAAGAAAATAGAAAAAGACAAAACCAAATTGAGCGAAGTATGACCCAATTTAACCAGAAGTAGTTGAACTTAAGAATTTAACTTTACGAATTTAACCTTAAATTGTTGAACGAATTTAAACAATTGGTCTAGTAAATATAGAAGATCTGGATTTTTGATGTCTAAATCTTACCCTTTTTCATACATTCAATGTTAGTTTAAAACATTACTTAATTATACATTACAATGAGGTTTTTAGCTTTAAAAGTTAATTCTAATCATTTCGTATTCCGGACTAGTAGATAAGTCAACAGATTTTTCTCTTATAATAAAAAATGGATTGGTATACATATCCAAGGCGCTATCTACATAGATTGAAAACATATTCTAGTAAGAACGTTGCAATCATTCCAAATACAGCCTATGAAAATGTTGAAAAACAAGTCAGAAAAGGTGGTAATTCTCGAATTGAAATACAAAATAATCCTATTTTATGTTTTAATGTGAAAATGGCCATACATAGTTTCCAATAAAATAATATTGCGGAAAGTAAGTATTTCATGTTTATATTGTAGTAAACATCGTACAAGTTGATTACCATTTTTAATGTTGGTTTTGATATAATGTGCATTTATTTTATTTTTTAATTTAAGAAGGAGAAAGACGACATTAAAAATAAATATATTAGCTAAACTTAATCAAAAATCTGCAACAGAAAAAGATACTGTCACATCTGGGATTGGAAGCCAGGACCTTCGCTAATTAAAACATTACATTTTGAGGTTTTACTCGTGAAGTTAAAAATAAAAATAAATGTTTTAGCAATCCTCGGCTAACACAAACATGCTAACAATATTTTTTAAAGATTAACAAGGAATTCGAAGACATGTATTCTGGAAGGTCATTAAATTGTAGCCTGACACATATAATGAATTTGACTAAAAGAAAATTGTCACACAGACCGGGGGCAATTCTTGTAGTACAAATTTTCTGTGCTCTTACTGCAATGTTAAAGGGTAATATAATAATAACCTCTCCCAATCAAATACGATGTTCCGCAAGGACTTAGGACCTATATTTGTTTTGATATTATATATAAATGATATCTGCAACTTACATACAAAAGGGAAAATCATTAGTTTTGCCAACGACACTGCTATTTTATTTAATGAAAGTGATTGGATAACCACTTACAGAGAAGCTGAACACGGGCTTGTACTTCCACAAAAAGGCTTAGACAAAACTCACTTACACTTAATGTTAACAAAACTAAATATTTAACGTTTTCTATGACGGCCAGAGGACAACCAGCCGAGGATTATGCTGTCAAATTACATGATTGTCAAGGAAAAAAATTAACACAATCATGTCACTGCCCCACCATAACACACTCTTGAAAAATAAAATATCTTGGCATTGAAATCGATGAAAATTTTCGATGGGACTCCCACATAAATAGCATTACAAAGAAACTCACAAATCTCATGTACTACTTTAGAAACATACGCAATATACAAAATAAAAATGATCTATATAAAGTCTACTATGCTCTTTGCCAATCACGCATAGAATATGGAATTATTGGATGGCGATCTGCCTCAAACATTCACATGAAGCAGATTATTTATCCTGAAAGTACCTATAAGAACACCAACAAAAGAAATTTAAAAAAAATTTAATGTGTTCAGCATTATAAAACTGTACTAAAAAAACTACTCAAATTTTAAGAAAAATATGCGTTCCTTGCTGACCAACACACATACACTACAAGGACGAAATCTTCAAATCTACTAAGCTTTCGGTCAGAAAACCATTATTTCCATGCTACAAAATTATATAATGCCCTTCCGATTAAAATTAAAAATACCATGGATATACAAAAGTTTAAAAAGGATATCAAAGTATGGCTAACTAAACATGAAGATGAGGAACTAATTAAAATTATTAAGTAACTCCAACGCACCCTACAGATAATAAACATAAACACTTTTTTTTTTTCGTTGTTTGTTTTTAGGGTGTTATGCCGTGTTGTGCTACCTCCTTCTTTAGACACATCGTCGGATCTGCCGGATCTGCCCTGATGATGGACACTGCAACGCTGTCCGAAACGTCGGCTAAAGAAGGAGGTAGCGCAACACGGCATAACACCCCAAAAACAAACAACGAAAATGCTTTTGGCCGTGAAAATCACTTTTTGCTTTATTCGTTCATATCAACACCATACAACAACCTGCAGTCCACGTCGGAACAGGAATACCTAGTGAGGATAAAATACTTAACTTTGTATTCTTAATTTACTTAATATTGTATTTTTATTTCAATTTATACAGTCATTAAATAAATTTAAAAAAAATTAAAAATATTAAAGAATCCACAATATGTGTACAGCCTTAACATTAAATTACTTATAAAGTAAAAAAAATATTTACTTTAAGAATCAGCTTTTGAGCAATATTAAAGTGGTTCCTATGGCTCCTCGCAAATGTATCCAGAAAAATTAAATCAAAATTGCTTGCTTTCCTCAAATTTCGCTTTGCAGTTTCTATTTGTGTTTAATTATAATTCGAGCTCCAATTCGCAATATCTGCTCTCAGCCACGCGCGTTGGGAAACTAGTGCGGGCGCCGGACGCGGGAAGCGCGTCGCAGCGTACTTTAATGCGAATTTCCCTTTGCTAGCGTTTGAGTCGGACCGAGAGAATCAAGCTCGTGAAATCGGTTGGGTGGGTCGGTTCCGGGTGCGTGCCATAATCTGTATACAGAATCCGGCGCTTGATCGCGGTGAGCCATTCACTCGGAAACAGTATAGCGCTGCACCCCGTCAAAATCTAACATAGTAATTGCATAACGTAGTGACATTAACTAATATACAATATCTAATAATAATATTTGGATAATTAGAATATTGCCGTTTTTGGGATAAATCACTTCAAGGGCACTGTACTAATATTTTTTCCAATGCGCTTTTTGAAGTTAAACTTCTTTACGCACGCTTGACTTGGGGGTAAGCTGGCTAATGCGTTACGAAAAGTGTAATGCGTTACGAGCGAGGCGAGCGGGCTGTATCACACTGTAGAAGCAAGAGAGAGCAGTGCGCGCGCACATTTTCGTTATTTCTTCCTCTCATAGCCAGTACATGAAATATCCCAGTCAGTATTTTGAAATACCAGTGACGCGTCAAACGCAGGGGAGAGCGGACGTCGATGCGCACGGCTTGATCGGGCGAGGCGAATGATAATAAATTTAAATAAATATTTGTAGAAAATTAATACATGTATGCATTTTATACATATAAAAATATATATATGTACATACATATAGATGGAGCTAAAGAAGTTTTACTTCAGTCGTGTGGTCTAAGCACAATCGTATTTTTTTATTACTAGTTACAGACAATCTGTTATAAAAACTTACGGCTAATGGATTGTATCTAGCAGTTCATCGTTCAATAATTAATTCAAAACTTAGTATAAAATATAATATTATGATTATAACATTGATTATAGTGGTTTACACAAAAGTAATTTGTTTCATTTAAACAAAACCTAGTATACTGAATAAATATGAAAAACTAACTACGTAATGATTTTTATGGATCTGTTTGGAGTGAAGTAGGAATGACAATCCTCAGCAGTGAGACAACGAATCTCAACGAAATATTATAAAAAGTATTAAAATAACAATTACAATTAGTATCTACATATCTTGACAGCCGAATAAAAATAAAGCATGACGTCTCTTCGGATCGCAAGCAAAGATAAAGCTTAAGTAGTACTTCTGAAAGGCTGCTGGAAATCAGTTCTAAGGAAAGTATAACAAAAAAAAAAATCTTCACCCATCATCGGATATAAATATTTGATATACGTGTCGGTGACATGTTTGCATTGCAGGAGAGCGGATGGCAGACAGCGAATACCGCTGCACTCACTCAGTAATTCCGAGCTTCAGTGCGGCGTCGAACGCTCCAATTCAAAGGGTGATTCTCGCGAGGCGTGGAAATGAAGCGAATGGGATCTCATTTACTTCTATCTGCTGTGAATACTCGGAATGTCTTTGACGACAAAAATCCTATGCACAGGTAATACAGAGCTCGGTGGACGGATTTCGAGGTAGGTACTTACGAGAAACATACGTTTTGCCATAACCAGCACTCGGAATAACTCTCACAGAATCAGATTAATAATAAAATAATGAACTTGTAGACTTTATGCGTGATTTTTCTATTTAAGATTTTAAAACATACTTATTTTACTTGCCTGCGGATTAATGCAAAATCACCTTCAAGTTTCTTAGCAGATTTTTTTCAACAAAAAGCATTCGAGCCTGTGGTAATTTTTTTCTAAGGTTTTCTTCCTTCTCGCTTAATTTGGTGATATTTCCAGGAGGAATGACACCAACAAAGTGGGTTTTGGATGGACATAAATATTAGACTTTAAACAGAGAGGTTACGTGTGATGTTATATTATCAACGTATTGAATCTTTAACCGAGAGGTTGCGGGTTCGATTCCTATTGTAGCACAAAACTAATTTAACTTGTCAGAATTATAAACCCGGTTGAGCATTTCCCGAAAGTGTGTTGAAAATGAATTTTTATGGTTTATGCTTAGGTATGTGTCATAATTGTGCATTCTTATACTGCAATATTATTTATAAGTAGTTCCATTGCTACATGAAACAAGTTGTTACGTTTTTAGGATATTTTAAAATAATATTGTCAGCCTATGCATCTCCGTGGAAGTGTAGGTATAATTGAACGTAAGCTCTTATTTCTAATCTCGGCTGAAGCAATGGCGAGACGGGAAAGCCTTCTAATTAAAACGACAGCCTCAGACAGAAAATGTTGCCAGGATTGTGGGAGCAATCTAGCTTCCGATTGCAGCGCAGTATCGCCACATCAATATTAAATGCTATTGTCATTCCCTTGTACGGGTCACTCTGCGGTCTAAATAACATTTTGAGTATTTGTATGAAATATTCGTTAGGAAATGTCGCCTCTTGTTTGTGCATGTATCCAATTAGTAGTAATTAAGTCCATTGTTATTGTATCCCAAGTAATTCGTTGTACCAAAAATATACAATATCAATTTCAATACGCTCGATTTTGTGTCAACATTCATGTGGTTCATCTTGATTGTTTACTTAACTTGAATATTTAAATTAATTTATTTGTAAAAAAATTTTCTAATAAACAGATGTAGGTAATACAAACAGACTCAATTTTGGAAGCGGGTATAGGTACCGTCTCCACGGAAATAATTTATTGGTTAACCAACATCTCTGCCATAGGTAACCCCAAGTGGTTCGCTACATTTAGCGACTTAACAGGGTTGCCCGTATGTTTTGAGACTTAAGGGAATGGAAGGGAAGTGGAATAGAGATAGGAAAGAGGAAGGAGGGGACTTACCTGACTATTATATATATATAATGCTTAAAATCAAGTGTCGATCCTATTCGGGGCGATACTAAAAAAATCTACCACCCTGGAACGTGACGCAGCCCATGTACTATTTTATTGACATAATGTTTGTAAATAGCGTTTTTTGTATGTAGATACCCCCACAACGTTCAGATTGACAACGTTGCTTGAAATAGCTAAATGTTTGGTAACCGCTTAGTTATAAGTTATAAGCTACTAGTAATAAATCGAAATCTTAAGTTAAAGTGATAGTATAATAAAATATAAAAATGAAGTTGTAAAGCGCCCTTGAAGTTATGTTCTAATGAAAACGACGCCATATAAATAATCCAAACATTATTATTATTATTACACTTCATGAAATGCTTAGGTTTTTTATAGGTATGAATTTATTTACCTCATATTATTATATATGGTCGTATTGGCTACTGGCATTTTTTTCCAGCTAACCCAAGTTTACTTGTTAAAATGTACAAAATAAGTGTAAGTAAGACGATCAGTGATCAGACTCCTCGCGGTAGAAAATGATTGAGTTCCATTTTGGAGTGAATCATGCGCAGTAAATTTCCCGTGAATCCCTATTCCGTGTTGACCTTCCCAACCGCTGAGGGCGCAGACGGTTAGGCTATGAACTTGCTCACATGCTCAATGCTCACTGCTTCAACTCCCGTGACTCAGCCGAAAAGAGCGCCGAAAGCATGTTCACTGAGCTCCCTCGGCACCATTTCATTGGTACTGACTTTTAACCAATGGAATACAAATACATTATTTTAATAAGTTTAATAATGATAATTCTACTGAGCTGCAAAAAGTATGTTTCTAATTTTTAGGAAGGTTTCATGCTCAAATAGAAAAACTCAGTCAACAGCTCAGCCACATAGTCAAAGTAAGCCATTTATATAGTCCAAATAAACCTTACTTAATAATTAAAATGAATGCAGCAGATTTTCGAAACACGAACAAATTTACTTACAGATGATAATAATTCAGTAATAAAAAGTCAATTAATAATTATGTAAGAATTTTCATGAGCTTCGCCATATTATGACTATAAGATGGTAGATTCAAAATAAATGCATCCGTCGTAGCCGCGTGCACCTCGAATCAATACTGCTCGTCTCGGCTGGAACCAATTGGAGGAAACTCGTGGATATTGCACTCCCGACCGAGGACGTTCTGCGACAAGGGACTCCGGAGTCTAACACAAAGTCACTAAGCAAGTCATGGTCCTTTCGGGAAACTATTGAAATTGATATTTTACTAGAATAATGGGTACTAGATGCAAACGGATATGACACAGAACTACAACCGATAATCGATAAAATTGCGCGTCAACGAACTAATTGCGTAATTACATTATTTTCTAGTTTAATGCACAAAGATAACTTGTTTTGTTTGTATTGTTCTTCTTCTAATGTATATTGATTGTCTGCTTATGGCGAACGGGCGGACGATGTTGATTTGTTGTGTATACAAATCTACAGTTTTATTTCGATATTTATGAAACTTTGCACACTTGACCTTCAAAACAATAAAAAGATCACTGTATACATGAGATCTATAAAAACCTCCCGCGTCTCCTTTTCCCACCCCTTAATGCAGTATGTTGTCAACACACTTTACGTTCAAAATACGATGAAAACAATTCTACATCTAATTTCCAAAAATCCTACATAAAACCCGGACAACATAAGGGACTTCAGCTATGTATCAGATGTATATGTATACAAATTACGTAAAGAAGATTGTCCTGGAGTGTTGGTGTTGTTTGTTTTTATGCAATTCTACGGTTTTATTCCACGATTGATTAATAAGAGGTAGAAAAAAATAAGAGAAAGGTCACTGTTTGTAATCTGAGATTTCGAAAAACCACCCCATCCCTTAAAACAGATTTTGAAACCAACTTCGATGAAATTTTACCCACTTTACGTTCAAAATTAGAGAAAAATTACTAGCTACATCTGCGACCCTAGCACACTCGCTCGATAACGATCGATAGGATAACTATTGGTAACTTCTCATCGTTCCCTAGGACAACTGCACATCGCTAACGTACAAACAACAGTTGATGTCGAATATGTTAAGGACACTTAGTCATTGTGAACTGTCACTTATTCGTTAGTAATCTGTAGTCATGTTAGGGAATGATGAGAAGTTACCGATAGTTATCCTATCGATCGTTATGGAGCGAGTGTGCTAGGGCCTCTGATAGTGAAAAACTTAGCGTATACCCCGGGTAACAACGGGGACTTTAGCAATATTTATACTGTATGTCTATCATATCACATTATAAACACTACTAATGTATTTAATTTATGAAAGATTGATTATTCGTGTTGTTGTGACCATAAACATGTTAAAATTTGAAAAAAATACATATTTTTAAATTTTGTTTCCCTTCATTCCAGATTGAAAAAAAAAGTTTGGTATCCTTAAAAGAGATTGCCAATCTGCTTTTACTAATTTAGTCAATTTAATTAACTGGGTCAGAAAATTCACGTACTTTCGAACGATCCTTTTTCCCCTTCTACAACTATCAGA
Organism: Limnephilus auricula; assembly: GCA_951813805.1. NCBI lineage: Eukaryota > Metazoa > Arthropoda > Insecta > Trichoptera > Limnephilidae > Limnephilus > Limnephilus auricula. The sequence goes on from OX638391.1 coordinate 28,468,320, forward strand.
TAACGGGAGTGCCGACAAAAGTAGCAAAGAGGAGCCAAATGCGTCCCAAAAGGACTCGCCTCGTATAAAAGTCTCAATTATAAAGTAACAAACAAAAACTGATTGAGGGCTTTGTTACGACTAATTACTGGATATGGTAATTTTTCTATTGAAAATATTCCAACAGAGTTTCCTCGTCCAGGGGCACATCCCCTTATTGGCCGTATTGTCGTTCCGTCAATTGAATTTTTGGATATTTCCGTAATGTTACTGGACTATTTGCGGAATTCGGAATAAAATCAAGTAGTTAGTACACGTGGTTACACGTGACAATGTTGTGAACGTTGAAGACAGTCTGACAGAGAAATACTAGAAAAAATCAGAGGGCGCTGCAATCTTTTCTAGGGAGTTCTAGAGAGTTATAACTTTAGGTTATTAAAATTTTGAATTGTTACAATTGTTACAATGATCAAGAACTCTGGTCAAAATGTGGCCCAAGTGCATACATTTTCAAATGACATTTCACGGTATTGAAAAACTTATAGTAAATTCCTACCGGAAATGATTCTACAGTATTATGACGCACTTAAATAGCAAAAAAAAAAATGGATGATATATTTCATATTTTCTCAAATAATTTAAAAAAACAGCATTTTTAAATAATTTTGTGCAATTCAAATATTTTGATTATTTGAAATTATTTCATTTTTTCCTTTTGGTAAAGCGATATCAAAGTTTTTTGTGCATTTCCCTTTGCAGGTCATGACCCTGGCTTTAAAGCCCATCGTTCCTCAAACAAATGCGTAATATATAATAATTACAATATTACTTTGTTTTAATTCCACTTTATTATTTCGTTATCCAACCGGTTTCAGTTCAACCTGAACCTTCCTCGGGGGGTGAATAAAAATTAATTTATATAAGGTTTAGTAGGTTAAAAGCCGCCTCCGTTGGGCGCCAACTAAGTTACCATTAGCGGGATAAAATCTAGTTCACCAGTGGAAATGCAAATACGGTGTCGTGACAAGCATCTCCAATAAATTATAATTTAGACCGAAACATTTAGAAAAACGAATCAGACTTCGATGTAAAAAAAAAAATAATACGTATAAACTTTACGCGCGATTGAAGTAAAACTTTTTCTACTGTTGTGGCAGTTATTACTATTCCAGCGAAGGCGAGAACCCTTTAAATATATTAAAAAAATAACAGATGGCAGTAGTTGTGAATGTCAATTCCATTTGAAAGCGTTATTTCCGTTCGAAAAATGTCTGAATTACTCATCATATCGCGCTTAAAGAAGTTTTACTTAAATAAATAAAAAAAATATACTTCTTAATACGAGTATTAGTTGTTACCCGGGAAATTGACTTGCCAAGTTGGTAAACTCAGTCCTTACTAATAAATGCGGTTTAATAGTTGTTTTTTGTTTGTGTAAAATTAAAAATACATTTTTTAGTAAGGCCATTGAAGGCCCAGTTTGTTTTGAATGTTAGAGCTATTCTATTTTTTTAAATTTCACATTCCAAATACCGATAATATAATTTTATAGCAAAGTGTATTATAAGTTTTATAAGTTTACTTTAAGATTTTGTTTAAAAATATTTGGTGTCAAACTCACTGTTTGAGATGGAAATTTATAGAGGTGATGTTATAACTATAAAGAAGACAAGCATACAATTTATAAATATGAATTTTTTAGAACTTAAACCAAATTAAAAACATGAAAGGCCGAAAAGAATTTCGAACAGTTGAATTTAGGTTAACCAGAAATGGCAAATTGTTAGCAATAAAAAATCATGAAGAATACAAAATAAAAATATGGTTATTTCAGGGGTTACAAAATTGTGTAAATTATTATTTATATGTGGATCATAAACAGAATCGGTCAAGTTTGTTATCAGTTTTTTTTCTTTAAAATGTTTTTCTTTTTTTATAATAATTAAAATACATATCTGTCCCCACCGGAGAGAGTTTAATGAATTGAAGAGGGACTATACGAATAGGCAGTGTGCGAGGAAATCTTATTGACTGGGACCCAGAGTTTGAAATAAGTGAGTTATGTTTGGACATTATTTGGGGTAGCCCAGTCAACTCAACTCAAAGAGCCAAAGTGGGGAGTTGGTTGAATTAAGATCACTCAGACAGTTTGGCATTATATTTATATACATGTTCAGAATTACATATACTTGGGGTAGGTCTATAATTATTTAGTTAGATTTTTAGGAATTGAAGTCGAATTTTACAGGTAATTCTAATAACACAGTTATTTGATTAAGAATCCTCGTACTTTAAATACAGCTGAAACGTCATATCTAAGTATATTATACTAAATGAAGGAGATGAATTAGAAATTTTAAAAAATATATTTAAGGTAACACTTCCTATTTCTGACACGTAGTTATCACTTTCATCACTTCACGACACAGTCATCACTTTTTTCATGAGTTTAATCTTTTTTTCAAAAAATTTGATTGCATTGATGACATGATTTTGTATTATTAAAACATTGATTAATTTCAAATAAGAAAATCTAACATTTCATTGAATTATTAAATTATTTATTATCATTTAGTTCAGATCTTACTCCTTAAACTATTTTTTTTTCTGACAAATCTGAAAATCAATATGGTTTAAATATTTGACATGGCTGTCGGTATTTCTGACATACCTACAAAAATCAAGTGAATCTGGCATTTTCTAAAATTTAACATGGCTGTTAGTGTTTTTGACAAAACTACTAAGGAAGGCAAACCGTTGTTAAAGAACATTTAATTAACTATAAATTAATATTACTAAAACTAAAATCAAATACACATGTTCATCGGTGTTATGGAGGACCATCATTTATGTATTCTTGTATTTTAAAAATTCAAGAAAAAACATTTGTTGTTCTTGGAATGCTATATTCAATGCTAACTCTCCCGGTAGATTTTTCTATTTCATGAGGCGTCTTTTCTAAGCACTCTTGTGTTCAATTATAGATAATTACTAAAGTAAATCATAAAATGTTGTACTTAAGTCAGAATTAAAACCCCTCACATAATGACACATATCCATTTCTAACATGCCGGTCAGAAATTTGAAGATGATTATTAAGGGACACATCAATTTTTGAAATACATATCAGAAATATGAACATGATTATTAAGATATGCACAGTTTTCTAACACACATGTCAGAAAAATGGGCACTGTCGTTAAAAATGGTACCTATTTTTGACAGCTACAAAACTACCAAAAATCCATTTATACAGATACAGATAAATATGGTCAATACAATGAAAAACGTAAAAAAGTACGAGTGTGCTTTAGACCACACGACTGAAGTAAATACTTCTTTTGTAATCTAATCTAATTTTCTTTCTGGCATCGAATGAAACCATTCCAATCATCAGTTTATAAGAATCCATATTGAAGATTCGTTTGGATTGTTACCAATCATCGTGACAAATCTGTCGTTTCAATGCACTGAGTTCGCACACTCTAAAGGAAAATTTGGTTAATTATATTATGGGAATTACGCTTAAAATGAGATTGTTGATTTAATTCTTATAAAGTTTAAAATAACCAGCACCATTCCAGACGTTATAACTATGGATTTGAGCACTGTTGTTACGATTAGATTGTGAGAAATAAACCTAAAAATTTATTTTATTTTATTTTCGTTCGCCTCCGTAACGTTCGCAACGCCCGATATTACGCCTCTCGTAACGCTGTAATTTCCGTAACGCATTCGCCAGCTTACCCCCCAAGAAAAAAGTATTTACTTCAAAAAAACAATACTTAAAGCATTGAAGAACTGTGTCATCACAGAACGTAATAGTTGAGTTACTAATTAAAAAAGGAGAATAATACAAAAACTCACGTGTAGTAAATAACACGTGTCTAAACATGATTTGGGTAGAACTAAAGGTCAAATAGTCATTTTTCTATTCATGGTTTAGAGGGAGAGAGCTACAACTTTCTCAATAACTAATATCAAAATGTTTTTCCTGTGTGGGATCTCTAGCTATGCCATCAGCTGGCAACTCATTTCCAAAATAAACTCTGAATATAAAACATGAATTTAAGTGGTGTACACAAAGTTATTTGTTATCATTTAATTTAAAAAAGACAAAACAGAGTGAATTTTCCTAGATAGAAATGGTTTACAAAACTTTTTATCAATATATCAATAATTTGTGAAAAATACCTTTTGGTTGATTATATTAGCGTATCTTAAAATATCCTTCAGTAAACAAAACAAAAAAATACGAGTGTGCTATAGACCACACGACTGAAGTAAATACATACTTCTTCAGCTCCATCTACATGCATGTCTATATGTATAAAATATGTATATATGTATAAAATATGTAAAATACAATGTTTATATGTATAAAATACAATTATTAATTTTCTACAAATATTTATTTAAATTTATTATCATTCGCCTCGCCCGATCAAGCCGTGTGCATCGACGTCCGCTACCCCCGCGTCACTGGTATTTCAAAATACTGACTGAAATATTTCATGCACTGGCTATAAGAGGAATAGAGAAAGAAAATGTACGCGCGCACTGCTCTCTCTTGCTTCTATAATGTGATACAGCCCTTTCGCCTCGCAACGCATTTCACTTTTCGTAACGCTATAATTTCCGTAACGCATTCGCCAGTTTACCCTTTAAGTCAAGCATGTGTAAAGAAGTATTTACTTCAAAAATAAAACATGCATTTTTGGCTACATACAAATATTGTCGTATTTTCCTGTTTTAGCTGCTCTACTGAAAATACATGAGCCTCCAATTCCTAGTTGAAATGTTAAAAATTGAAATTCGAGTATATTTTTCCAAATGGAGGCAACGTTCAAGTGCATTGTAAATATCCCAAATTTAAAACTTAATAAATACTAGGTAACGAGGTAATATTTCAATTAACGCTGGTAAAAGCATTTTACTACACGAAAACGTGATGGATTGTGATTGATTTACTTCTCGTTTCAGCTTTCAGGCTCTTCATTGCTTTTAATGAGAAGCTAGCTGAAATATTATCATTCTCGCAGTATATCACAAAACCACTCTGTTACAAACCATTATAATAACAACACACGTCAGCAAACGAATTCACTTAGGAATATCCCCTTCAGATCGGATTATTAAGTAAGTAAGTAATAAGATAAGTAAAATCATATAAGTAAGTAGAGACATACAACTGAAAGTATCTATATAAGATCAAGGTGAAGAATGGAGCTAGTGTTCAAAATCAACCTATTACTTTGAAGTACAAGTTTTAATTTCGAATATCTTCACAACCTAGAATCTGTGAAGATATTCGAAATTAAAACAATATTTAGTTATTATTTTATTTATTTTTCACTTAATGATAAAACCTCAAATTATAACATTTTAATTAATGGAGACAATGGACTTTTTTAATTAATGAAGACCGAATCTGATAGGGACACGTTAGCTCAGTGGTTAGAGCATCTTCCCGGAAAGCCGAAGGTCATGGGTTCGAGTCCCAGATTTGACCCAATCTTTTTCTGATTTTTCTCTTTCAGATTTATATTGAGTTTCGCTAATATTGTCTTCATTAATTAAAATGTTTTAATTTGAGGTTTTACCTATTAAGTTAAAAATATAAATAAATATTCACCCTAGACTTGCATAAAAGTCAATAGATGTCGCATATTAAATAAAATGGATAATTTATCCTGACACCATCTAGATGGCATTTAGTTCGAGTTGATTCTGGCCATCATACATAAAGATAGCAGCCAATAACATATGCGTTAAGAAATAAGATAATGTTGGTAGTTCTCAGTCGAAGTATGATACAGTTAAATATGACCGAATCGAATAGGGACACGTTACCTCAGTTGTTACAGCATCTGCCCTTAAAGCCGAAGGTCCTGGGTTCGAGTCCCAGATGTGACCCGATCTTTTTCTGATTTTTCTGTTTAAGATTTAGACAATATTTAGTTTTCAAAAATCACGTTCCAATACTGCACTCTGATCTGTACTATGGAACAAACCCACCAGTGGAACTATAATCCACCCTCCCACCTGGACTTTTGTAAAATAAGTTAAATGCAACAAATATTAATTTATCGAGAAAAGTTTATCTGCAATGCATTCATGCTTTAGCTTCTGGATTTGGATTCCAATGCATTTAATTTATTTATAACCACGATTTACCAGAATTGACTTTTGTGGTTTTTTATGAATATATTATTTTTCAGTGGAATTTCTTAATGAATTCACATTGCACATCATATTAATCAATAATAATTAATTTTTACACATTTGAATTTAAAAATAAATTATATCAAATATGCATTGACAAATTATGGATGCGTGTAAAATTAAATGGATTTGCAAATGATTATGTTTCCAAAAGTTATTTATTAATTTTCTTTTTTCATTTAAGAAAATCACCTCGGAACAGGCTCAGCCTAGTGAGGTGGCAAATACCCTGCATTTTGCGGACGTATGTTATCATATATTCCAAACGTACCATTCATAAATACAAAGGTTGAATTTAAATATTATCCTCTTGTCCTAGGGGACATACATTAATTGAGGTGTGTAAAAGCAAAGGCAGGAATCTCCATTTCAGCCAGATTGCTATGTTTGCTTCTGAAATGACATGGAGATTGCTATCCTATAACATAATAACTACCCCATATGATTCAATCCCCCTCTTAGGTAAAAAAATACGTTGGCTGTAAGTAACTCATACGAAATCTTTAACATGTGTTTGAATTGAAAGATAAATACTCGTATTTTTTTAGACTTTTGCATTCAACTAAGCTCAGCAATTAATTTATCGGTATCGCTCGTAATTATTGCCAGATGTGATATGCCTACTGTCCCATATTCATATTATTTAGAGCGAATACTAGCACATAATATTTAAATCGGTATCATATATAAGTTACTAAGAAGGCTATGAAATGTTTGGGATTTATTTTAAGAACAGTCAAAGATTTTACGTCACTTTATTCATTTAAAATTCTCTTCACTGCCTTAGTTAGACGTAATTTAGAATACAATTCCACTATTTGGTCCCCATACTAGAAAGCACATCAAATAAAAAGTGAGAGAGTTCAACATAAATTTTTCAGGATTATTTATTTCAAACTCTGCATACCCATTGAACAAATCAATTTTGATAAATTAATGAAAGGACTTAATTTAACTGACTTATCTTGTAGAAGAACCAAGAGCGATATAGTACATTTATTCAAATTAGTCAATGGCACAATTGACGCACCTGACTTAACAAAACTAAAAACATTCCGAATACCAAATCGTAACACGAGGCTTCCAGAGCTGTTCTTTGTTTATCCTTCGAAAACTGACTATTTCATTAACTCTCCAATCCAAAGATTATATAGGCTTGGAAATAAATTTAGTTCAGTTGATATTTTCATTTATTAATTCAAAATTTATTTCTGAAATTTCAAAAATTCTGTTTCCCGTTTACTAATAAAGGATGAGAAACAATGATATAACATAATTTGTATATTATTGTTTCTTTTTCAATTATTTTTTATGATTGTTGTAAAAACCCTAAGGGCATGAATAAATAAATAAAAATATGTATATGTTATTTAAGTACTGCTTAACAAGTATATTATTAAGTTGTATCTCAAGCTGTCCAAACAATTTAATTCTCAGAATATGAAACAATATTTTGGTACCTCATAAGCCAGAATTTCACACGTAAAACGAAAGTTTCTTTGCCGGTGATATTATTAGCAAAGTTTGTCATAATAATGTGTCAAGTCAATGAACAGTGGCTGCTCGCGAGACAAGCTGTTCATTGTCCAACCTGCGCAAGCAAAGCCCGCAGATAGGGTTTAATAAATAAACACAGTCCACGGAAAAGGCCGTCACTCGTGACAAAAAGTTTTTTTTGTGGTACACCAAGCGACGAAGGATATAACATTATTTATTGGCTTCGAGCTGGGCTCAGGTTTCCGACGCAATTTGTCCGGTAATGTCAGGGAGGAGGTAAAATGATTCCTGTCTCGTTTTAAAGCGGGAGAGGTGTCTACTCCGTCCCTTGGTTAGCCCCGCCATCCCTGCCCCAGTCGGAAATTTAAGCCTTTGTAACGGAAAACGCCACCCCGAATTCCACCATTAATTTATGACACTCCAACATCCGGTACGACTTGCCACGTATCAATTAGGTTCCTACCTCTGAGAGGGGCACCGTCCTTCAGTTCTCGTGTGCGGTGCGGTTGCAATCCTGTTATACGGAGTGCAATAGAAATAATTGAATCGACGGGTACAAACACCAATTAGCGCACCTATGTCAAATGTTGTGACATTTAGTCCCGTAAAAAGTGCTTACAAACATCCGAACGTCTTCAATAAATACTCATTTTTCAGATACACTAATTCAAGCCTTAAAAATGACATTTCAAATTATAAAATCACTGAGACATCGTATAATTTTCTTTATTAAAAAACTAAACAAAAGAAGCCTTTTTACTACAAAAGGTACAGGTTCCTTTTTTTAGTCTCATTACATGCTTAATTACTTATTCCATCCCTTTATCCGAGTTCACCCTATAACGACTCGAGAATGCAGTGTATAGGAACCTACTGACAGATTAAACAGCAATATCCTATCTATGAGAGCAGTGCTGACTGTACCAAGTACTTCCAAGTCCGCTAAACGAAGTTCCTCCTGGAATACTGGTCAAACTGGGAAAGGAGCTCTCATTTTGTTTTCGCTTTATTTGGAGATATGTACCAATGAAAATAATGTTACTTTGTTAACATGTTTCCACGGCAAAAGAAAAAATATTTAATTCTTAAAGCGCCTGGAAACAGAAGCAAAAGCCCGTTGTAAGGGCGGCAAAGTGCCATTACTACGAAACTACCATTAAAATGCCTGGTCACTAGGGGATTAGCTGCACCTCAATAATAGCGAGTATAAAGTATGTCGATACGAATTTTCCCCCGGCGTTGAAATCGTTAGGGCTCAAAGTTAACAGAAAACTTTCCAGCAATATTTGCTATTTCATCCGAGCTTAACAAGCTGTCTGCAAACTAATATTCAACTACCGCAATTCAATCACTGTTCTAGATTTCCGATCACACTGCACATTGAGAATATACGAAGAATTCTTTTGTAGCAAATAGCGTAGTTTCGTACCGGCTCGCGGCTGCATCGATTTCCTTTTGATTGTTTTCTGCAGTCACTCGGCTCGGATTCCCAGAGCACGAGCATGCACACATGGCATCATTGTTGTCACACTTAAAAACATATTAGTTTTTTGTAAATTGAAAAGATAACAAAAAGTGAACATATTATACATTGAAAAGAAAAGAAAAATTGAACATATTATAAATTGAAAAGAAAAGAAAAATTGAACATATTGTAAATTGAAAAGAGAACACGACTTAGAGCTGTCTACAGATATTGTGCACTCACTCACGCCGAAATGTCATTGCGCTCGCGCAGCTCTAGCAGAACTCATAAATTTTGTCTATGTTACTATTATTTGATGTGAGAAAACGTTTTTTCACAATCTTGAATTCATGAACCTATGTCGTTTTTGTACATTATACAATATTATACAGATGGACCTCACAATAACAGGTAAACAATAGTTTTGTAAACATAAAGTGTGTGCAATTCAAAGCGAAACTTGAGGCGGATATGGTGTTTTAAACAAAACAATATAATATTTACTTACCGACCGCCCAAAATGCCAAAAATGTATGCATGTTTAGTATGAACCCACTTTTTACTGATTAGTAATGTAATGTACATAGTGTCTATAACACCATGTTTAATATTATCGAAAATTCCAATTAGGCGGGTTCTTTAAGCCTTGGAATACCATTTTTATTTATATTTGACAGAGCAAATAGATCCCCGATTGGTCGGCCAATTTAATTTATCCTCTAAATTACATAAATAACGTCAATGGAAAATTGGAAGTTTCTGGCTGCTGGTTGGTCATTTAAGCTTTTGTTTGACAGGAATTAGTCAACCGGGTGGGATTTATTCACCGTGGCTAAGTCGTCAGTATGTTGCTGTCAAAATTGATTTGCTGGTGGTTGGCGCCACTAGCTTTTGTATATTCGTAATAGGTGGACCCGAATGCAAAATCACAAACGTTTTCGGATTTTAAACAAGTAGGCATATACATTATATATGTATTTGAGTAATTTGTAAGCGGTAAAATGACGCAAAGTTAATTCATAAATTAATTAAGGCTGTAATTTAAACTTTCGTTCCTGCTTCCGTATAAATTACCACCCGCACGCAACAATAAAGTCGTAAATCAAAATATTTTATACTTTCTTTATATATTTTATATTTTGAGATGTCTAAATAGCAATGATTATTCGGAATTTGCTAACTAATTGAATTTAACCATTCATTTGATATAAATACTGGTTTTAAAATTTTACATACTAACGTTAGTGGTTTTCAATTAGATCTTTTAGAAATTTTAGAAAATAGGAAAAATGTCAATAGAAATTTAAATATTATTAATTATCAAATCAATTTTGTGAATAACCCTATTTTAAACATATTTCCATTGAAATTTTTTGTCTTTGATGTTCTAAGCACCTCCCCTTTCCACTTCTCTCCCCCCCTCCCCCCCACCTCCCCACTCTTCACTGTTGATCTTCTAAGCACCTCCCCTCACCACCTCCCGCCCCCCACTACTTTAATTTCTACCCACGCATAGCTTTGCATACTTGATTATTTAGTTTTAGTACGTTTTTTGTCCTGGGGAAGAGAACATCGTTCTCGAAACATGTCGATGTGTTAAAATAAAGATTATCGTGGTAAATTTGTCATTGTTTTATATTTTATTTATTTAACATCAAAATTTGTCAAATATCGAAATTGGACTTCATTATTATACAATCCGCACAAAAAATAATAAATTGGGGATATACAAAGCCGCAGCTAAAACGTCATAAATCAAAATATTCTGTCAAAATATGTCAAACTTTGATTTCGGACTTCCTTATTATTTCCATGTAAAATGAATATATTTTTATTAAGAAACTAAAATGAAGATCAATTTTGTCAAATAGGTTTAAATAAATTTATAAAACCAAACTAAGAAACTAAAAACCTAAAACAAAATAGGATCTTACGTTCTTAGTTGGTACCTTGATATTTTTTCCCAAACTAAGAACTTAAGATCATATTTAGTCAAAAAGTTTTGTAGGTTCTTACTTTGGATTTTTAAATCTATTTAAACATATTTGACAGAACAGATTTTTCGTTTTGGTTTCTTGGTAAAAAAACATTGTTTTTGGTAATTTTGTTTTTATTTATTTATTCATAGAATAACAAAGTTGTAGAATAAAAATCGTAAGCTGCTCATTATACTAGGACATTCCTGTGTCGCAATGGGCAACTTAAGAAAAAGTACACTTAAACTTATTATAATACTAAAAATATAAACCTATTATTACAAAAGAAACACTAGATAAGCTAAAATTACAGCTGGGCAGTACTTTTATAGTTGGCAACAGTTACATTCTCCTACAATCTAAACAAGTTTTATATTGTACCTGTGTATTACGCGTATCATGAGTGAAATTTTACAGATAAAAAAATGTAATACGTCTATAAGTACTACGTCTAGAATTGCACCAAATTTAACTTTATAAAATTTTGCATCGGCTTATCTTTATGTTCTATGGGAACTTACACACTTCCATGTAAAAATTGAAAGAATAAAAATATTTTTTTATTCGTTTGATACAAAACTTGTTATTTGTAACTGATATATGCCACTTTTAAATTAACCATTCAATCCCTAAGATGTATAGGCTTTCGATTTCAGGTAATTGGAATCGGGGTTCATTCTTTTGGAAAACTCAAATAAAATTACCCCTGTTTGAGAACGTTAAATAAATTAACTGAACAAAATATATTTCGAGGAATCATAAAATAGATAGCAGTTTAAATATTCTTGGTATTTTAGATTGGGTATTCTTGTGAGTTCGTCTCGACTTCTACACGAGGTCCCGATTAATATTATTCATGGCAATTTGTAGTTATAAAGTTATAAATTGTCTTAAATAAGTTGGCGGTGGCGTAAACATGAACTAAAGCTATATATTTATATTTTAATCTGGCATCCACCCCTATTTTCATTACATCACAGACGACAGCCCTCTCCCATTTCGCCAACTTATATTTGAAGCACTGCGCTTTTATTTTATAAACAACATAAAAACTGCAGTTACAGGTTTCTCATTAATTCCACACATAAAAGTATTGTATTTTTTTTCAAAATTAAGGAAGTTTCTTTGTTACATGTTAATGTATGATAATGAATTTCAACTATTAATAAGTAAACGGGTTATTTTCATAAAAAAACATTTTAATTTTTTTCAATAATCAATATGACAATGTAGCACATTCAAAATATGTCAGTTGCGTTAGGAAATTCCAGGATAAAATTTCAGCATGTCATCGGTCAAACATTTGTGCATATTAAATTTTATTTCTATCTAGAAAATATTTTTCTTTATTTATTTTTCAGTTCACTATTATTTTTATATTTGTTTTTTTAGTTTTATTTACCCATAAATATGTTTTTTTCTTTTCTGCTTTCTTATTTTTTGTTATTTATTACCATAGTTTTTATTATATGTTTCTATAAAATAATATTTTTTAGTTCTTATATGTATTATATATGACTACCACAACAGGGGCATCAGCCTAGTATGATAGTTAAAAAAATGTCAAAAACTGTAACATTTAAAAATTTATTAAATAAAAACCATTTAAAAAAACTTAAAAAATGATAATTATGATTAAATCTAAAATATTTTTACATTTTCTTATGTTTTACACAACAATAACGCACATAAAATAAATATATAATACAAGCAAATTCATAATATTCCAGCAGGTAAGCAAGCAACAGTCGGTACTGAATTTTGGCTGCATTGTGAACAATATAAATATTTGTGGGGGTAAAAATTACAATTCAGGAATTTTGCTGCCAAATGCAAATGGTTTATTTAAAAATAGATTAATGTGCCACAAAATCCCAACGAAACCATGCATTATACGTAAATCTCTTTATTTAGTACACTTTACTTTTGTACCATGTCATATATATTTCGCATTACTCTTCTGATTCACGCATTTTTAAATATGTTGCTTTCACCATGTTGAAAATAATCAGTTATTGGCAGATATCGTGTAAATATATTACTTTACGATCCTTTTATGCATTGAGGAACCATTAACTTTTCACGTATTAGGTTTGTTTTGAATCGTTAAAACGAGACTGGTTTCAGTAAGCTAGAGTATCCTAAACAGGGAAGATAACCGGGGCGCATCATCGGGTAGGAGGTAATGTGCCGTGATGTGAGTTGGATCCACGAGTTATTGCTCTCACCCCCTCGAAACCGAAATAAACCGTACCAATTTAGATTTAGCTTCTTCCTTTTAGTTCTTTCTAGATTAGGTTCAAGCGGGTTCCTGTTGCAATAGAGAATCACTCTCACGAATTTAGAATGATCTGAAAGAAACAACTATAAAGTTAGTAACGAGCAATTTTAATTGAATCATTACCATTAACAAGTATTGTTACGTGAAAATTTCTAGAAACAAATTTTACTCATGCAACACATATGTACGTCAAATGCAGTTGGAGTAGTAGTTTTATTAGGAACTAGGAAAATAATTTAAAACAGTATCTACAATAAATTAAAAAAATTATTTACAATTTACAAAAAGAAGTGCTATTTACTTAATGATACCTTCATCTACTTTTAGTATTTTATTGCTTCCCCAAAATTTGATTGCATTCCACAGGTGGTATACTATTTAAAACTTTGGTGAAAAAATCAGACCACAATTTGACTGTTTTCACGCCGGGTTTAAATGCAAAACTCTAGGAATACTTTAACCAGTTATCGTTTTTTATCAGTTATCGTTTTTCGCAGTTATCGTTTTTTGACCGAACAAATCCATTTCAGCTGAAACGAATGATAGGTACAATAATGATTGAAATATTTTGGAAACAACTGACGGTAGTATGAAATCTGCAGCTGATGAGATGTTGTATTTCTTAGGACGTAGTAATTTGTGTAAATAGTGCTTCCGAATTCACTCTGTAAGTTATATGTCCAGAAAGAGAGAGGCAGATTTTTCTTCTGTCGTAGCATCTATAATGTAAGTTTATTAAATCAATGGCATCTATTTACGCTATCTGTTCTATCTATCTGTAAATAATGAGACTTATTTCAGACCTGGTTAAATTACAACACAACCAACTACATACGTATATATTCACTAACCAATTTGATGCATGATCTGGGGAAGAAGTTTCAGGGAACTGTTTATATATTATTTCTTCTTCAAACTTCGCAAAATCACTTTGTGGCATCATTTTGAATTAAATTAAAACAAATAACTTTGTTTAAACCACTAATATAATATATTACGTAGTATATTAGTGGTTTAAACAAAGTTATTTGTTTTAATTTAATTGTTTATATATTATTTACTGATTCCATTTAAAAAGTTTAGCTCAATCTACATATAAAAATACCAGCTAAATCCTACGAATTGATGTAGCGCGGGTAATGTAGTGATTTGTCTTAATTTTATTAAAATGTTAAAAATATTGTATAAAGTACTAATTTGGTTTACATTAATGTAGATTTAAAAAAAAATATGAGTTTTTTTTTAAAACATTTGTGAAAAGAAATCATAAAACAATCGCTTATAGTCGGCTTCTCTGTTACCCGCCAAATAATTCAATATATATCTAGTGTTTCATTCAACAATTACTGCTTATTACATTTTTTCACCTGCGAACAACCAACTTTATTAATTAATAATTTAATTGTTACCCTTTGTGCTTTGCATAAAAATCTTATCTTAAACATTAGTTTATAAAAAAAAATAATAATTAATATTTGACGAGTCAAAGTATTTCACCAAAAATATAGACATAATATATCTCGACGCCACCTAGTGGGAGATTTGGTACTTACAATTCCTTTCTCATATAAAATAAAGTTGGTTGTTCGCAGGTGAAAAAAATTAATAAGCAGTAATTGTTGAATGAAACACTAGTATATATTGAATTATTTGGCGGGTAAGAGATAAGCCGACGTAGCTCAGTGGTTAGAGCAGTTGACCGGAAATCAGAAGGACATGGGTTCGAGTCCCGTCGCCGGCATATATCTTTTCTTTGGAGGTTTTTTCAATGTAGATTAGTGTTTCAGACTAATTGTTGCTTAAAATAATAATTGTTACAAATAAAAATTCATTAATTTAAAAGCTTGAATAATCTAGAGCGACAGGTATTTTTTTACATTAGCTCCAGATAGGAGGCAACGAGGAAAATAAATTATCTCAGGATGTATGTAATTTTTGGAATGCTGTGTGGAGGTTCATTTTAGTTGATAAAGTTCTGAGAAGAGAAAAGGTATGAAGGGTGGATAGGAGTCTGGGGGTCAGGGTCTCCATCAACCAATCTCTCTCGATCCAGCCTGCCACGGAGCTGGTGGACAGAATGCATCCACCTCCATGAACCGGGATGACCTTCTAAGTCAACAACTGAACCACTTGGTAAGCGAACCATTTGGGGGGCCCTAGGGTAGAGTTAGTTATCCAATAAATTGTTCCCATGGTGGCGGTACCCATACCCGCCTCCCAAATTAAAGATAAATACTACTTAAGAGAAGCAAAAAAAATCCTTAAAATAGACAAACAAACTATAATTAAATGACTTTAATCCGCCTCTGCACAGGACTCCCTAGTGAGGAGGACCATATATTTTTTTTTTAAATATTAAATTAAGCAGATTAAAAAAATCCATAGACTCCCACACTTACTAATTGTACATTAAAATGAATGTGATGGACTACCAATACGTCAATGAATATATTAATTTGTTTGCTGTCTTTGTTACAAAATACTGCAAATAGATATTAAAACATTTTGGTATGCATTTTGAAATTAAATGATTGAATTCATCAATTTTGGTCAAATACATAATTTAATGTGGTTTATGTATCCTGTATCAAAAGCATAAATGTGGTTGATTGACTCTCCACATCACACTACGTATTTACCACGTGCAATTATTACAATTAAAGCAATTACGTAAAATTATAATGGAATAACTTTTGATGGTTTATACCCATCAATGTAATACATCATCGAAGAAGAGGTATTTACAGATTTGCTTATTGTTTTTTTTTTTTTTATATATTCCATTTAATTACTAAGAACGTAACGTTTTTTAATGTCCTTGGTTGTGGAAGAGAAGTAGAGGCTGCAAGCAGACGAGATTTTCTGTTGACTCAAAGAGAACTATCGGCTTCGTATGGTTGAAAGACAACCAAGAAATTGGCAAAAATGGTGACATTTGAGGAAGGGTTATGAACAAAGAAGAAAGTTTCATCCAATATATATATATTATGTATGACATCCTTGGCTTAAACCGTATCACAGCATATTTTTAATTAATAATTCAAAATAAAAAATACGAGTGTGCTTTAGACCACACCACTGAAGGAAATACTTCTTTAGTAATCTAATCTAATTTTCTTTCTGGCATCGAATAAAACCATTCCAATCATCAGTGTACAAGAATCTATATTGAAGATTCGTTTGGATTGTTACCAATCATCGTGACAAATCAGTCGTTTCAATGCACTGAGTTCGCACACTCTAAACGAAAATTTGAGTATTTTTATTATGGGAATTACGCTTAGAATGGGATTGTTGATTTAATTCTTACAAAGTTTAAAATAAATGCCAGCACCCATTCCAAACGTCATTACTATGGATTTGAGCACTGTTGTTACGATTAGATTGTGAGGAATGAACCTCAAAATTAATTTTAATTTATTATCGTTTGCCTCCGTAACGTTCGTAACGCCCGATATTACGCCTCTCATTACGCTGTAATTTCCGTAACGCATTTGCCAGTTTACCCCTCTAGTCGAGCGTGCGTAAAGAAGTATTTACTTCAAAAAATATGCTAGCTTTGTGCCCAAAACACAAGCTTTATCCTACAGAACCAAGGAGTTTATTGCAACGATCTGGATAAAAGCGAACTAATAATAGGAAATCACAAACACAAACTGACATGTTAGGAAATTTGGCAAGGTTGTTAGCTTGATTCGATTTGGAGCGATCGCAATTTCCTAGCCGCGGTGCGTTGATCGAATCAGCCGCTTCGCGTCGGTTGCCCACTGAGTTTGAAGGGAAAACGCTGTGCTCTGCTTGGGCTTGGGATATAATTTGCTCTTTTTTAAGAAAAAAGTTTCTTATGTTAACATTGGTTAGAGATAAGTGTTTTGTTTTACATTAAACTAACAAATTGGTAATGATAGGTTGGGATAGGAGATGTTCTCGATACATTACACCCTCTGCATTAATTTGTGTTAAGCATTACTTCGGGCAAGGTCGATATTATTCAGTGTGTGTTGTATTGCGCACGTATGTAGGGAAATTGGGGAATTTATCCTTAGGTTAGTTTTGCATGCGGCAACTGAAAACATTTGGTTTAACGGGTTGTCTTAAACTTTAATTTTACCTATAAAAAAACATTAGTTCAAATATTTAGTTAAACGGGTATAAATAGCAAGAATTTATCGATGACCCAATATTAAACTGCAACAAGTCCAAATCTGTTGTTTTGAGAAAATTAATATTTGGATTTGCACATATCTAAACACGTGTGCAAAAATGTCAAATATACAAAAGTTCTCAATGAAAGTTCTCAATGAAATTTCTACTATGGATATCCTTAATTTTAAAACAATATCGTATTTTTCGTTGTTTGTTTTTGGGGTGTTATGCCGTGTTGTGCTACCTCCTTCTTTAGCCGACGTTTCGGACAGCGTTGCAGTGTCCATCATCAGGGCAGATCCGGCAGATCCGTCGATGTGATAATGACGCCACAAAGTGAATACCTACGCAAAGTTCAAAGGAAAATACTATATTCAATTGTCAGTAGTTAGTGACAAGGGATTGGTATATTTATGGTGACAAGTCATCGGGTAATAGTGGTGACAACCCACAAGGAGGTGCTCTAAGGTCTGTAATAAGCTATTCTTCGTGTCTGTATTTGTGTACGTATGCTAACCTACATAAATATTTTATTTAACATCGACGGATCTGCCGGATCTGCCCTGATGATGGACACTGCAACGCTGTCCGAAACGTCGGCTAAAGAAGGAGGTAGCACAACACGGCATAACACCCCAAAAACAAACAACGAAAATGCTTTTGGCCGTGAAAATCTAAAAACATATCGTATTTTGTAAATAGAAACAACTAAATTTTTTTTTTATAAACTCGGTACCCGATATGGTTCCGTTTAAAACTAGAAAGGCCCCTTTGGCGAATATGATCTAGTTGTAGAGAAAACTGAGGGCATTTTTTTTTATAAATTAGACTATAATCATCTGCTTTCCAACTAAGAATTCACACGAAGAAGGTCCTATTTTTGATATCTTTCAACTTTTAACAAATTTAAAAATGGTGAGAATTTATAATTTTTTTCGCTGGTTAGATTTATAAACGATCGGAAAATTCTTAAAATGGAACAAATAACTGTGTTTTAACCACTAAATTATTCTTAAAAATCTACATGTTTCGAAACCGATGGTTTTTTCGTCAGGGTTATAATATTTAAAAAATATCATATTATAATAATGTAGATTTGTATGAATAATTTAGTGGTGAAAACACAGTTATAAATAATGACGCCACAAAGTGAATACCTACGCAAAGTTCAAAGGAAAATACTATATTCAATTGTCAGTAGTTAGTGACAAGGGATTGGTATATTTATGGTGACAAGTCATCGGGTAATAGTGGTGACAACCCACAAGGAGGGGCTCTAAGGTCTGTAATAAGCTATTCTTCGTGTCTGTATTTGTGTACGTATGCTAACCTACATAAATATTTTATTTTCTTTGTGGAAGCTTTTCCTGATATTTATTATAAATATTTATGTGCAGAAACTGTTCCACATAATATGTGTAACTGTGAATAAGTGTCAACGGGCAGGTTAAACGTAGTTGGGGAGAACGAAAGTGATATGTCATCGGCTGCCAGATTCGCTTTCGTTTTGCTTCGAACTGCCAGTGCAACGTACATAGCTCGAATCGATACTGGGTTAAGTATGCATAGTCGTTGACCACCGCCATGTCTGTTATAGGGGTGCTTGGTGCCGAGCGTCTACATCTCTATGCAAATGATTGGAAGTACAGCTATTTAGATTTGCAACTCCACGAAGTATGAGTCAAAAGAAAAAAGAAGATGAATTTAAAGGGAGATAGAAGGAACGCTCTAATATTAATAACGATAATAATTAAGCGAAAATTGTGAAAGTATTTAATAAAACACTCGTTTAAAATAAAACAAAAATGTCTAGGTTGCATTTAAAGGTACACTGTGATATTTTTCTATAACATGTTAAATAAGAGAATAAGGTCTATCATAATTAGCAAATTTTTTCTACCTTGGGAATGTTTGGACTCTGCAAATGCAATAAATACGTACATTCTTAGAAACTTTTTAGATTTTTTTTTTTTTACAATAGGTCCACTCAGGAGGCCCTCAGGAAAATAATTTTCCTCAGGGCCTATGTTATCTTTGGGGATGCTGTGTGGAAGGTATTTTTAAGGAAAGGAAGGAGAGGAAGTTCTGGGAAGGAAAAGGTATGAGGGTTGGGTAGGAATCTGGGGTTCAGTGTGTCTAGATCATCCGCCGCAAAGACCTAGATAAACCTTGCCCCTTGAACCCGGGCACCCCTGCTAAGTCACCAAACGTAGCAAACCACTTGGGGTGACCTATGGCAGAGGTGTTGGTTATCCAATAAATGGTTCCCGGGGCGGCTGTACCCATTCCCACCTCCCAAATTGAAATTAGATTTAATCACGTATACAATATTGAATTTGTGGGCCTTTCTTTGAAAGATTTGAGTTTTTTATGGACACTGTTTATTCATATTCATTTGTGTTTGTAAAATTACTAAACTGGCGCCATCTATGAAACAGCATATTATGTTTTTTTATTAATTATGATTTTCATCGCCTCAAAATTGAAAAATTCCGAAAAACGTGTATTTTATGTCTATTGTCTTTTAGTGTTGATTTGATTCCAATTCCAGCTGAACATTTATACATTTCCGCAACCCGAGGAATGTAAGCTTTTAACCTATGAATAAACATCGTACAAATTCCAGTGACTTAAATGCTGTGTCTTACTCATTCCACCTGACCACCTTTCATTGAACCAGCAGTTATACAACGAGTCAGTGTGTTTGGGCTTTTGGATTGACAAGAAGAATAATATTTATATCTGTGTTTAAAACATGTGCATGTTATCACGTCATGTTATTGTTCCATTGTTTGCCTCGTTAGTGCAAACTCTTTACGATGTCACAAAAAATGGCCGTACGAGTGTGTGGATATTGAATTTACATATTGAGCGAAGGCGGCCGAAATTTAATTAGAACCGATGTGATGTAGGAGCGATAAAATATTCTTGAATGGTACGAAACATTCTTTGTGTACATAAAACGTTTGTACACAATAAACTTAAATTCAACACTCGTTATTAATAGACAGAATGAATCACACTGAAAAAGTGTTCTAACCGTGTATAAATGCATAATGGGTTTATATTTATAACTATACAGGGTGTTAAGGTACGTACTTGAGTTACTTTAACCAGTGATTCCTGATATTATTTGGAGTAAAAAATGTAAATGAAATTTTGGTCTCCGGTGACTTTTTTTATGACATTTTTATTTCAAAATTTTCCAAAATCAAAAAAAAATAATTTTTAGATAACCTTATTGGTCACTCAGCCGAGTTACCGCCCAATACTTACCCGCCCCCAACTACCCAACATGTTTTTGTAGAAAAAAAAAAAAAAAAAACATCAAAAATGTCACCGGAGACCAAAATTTTATTTACATTTTTTACTCCGAATAATGTCAGGAATCACTGGTTAAAGTAAGTCAAGTACGTACGTTAACACCCTGTGTAATACTCGTATCTTACTTTGCCGAAAATTTGAGTGTAAAGGCAATGTGCTGCCTAGGTGAGTTATCTTTTAACTTTCGTAAGGGCTTTTGCTAGAAAATCAGATTTCAGCTTTCTAAAGCTATATCTTTGGATAAGAGTAACTTCAGCTCAGAACATGTCAAGTGTTTGTACAGGTACCTACTCTGGTATCCGCATAACATAATTTTCGGTAACATCCATTGAAATTTGACCTTTGTAATTTTGGGAAACGAACTTGATAATGGTATTTCTTACATAGGCACATAAAATTATGATAACAATATATAGGTACTAGGCATTACAAGCAACAATGATATAATCAAATAATATTTATGGGAAAATGGATTATACCTTTTGAAACAAATGTACGCATATCAAAACAAGGGATTTTTTTTTTCGAAATTATATTTCTTCGTTTCTAAACACGATTCAATCAAACAGATCGGAGATAGCAAAAAAAATGTAGATAACAAATATTTAACAATTTCAAAAGTACACTTTGTTTTTCAATAATAAAATCGCTAATACAAATATTTCTATAGAGTTCTTCAGTTTATGGTACTACCTCTCTCTCTGTCTATCTTTAACATTAATTTACATAAAATCGCAAAGCTGTTATTGTAAAATTTTAATATACTTTTAAAACACTGTATAAATCGCAATTTGCAATCGCTATAATCTAAGAATATGTAACAATCCACTTACCCAAATATGTTGGATTATAAGTCATCATACGTTTTGCTCCCGAGAGGTGGAAAATTAGTTTCAACGTTGTATTTACCTGAAAAGATAGAGAAAAAATGTGAGCATACTTCAAGCTATCAAATAATATAACACGCAACAATTTTTTTATACAATATAATACACAAATCGAAGAGCAATGTAACTTATTAAATTAACCAAAAATGTAATGTACAAATATAAATTCTATTTGAATTTACACAGTTCATTGGCCATTGTCAACATAAATGCCATTGTAAACACAAAAATTATTAAACCATTCACAAAGCACCGTTTTGTGATGAGTTGGGAAATTTGGTATATGTTATTTATTTATTATTTAATCCACCATAAAATCATTTCATTCATGATTTTTTTTAAATTGTTTACTATCCGGCTTCACCCTATCGAAACAAAAAAGGTTTTTGTTTTTAAATAAGTAAACTTTATGGTGTCCTGTCTTACCTTTGAGCAGAGCGGATATTTCAAAGCCTCATTATTCACAGTGAAATTTAAGATTAAGTTAAATATATTTTTTATTATTTTACCGTTTAGGACATCCATTTTAGACCAAGAAGAATAATAAAAATATATTCGTTGATGTTTTCGGATATCATTATGGTGTTGATGAATATTTATAAAGCCGTACGCTCTTCCCGACAAGCTAAATCCAACACTAATTCATATTGAAATTTGTGTAAGCGTGTAGGCTTGTACATACTATATGTACAAGCATAATTTTCATCCACCCTACATTTTATTTTGCTATGTATCGAAACAGACGACGTTACACAAAATGAAGTTTTTTTTTCGATTCAATGTATTTTGAGGCTGCAGCACGCACAATCAACGGCAATATCGATCTACTGAACATGCGGCCGACTCGACTAACTCGACAGATGTTGCTCAGAATCTACGAGAGTAATACCAACATAAAACGGCAATGTTTTGTCAGCATCAATAATATACTTCTAGACGTCTGTGGGTTGCATAATTGAATAGTTTAATTATACTCTTTATTGAGATATTTTTTTCCAAGAATGAAGCTAACAAAATTTTTGTTAAGTATACAGAAGTTCGATAATTCAACATGTTTATATCGATTCATTCATTTGAGTCGCAGGGATGAGAAATCTTTCTTTGGCACATAATGAAGAAGATAACTAGGAATGACTTCGAAATAACGAATGAACGAGCTATTTTTAATGTAGGTGCCTAACCATAATATCAACAGTAACGACAAAAAGTTATATTAGAACCCGAAAAACTTATATAGGCGTTTCACAATCGAATATCTAAAATAGATTTTATTTAATAAATATCCAAATATGTGTGAAGAGGTTTTTCAAATAACCCTTTTTATTATGTATTTAGGTAGGCATTACTATTGATTAGTAGGGTTGAAATATAGTGTGTATTATGGTTATTTTTATATTACGTAAAATAATACCGATGTATTATGCATAGATTGCAATGGTACATGGAGAAAAATGTTATTCTAAAATACGATAATTTTATTCGTAAAAACGGTTAAAAACGGGACTGAATTTCTTACGAACAAATTAACAGGGTTCCAATGTTTATTGTAACATGTAAGAGCAATTTGTTGGTAAAAATATTTCGTACGTATACCAACAAATTATTCTTACATTTTCCCGCCAATAAACATTGAAACACTGTTAATTTGTTCGTAAAGTCCCGTGTTTAACCGTTTTTACGAATAAAATTATTGTATTTTAGAATAAAAATTTTCCCCGTGTATGAGGTATGTACATAGATGTTTAGTTTAGTCGATGGGTATGTGTGATACACCACCAGTGTCAAGTTAAACGGGGTTTAATCCGTGAATAAATGGATATATGCTTTAGTATTTTGCTTTCACATGCTTTTAAAAATCATATAAATCCACTCGATTCTTTATGACACCCAATGATGAATTTAAACATTAGTTTAATTTTGATTTTAGTTAAAACTTATACTCAAAACTTAATATTATTATAATTTGATATATTTTACGTTTCATTTGAACATATTTTATAGATTCAACACTCATCGTATCGAGTGCTAGAACCATTACGTATGTTATTATTTGATTATTTCATGTGTTCCAATTAGCATAGTTTTGCGTTGGTGACACACATCCACAGGCATGTTTCAATACAATGGAATTGTTATTGCCACAAGACAGCAAAACCACGGCTAATTAACATCACACACCATTCAGGTTGAAAGCATGTTTATGTAGGAAAATATGTCTAACGACGAGTTGTGAAACTCTCGCAATACGGAACCTTACAAAGAAGCTAAACAACAGAATTACTCAATTCGTGTGCAGCTTTGAAAACTACAATAAGTCATGTTTCTAAACTTGTACACATGTTGAAGGAGAAACTATTTACTCTATGTAATTATAGCAACTGTGTCATCTGTGCCTCATTACATACCTACAGTCACAATTGTGTAAATAAGGCTTTTTCCAGCATGTGAACTCTAGAATTATATGTGTGTGAAAAGCGATGGAAGCGAAATGCTCCAAGAGCTCAACTCATTATCACGAACATAATATATTAGCAATTTATGAATGGGTATCGTCACTTAACTCAAGAACTGAGCACTATTGCTATCCAATTTTGTGAGAGGCCATCACCCCCAAAAACATCAGAGGTCAGTAAAACCAAAAGCATTTAAAGGATACCACTTTCTCCAATGTATGGTTAAACAGCAACGACGAGAATTGCCGAACTCTGTCGAAGATTGTTCGGAGAGAATAAAGATGGTCGTCGATTTAGAGGGTGGGTTAGGAGGTGGGTGGGTAGGCGGGAGGAGGGAGGATGTCTTGATTGAAGAGGAACGAGGATCAGGGGTTCAGCAAAGACGTGTTTGGAATGAAGTATCAAGGATGAAATAAACTTTACTGTCCGAAAATTGGATCCTTCGTTTAATTTCACATAATGACTCCATTGTGAAAAGGTAGAGGGAATTTATGTAAGGGGATTTGTTTTCAAGGCAAATAAGAGGTGTTTACCCTTCAACTAAGAAGGCACGTGTAGCGGTAAGGTTATTTATTAAAACACGATGGCGACATGCTCCCATATACTCCTAGACTCATCTCAAAATTTAAAGGTACTTGTTCCGGTGTATTCTATCGGAAGGTTGTCAATCACATATTATGTAATATTTTCATCGCAGATAGCAGCGCGATTCAATATTTTAACGGAACGGAATATGCAAATGAAATAAACCAAATACGTTTGCGATATTGTTTGAATTTTATTATAATATAAATATATAATCTAATTTTCATTGATGCAATATTTCCAAAATTGAATCAATAAAACTCACAAAATCCAGCAGCATTGTGTACCTGTCATCCACAAAGTCATGGAAAAGAGAAAAATAGCAATAACGTAACGTTATAATGCAGGGTATTAAGAGAACGTACTCGATTAACTATAAACGTGATTCCTGGCATTACTTGGAGTAAACATGTAAAAGAAATTTTAGTCTCCAATGACGTTTTCATTATAAAACTAATAATAAAATTCAACCAAAAGTATAAAAACATATTGGACAGTTTTCAGACAGACAGTCAGAGGTTGGGTAGTTACTCGGATGAGTCCCCGGTGACGACATGTGGAAGAAATTTTAGTTTGATTTTGAAAAAGAAAAAATGATAAAAAAAGTTGATAAAAAAATGATAAAAAAAGTCATTGGAAATCAAAATATTTTCAGAAATTACCGTTTAAAGTAAGCCCCTTAACATATTAAAGCAGGTTTAAAGTAAGTCCCTATATAACCTAACTAGATACTTATTGTATAACAACTCTGAAAGGTATATCTATATACGAAGCAAATCAAATATGTTACGGGTGACATCCTATTTTCATTGGTCCAATATTTCCAGCGAGTCAACAATATAGCCCACGGAAGCACACATTATTCAGTATACCATCCAACTCCCAAGTGCAAAAGATTAATTCTTTTGTTATGAAAAGTCATGTCTGCAGTTGAAAAGAAATCGTATTAAAGACCGAACAAATGCTTCATTATCACAAAATGACTGCAAGTGAATACTACACACTCGTATAATATATCAACTACAACCATCGCAAATAACGTATTACTAAATTTTGATTCATTAATTTAACATAAATGACATCTTATGTCCGATTGTTGTGGATGTCTTTTATGCTTGAGTTACTGGTTTATGTTGAAGGTGTCCTTAGATATCTGATTCTTTATAGCTTATTCATACTGCATCAACCGTTCTGGGATCATCATCATCAATCATCAATTGATCTGGGAACTTTTCTCAAAACATTCATGATTGCACTGAATTTTTATTACATGTTTTCAATAACTATATATGGACTCGAACCCGTACCCCTATCCCGTCGGCAACATGTATCTTTTCTCGGGAGATTTTTTCAATATGGATGAGTGTTTCAGGCTAATAATTATTGCTTACAATAATTGTTACCCTTTGTGCTTTGCATAAAAATATCTTGTCTTATACGTTAGTTTATCAATTAAAAAAATAATCAATATTTGACAAGTAAAGTATTTCACCAAAAAATGTAGATATAATATGTCTCGACGCCACCTAGTGATAGAGTTAGCACTTACATGCCTTTTTCGTATAAAAATAAAGTTGGTTGTTGGCAGGTGAAAACATGTAATAAGCGACGATTGTTGAATGAAACACTAGGTATATATTGAATCATTTGGCGGGTAGGAGATAACCCGCCGTAGTTTAATGGTAGAGTTCCTGACCGGCAATCAGAGGGGTGCGGGTTCGAGTCCGGTCGGCGACATGTATCTTTTCTCGGGAGATTATAGCAGCCATTTTGTTAAAGTGGCATCTGTCAAATTTGTTATGAATTGTTGCAATGTGTTCAAATCATAATATTTGAGATTTGATAAAAAAAAGGCATGTTTGCCTTGCGCGGCGGCGACGTGAGCTTAACACGACGTGAACGGCGGCGACCACAGAGATCTTGCGATTTATAGTCTTTAGAGTTCTTCCTTTGGGGCTATCTTAAATCGCAGGACTACGCAAATAGATACGAAACATTTGAAACCCTCAAAGTCAACATAGCAATCATCCAGCAAATTCAGCCAGATTTATGCGACAAAGTCATTAAAAATTGGACCTCCCGAATACGTGCCACTAAGCAAAGCCGCGGCAGACATTTGAACGACGTTATATTTCACACTTAAAATATTTTCAATAAAATGTGTAAAATTTCAGTAAAATTTTTGTGAATATATCATACACAACATGTTTTATTTACATTTTAAAATAGAGCGTTCTTATTGAAAGAATAGCGCTTCCTTTTCTATAGTACTGAAAGTGATGCACTATTAAACTATTCAAAATCTTGTTATTTTGCTTTAAAAATCAAATCGCTTAGAAATATTTTCGATGCCTTAATTAAATACTGCGAGTAAAAGACATTTACGCCTTTGAAATAATTGAGTTTTTTTATAGTTTTTGTATAAGCTCAGAAAAAAGTATCAGGCATATAAAATTCAAAATCTCCTATTTACGAACCTCTTTTCGATTATGATTTTATTGTATAATATAAGTTAACAATATTTGTGCCTGAACTTGGCAAAATAAAATAAAACGCTTTTTTCGTGAATCTAAACAGGCGGCTGGCGTCAAATGCGACTAAAATTAAAACTAATCACCATCTAAATAAAGATTATTATTATAATTTTTATTTAAAAATAAATAAATTTATAATTGATATCTTACAATACGTTGCTTTTTAGTTATGATAAAATTTTCTGTATTAGATAGTTAGAAAATGCACTCATATCTCTTATATGTAACGGCGAGAATAATTAGTACGTGTGGAAAACACGTTTAATGTTCATAATATGAATACTGACTAATGAAGAATCTATTAATGCGTTGATGCTCTTAACCCTGGCCTATATAGCATTGTGGCCATATAAGCAATCATTTAGGGACAACTTCAGTTGAAATTGATCTAGATTGTATCAATAAACTGCAACAACTTAATAATATCACTATTTCACGAAGTATTGTAGATTTCGGGCTCTATGATTCTTGTCTTATCTATCAATTAGAAAATCATATGTTGTGAAATCTGAAACCTACAAAATTCTAGAACGAAAACTTCTTATAGTTAGTTGTCAAAGTTAATTCCATCGGGAGATATGAATAATTGGCGAAACCAGGTAATAACTAGTAGATCAAGCTATCCATACACAACTTTGTATGACAACAAACAATACTTGTTATAAATTCTCTTACCTTGGACAAATATGTTGTTAGTAATGTGGCAGTTATCTGTAATACCGATAATTTTGTTGAAAGGTACTCTGAACAACTTATACATAATATCCCTTAAGTTAGATACACAGATACACGCATCAAAAGTCGAATGAAAAATGACATTAGTTTGCTACGATTATACAATATTCTAATAGCTTTGTTCTGGTATACTAATTTTAGAAACTCATTCGTTATAGAATCAGCATTCCTCCTTCCTCCCTGTCTCTAAAGAAACCCTTCACACAACACAAATATGACATTAGTTTGCTACGATTATACAATATTCCAATAGCTTTGTTCTGGTATACTCATTTTAGAAACTCATTCGTTATACAATCAACATTCCTCCCTCTCTCTAAAGAAACCCTTCACACAGCACAAATATGACATTAGTTTGCTAGGATTATACAATATTCCAATAGCTTTGTTCTGGTATACTCATTTTAGAAACTCATTCGTTAAACAATCAGCATTCCTCCCTCTCTCTAAAGAAACCCTTCACACAGCACAAATATGATGGTTACCACGAAGAAAAAAACATGTTGATTTAACATTTAGTACTTACTGACAGAATTATCGTACCATTCGAGGCGCTTTGGCCGAATAAGGTTATACATACCCGCGAGAAGTTTGCAACAAAGTGTTGCAACACAGCGCGCCGGTATTTATGTAGTAAGTCAACGTTTTTTTATAAATTATTGGCCGCCATTTCCAGCTCGGGTAGATATTTATTATGTAACCGCATCAAGCATCGCAGTGCCTGATCCGGTGACATCACCGCCGCTGAATGCCATTATTCAAGACCATAATGGAATGAGGTAAATGCGTTTTTCAAACCGCAACAATGTTGTCTTTGTTTTTCATTGTTGGCCGCAACTAGCGCTGGTTTACAGCGTTATTGTAAAACCTTGCACTCAAATTAGCTAGAATCCAGAGTACTACTTATTCTAATAATACTTACCTTATTTTAAAAGTAATTATTTTGTAACATTGAAGAAGAGTATAACAATAATAATCTAATTTTTTATTTATTTTTAAATATGAAAATGAACAAGACACAGAAAAATAATAAAAGATAACGGTCGCAACCGGGACTCGAACCTTGAACCTTACGTCTTACCGGAACATACACCTCTACCAATTGGACTACTGCTATCTATTATGAGACTGTCGTAATTGTCAAGTTCATATTTCAAATCTCAGAATTAACAATATTATCTTCGACTCATGTTTTTTTTCCATATTATTGGCAGCTACCTTTATTATTGGAAACAAGTATTCAAAGAATGTATTTGTTACCTAGATAGTGTCTCGGATAAATATATCCGATTTTATTTTTATGGAACACCTATTGACTTTTTGACAATTACGACAGTCTCATAATAGATCGCAGTAGCCCAATTGGTAGAGGTGTATGTCCCGGTAAGACGTAAGGTTCTGGGTTCGAGTCCCAGTTGCGACCGTTATCTTTTCGTATTTTTCTGTGTCTTGTTCATTTTCATATTTAAAAAAAAATAGATTATTATCTTCTTCTTCAATGATATATTACATTGATGGGAATAACCTCCAAAAGTAAAAAAGAGAGTTTTTCTTATAAAAATACGTAAATATTTTAAATTAAAATAAATAACTTTGTTTTAATTTAAAAAATTTAAGAAGATAGCATTAATGTCATTACTACCCTGACATGTAGGTAATTGTGATTATATAGTGGTTTAATACAAAGTTATTTGTTTTAATTTAATTCAAAATGACGCCACAAAGTGATTTGGCGAAGTTTGAAGCAAAAATGTAAATATTTTGTTTTTTGTGGAAATCGTTGCACATTAGCACACATTTTAAAAAATCTTGAATGAATTATTGGCACATTAGGCGGAAAAATCTCTTTTATTGAAATAATAGTTGTATTTCTTGTATTTTTGTTCTTACTACGTATTCTCGGTAAAAATATATGTTTACACTACAAACCTAAAATAGATCAACTAATTCAAATTCGGTATTAAAATTGAGAGAAAATCGTTTTCATAATTATTGGCTTTCTATAACAACCGAATAGAAAATCATTTTTCAAGTGATTACCTCGAAAAGCCCTCAGAGTTTGGTTTCCACACAACCAACAATGTTATAAATTTAGTCGAAATTAATTATTTTCACCAATCGAGATACCAACCTTTACATTATTAATTCGGGCAACTTCAAAATATATAGTTACTAGTACCTAACTATTAAACTAAAATGAATATGTACTTGTATATAAATAATCAATGAAAATATTTATATTATTCCGAAACATGGGTATTAAAGTACTGAGGAGTATTTATATAAATGCTAATGGTTTAATAAGTAGGGATCTTTCAGTAGAACGTAATACCTAGTTCGTAAACGTGGGTAACAAACTATTATTCACACTCTGAAGGTTGTATGAAGGGCAGATATAGTTTTATAATAAATGAAGAACGTTGGTAGTACAAGTATCTACATTAACTTGTCATTTTGCTTGTTATACAAGTACAAGCATTGAAAACTTTGTCCTTATGTCAGTTTCCACACATTATAATAACGTAGCATTATTTTGCTGCCATAATCACAGTGTCATAGTGTCCCTTTGTTGTGCGTTTCCAAAAAAAAATACATTGAACATGAAAATGTCAATGTTCTTGCTCACTTCCGTTATGACTTTGATGAAACATTGACGCATCATCATTTATTTATCCGTTACTCGTATATTTTCTATTTAATCACAATATAGTTTTTTTATTATTAACTTTACATCACGAATATACGTTATTTTTAATAATAAACCTTCCTGCCTTCTCTTGGGCTTTATTGGTGCATTCCTTCTTCTTGCCTCTTATTGGTTCTTGCTGGTTCTTCTGATCTCTTCTTGCTCTCGTATTTTTTTGTCTCCTAGTCTCTTCCTACATATTTTTGCTTCATTCCGTCCTCTCTTGGACTTTTTTGGCTCTTTGTCTATTCTTTCCCTTTATTGCTACTTCTTTGCTCTTCTTGCCTTTCTTTGCTCATGTTTGCCTCTCCTTACTTCTTTTTTCTTCTTCTTGTATTTTCTTTTCTCTTTTTTAGGTGTTAGCTTGTTTGAAAGTCTTCGTTAGATTATTTATGTGAACATTCAAAATACCTCCAAGTAAGAAGCGGCTTTTGGTAGGATTGTTTGTTTGTGACATTAAGTTTAGTCATCGCTAGATGATGTCCTCTTTTGGACTTTTTTTGGCTATACTTGTCTATTATTTCCCTTTATTGCTACTCCTTTGCTCTTGTTGCTTCTTTTTGCTCATGTTTGTCTCTCCTTCCTTGTTATTTCTTCTTCTTGGTTCCTCTTGTCTTTTAATGTCTCTTTTTTTAAGAGTTAGCTTATTTGCAAATGTTAGATTACACAAAACAAAGCTTTTGGGAGGATTGTTTGTTTGTGACATTAAGGTGATTTCTCACAAAAACGGCGCTCTACAAATTATCCAATTATTATTATTAAATTTAGTCATCGCTAGATGATGTCCTCTCTTAGACTTTTTATGGCTATACTTGTCTATTACTTCACTTTATTGCTACTTCTTTGCTCTTCTTGCTTCTTTTTGTTCATGTTTCTCTCTCCTTCCTTGTTATTTCTTCTTCTTCGCTCCTCTTGTCTTTTAATGTATCTTTCTTTAAGAGTTAGTATTTGCAAATGTTAGATTATATAAAGCAAAACTTTTGGTAGGATTGTTTATTTGTGACATTAAATTTAGTCATCGCTAGATCTTCTGGCTAAAACGCTATGACTAATTAATCAGCAATTACTGTTTTGCTCATAGACATGAGTGTTCATAGTATCTAATGTCTACGGTTTTGCTGTATTATTTTAAATAAAGCATAGCATTCAACTTAGGTATGCATATCAAGGAAAACTAATTTGCTTTAAATATAGCTTTGCAATCAGAGTTAATTAGTTTAGGTTGGGTTATCTCTCTTCTTAATGACAACATAACTAATTAGTATAATTCTTACCATAATTTTAACCGCTATATATGCGGAAAATCAACTCAGGGGCGCTTAACACAGTAAAAAAAATTCTAACAACCAAAGTTAAAAAAAATTGTCAACAATACAATTAACTTAATAAACTTTAATTTAAATTAGCTTCAACAAATGAAAGGACTTTTTTTTATCCACCACATTATGGTTTCTAATTGACACAATTACTAGCTTTAATTGAAGTGAAGTAATATTATTATTATAAATAGGTAGCAGAATTAATTTAATGCAATATTTAGATTTAACCGGCTGTGCTCGGGTTTCAAAACTCTATCTTCTAATTAAACAATTGAAAAAATGCAGCATTGTCATAATACTAACTTGTCAGATATAAGCACAATATTTCAGAGTCCAGAATATTAAAAAAATTGTGCAATTTCGCAACGATAGGCCCACGGAACGAGAGGTTAAGCTGAGAAAAACACACTGATATTATGAGACGAAGAAAACGACTAAGAAAAACGGTATTTTTTGGACAAGTCTCGCTTCCATTTGAGATTCTGACTGATCCGAAATGGTTTCAGTTTTTTCCGTATCAGGTACCTTCCAGCTTTGAATATATATCTACCTATGTGACTTTCAAATGAGCAGTGGGTAACACAACAAAGGTGTAACGAATTTCAAATTTTTCCAAAGTATTTTTAAATGTATCCTTGAAGAAGAAGATAGCAATAATAATCTTTTTTTTAATATTAGTGAAACTAAATCGAAAATCTGAAATAGAAAAATCAAAAAAAGATACGGATACATCTGGGACTCGAACCCAGAAGTATGATACCGTTAAATATTACTGAATCGGGAAGGAATTCGTTTACGCAGGGTAGTGAAAAGCCGAAGGTCCTGGGTTCATATATTATCTTCATTAATTGAAATATTATAGTGTATAATATTTAAGTTAAAAATAAATATGTCCAGTCTTTGCACAGAAACACCGTTTGATGTGTTTTTTATAGGAAGGCCGGGAATGTATATGTCAAAAGTGCAATATTAGTTATCCGTCAAAATCTAAGTAGGTAGGTACCTAAAATAATAATGCATAACAAGTTTCATTCCTGCGTGATAATATCATGCAGTGTATCATGAATCGAAGGTAGCATAGCCAGGTCGGTTGCATAATGGCGCGGTGGTATGTGAGAGGTACGAGCGTATTATCGTGCGCTAATGCCTTGTTCTCACCAGGAGAGTATTTTAGTCGAGTAGCGAATATATTAGTAACTAAACGTGTCTGAACACCACAATTTTAGTAGAGTAGGCTAGTCAGCTCTTTAGTAGATTGAATCCATTTGGTTCTACTTTTTTGGCAAGTAGAGTTTCCATCCACGCGTTCCTGCTCAGTTTATTCGTAGACGCAGACACGCGCGATATATCATCCCGTTGCGTTGGAGCGAAAATACTACTCTAAAAATCTTCATTTTATGCGGCTATTAATTATTATTTCGATCTCACTTATTTATTCTTCCACCTCTTCTAAAATACGCACTACAATCAACTTAATTAGCGTATTTACTTTATTGCGTTGCAGCCGCTTACTAATGAACTCTACTTCTCGGTAGTGCGAACACTTTTCGGTGAGTCAAGTAGCGAGTTACTCGCCACTCGACTTACTACTTGTCAGGTGCGAACAAGGCATAAGAAAAGCCTAGCGCCGCGAGAATAGATGATTATAATATCCAGCCTCATTGGCTCGTGACGACACAGTCCGCGGGCTGCAGGCGGCGCACGGCAGTTACCAACTCGGACGCAAGGTCGGAGAACAAAAAAGCAATGTGCAATTAACGGTTTTCAATTGACGCGGCATAGCATAATTGCATGAATCGGGAGAACAGAAGAGATTAGCAGATATAAGTGTTATGGGCTTATTCGTTGTGCCCGATTTTTTTCAGATCAATTTCCTCTATTTTTTTTGCAGATGATAAAAAAATCAGCTGTTTAGATCCACGAGAAGGATTTCGAGTCGATTTTTTTAAAATTTCATTTATGTATAAATAGATAGGTAGGTACCTCCCTACCTCTGTATATTTTTCTCGCATGGGTGGGTAGTTATTTGTATAAGAGTACTAAATCTAGCACGGTCGATCGATAAGGATTTTATTTATAATGCCGGTAAACTTTCATCGTCCCCAAGTACGGCTGCAGATCGCTGACGAAACACACTTCAGTTCACAATAAGTGTTGTTAATTCTTTCAAAGAACTTTTAATAAACTATTGTTTTTGTGTTACCGATTCGCAGTCTTGCTCGGGAACGTTGACAAGTTATATAATATACATTATTGATAAATTCTTTGTCGTGCTAGATACCCTGGTGACCCTTTAAATGGGAATATTTAGTGACCAGATCTGAACAGCCAGGTACTTTCTAAACTTCTTCTTCCTCTACATTACAATACTCCTCAATCGGAAATGCTATAGCATCTCTTGCCCCGGAAAACATGGAACTGTAGTGCGGTATTCATAAATATGGAAAACCTTTTCAGAATCTGACCAATATTATTTGGGGCATACAAGTTGAAATATCTTGTGCGAATTAGCGACGTCGGTTATCTTTTAAATCGGTAAAAATCGCACTTCCTGGGGTTACCCGTTCAGTTGTCGGGAGATATTCAAACACTTAGAATGCTGGTATTGCTGGTCTATTCAATGTAAATAAGTATTATTTTAGAATTAATTGAATAAGACTATCAATTGGAAGTAATATTGAATGAATGTTAATGAAATGCGCATTTTACTTGCTTATGTTAAAACCACACCACAAGGAAAGTCCCTCTATCCTCTGTAATGTGAATATGATACCTACCTAAGATTATAAATTTAAGGAAAATGAATCAATATTATAAAACGGATATACATACACAGGGTGTATAAGTGGCACACTTTACCTACTATAACCAGTGATTCCTGACATTATTTGGAGTAAAATATGTAACTAAAATTTTTGCCCAAATGTTTTTTTTTTTTTTCTTTTAATTC
This sequence comes from Limnephilus auricula, assembly GCA_951813805.1. Taxonomy (NCBI): domain Eukaryota; kingdom Metazoa; phylum Arthropoda; class Insecta; order Trichoptera; family Limnephilidae; genus Limnephilus; species Limnephilus auricula. The sequence goes on from OX638391.1 coordinate 28,503,362, forward strand.
TTCAACATGTCGTCACTCAGCCGATATAATACTGATTTATTAAGTTTTTAGTTTTAAAACAACATGGAAAATGTAACCGGAGACTTAAATATTATTTACATTTTTACTCCAAATAATTTCAGGAATCACTGGTTGTAGGTAAAGTATGCCCATTATGCATCCTGTATATTATATCCGTGCGTCCCTTAAGGTTCGGTAGTACCCGCTCAAAAAAAGAAGAAGGAAAAATACGATAAAAAGAATATAAGAGCTAATATTGAAAACGATAATATTCAAGGAAAATTTTTAATAAAACTCAACTCGTTTCAAAGCCAAAGTTAAGCTCAAGCCAAAATCTCTTTACAATACCTTAAGAAACGTGTAAAACACTGTGAATTTTTCCTTACCTATAATGTCTTAAATAACAGAACCGTATCTATCTCTGTTTTTTTTTTTTCTGAGCATACTTTGCGATTTTTTTCTATAAAGGGAATTGTGTGTGATTACTGTTTCGGCTCGACAGTATCCAGAGATTATCTTCAAACTACCATATATTATTTTATAGAACTTATAAACTTCAAGTGCTTAAGGGACATATTTTATATATCGGTAGAAAATCGGAATTCCGAGCCTTTAAAAGGCAGCTAAACTCAAAATATTATTTCAAAAAACCCTTGACGAATTTTGAATTCAATCGGAAAAGACGATAACGAAAAGGTTAATTTATGTAACATTATGTTTTCGTAACCGTCGTTACTTTTTAAAACACTCGTTTTTTTTAAATAACTTTCTATTTACATGATACGAAGGAATAAAAATCATTTAGAGGTTTCATGTTGTAATAAAAAATTGTTTCAGTGAAAACAAAAAAAAAACTGGTCAAAAAATTTCAAAAAAACTTTTCAGGTGTCAAAATATCAGGCTTATATTTCAAATCTATCACCAGCAGAAACCAGAAGCACACACAAAAAACGTGTGCTATTTCAAACATTAATCCACATTTTTTAAATTATTTCGATTGGGTTGGAAAGTTTTTACCGCTGTCAGTCGAACAAGTAACTTCCCCTCGTACAGCTTTGGAGATTTGGAGAATCATGCTTTTGGTGAATTTGTTTGGAAATTATATCAAAAAGGGTCATTCAGATTACTTTAATTCCCAATGGGCTTGTTACGTCAATAAAATAGAAGGAATAGTCAGTTGCGGAATTTTCTTCAATAGACAGTGATTTCGTTGAACGCATTCACATAAGTAATTCAATTATAGAATTTTTTGACATTCTGCCATTTGGAATATAAAATTATCACATACCTACACATAACTAAGTAGAATATATAACGGATACTTTAATAATTTTGATCACAAATTCTTCGTCCAGAAACCACTTTATTTAATTTTCAAACTAAGTATTTTTTGTCAAACTCTAACCACAAAGTGATGGCTAGTGAAAGTTAATACTTTAATATACAAACTATGTAGCATTTTAATTGTTTTCTGACTATGAAAGGTGTCCTTGGGGTGATATTTCGTCCACTTTTTTAATAATTATAATAATACAAACATGCCTTCAGCGTGGCCCCCGATAAATTGGTTCATACTGAAAAGAATTAATGTATTTTTAGAGACTTATTTTATATCATACATATTATATTATTATTCATCTATGTCCTTACATTGTCTTGATCGGAAAATAACTTAGAAACGGATTTTTAACCAGAAAACATCGCAAAATACCCAATGACTAAATATGACAGATGAACTTTAAGGAAAGAGATTGGGCTACCATTAGTGTAAAGTCATATAGAGTGTCCCCGAAACAATTTAATATTTTGTTTTTATAACGTTAAAATCCAAATCTATTTGTACTATAACCTTAAATGCATTTAATTGTGAAATGTTAAATTCTATCCTTGTTCTAGTAGCCCTTCAGAATATTTATGAATAAATAATAATATAACCATAACTGCGTTAAATCCCAAAATGTTAAATTACGTCCAAAGCGATGCAGTGTCATCCGCGTCATGTCCAATTTCAATTATCATGCTGCATACAGAATTGTCAGATTCCCACATCACTTTTTACCCCTGCGACAGAAACTTACACGCTCGTTGTATTATGTACCTTCATATTGAGGCGCTCACGTCTGTTACTCTTGTACTCTTGTTTCGCTTTCGAAGTTGACGCGATGTTACATGCCACATGACACATTGTAATAATTTACATTTGGTATTCAAATCCTAAAAGATTCATCCAAATACGCACGCGACAAATTATTACGAAATCAATATTTAAATTCACTTTATTTTCATTCAATTCAAGTTGCTCAACATCGGGGAAACAAACAATGTTTGAGATACAAACGCAAGTAGGTACCTATATACATAAAGGTGTGTAGTACAAACTTGTATTTTCGAAGCTTGTGTGAGTGCAAACATTCCTCAACGCCTCTACTACGTACAAGTTAGTATACATCAAAATAACGCACTTCACAAGAAAATTCGCCTTTTTTAGTCTCACAGGAATTAATACTGGCAACCTTTTTAGGAAGTGCACCAACATGACTCGGTGGGCCTAGATATTAGATTGCAGCAGGTTCGACCAGCGTAAAAAGGTCATATCGGTACTGTGTATTTACTGAAGATACCTACGTTCAAGTAAATAAACCTTATCAGGTGGTGTTAATGCAATATTTTAAGTGGTTTCGAAATAGGTACATTTATAGTGTACGTTAACGATTCGTTATTTTGTATTACTATCAGTGTTTTAACCGCGAAAACGATAAGAAAAAAAACATTTAAAATTTCGTATAAATTACATAGCATTTTGTTATACTTCCAGTCGTTATCCAGTTTCAGCGGTGAAAAATTAAAAATTACAAATTACCACAATATTGGTTGACTCTGATTTTTTACACACAGCTCGTTAAGGCATCGTAAGAAGCAGAGTTATCCCAATGAAAGAGAGAGAAAATCGATACAATACTAAACAAATAAAGCCTGAAAAAGACACCTGAAAAGAGAACGATTGTTAGAGATATATTTTGAAAAAAAAAACAAATATTCCAATCTATTTGCAGACGACTATACCAAGTTAGTGATGTGATGTGTTTGTCCGGAATTAATTTTAACACTATTCGCTTTTCAAATATACCACAGTAGGTATGTTCATATTCAAAATTCAAATATTTTTTAAACTGTGATACAATAATAATAAACTGTTGATGTCACTTGCCTATAATTTAAACAAGCTTACGCCATTGGCAAGTCTTTTCAATTGTTTGAAAATAATAGTAATTTAATTCATTTAGTCGTCAAGGCGCATTTTACTGCTGGGTTTTTAGTGTTAAATCCTAAAACTGGATGTCGATATCAACGTATTGCGATATTTATTTATGCATTTGATAAACCCATCGATTTAATATTATTATTGTGATTTTGACGAGAATAGTGAAAAGCTTCAAACAGACAGAGAATAATGGGGCCAACAGACCTAGCTATAAAAGCTCAGGCGTTATTTGGTTTGGTGTATTTCGGCATATCGGTTGCCGTACATTCCCAATGGGAATGTATGACGAGCGATATTGGCCATTAAAATAAATATTACAAAGAAATAATAAAAAATTGCCCGTCGGGTCACGTAATGATGTATTTGGCACGAAACATCAATAGCTGTTGAGTCACTTGGTGCCTTATCTGGCACTAAATGAGACAAACTCATAAACATCTTTTCAATTATGGTCAGACCTAAAAAATACAAATTTCGGTTGCGTGTCTGTCGTGCGTAACTCAAGTTCAATGAACTCTAGAATTCGGATTTTCTTTGAATTCAAGTGTGTTTTTCAAAATTGGAACTGTTTGTTTGAAGTTCAATCCCGCGATAAAGTGTCTATATATATATAATTATAATATAATAGATATTTTAAACATAAAATTATTTTGCTAGCCATTTTCAAAATTGGAAAAGATTTGTTGAGAAATCAAACTATCCCGTGATTTTTCACGTGTCGGTGATAGTATGATTTAACTTCGTTTCTGTCTGCCAGAATCTGTTTAAATGCCAGTTTAAAATCTTAGAGGAGGTCAAAATAAATGTACGTTTGTATCACTTTCAATTTTTTCAAAATTATAATTTTATTATTAAAAAAAACGAATGTGCTTCAGACCACACGACTGAAGAAAAATTTCTAGAGAGAGAAAAAATGTGCGGGCGCACTGCTCTCTCTTTCTCCTACAGTATTTATAAAATTGTTCAAGAACGAAATGAAATTACGAATAATCTTCATGCACTGGCTATGAGAGGAAGAGAGAAAATAAATGTGTGCGCGCCCTGCTCTCTCTTGCTCCTGTGTGATACAGCCCGTTCGCCTCGCCCGACTACACTTTTCGTAACGCTGTTGTCACGCATTCGCCAGCTTACCCCCCAAGTCAAGCTTGCGTAAATAAGTTTTACTTCAAAGAGGAAAATATAATTAGTACTTACACACATACAGATAAAATAAATTACTAAATGGATCACTTAAAAATAATATAAAATAAGTATTAATAAAACACTTGAAACTATATTTCCATAACGACCTTTGTATTGGTATGAAATTCCTGTTCGATGATTTCTTTTGGCTTTGAGATGAACAATAATGAATTAGTTTCGATTTACGGACATTTTTTTGTTTAAAGACACAAGAACGTTTGTGCCAAAACAAGTTTTTTAGGTAAGTCGGTATATTCTATTAGGTCGATAACATCGGAAAAGTAAATTAGTAGGTAAAACGTTATTTAATGTCAATAAAGCAGAGCAGAAAATTTAATGATTTTCAAAGTTCCACGCTCATTAATTTTCTTTAAAGTGTTTGCTATCAGCAAGCTGATCCTACCAGAGATAAACTATAGATAAAAATGATCTGCTTCTGATTTGGATAGGTAGATTATTAAAGATTGGCAGATAATGGACCCCTGATGAAAACGTAAACTTTTCTAATTATTTCGCACGATCGAGAATTTGTATTGCGACCATGCTCCAGCACTCCTAGTTAGATTGGCTGAGACTCGTGATGGGTTCAACAACGGCTTCGAAAATACCACCAGTTTATGGACTTAAGATTTTAAACTCGGGACTGTGGTATTGGCAGGCTAAGTACATAGTTCTGGAAGCCGGGGCGCATAACTTTGTGGCATCTACCCCCCTCACACCCCTAATATTAGGTATATATTTTGCCTAAAAGGGTAAAATGTACAGGTGCTTTAAGATTTCATTGAACTGAAAATTTGACGTTAAGCGCTACCTCCTTAACTGACTAAGCATTACGCCATTTCTCTGCAAGGCTAGATGAAATGGTGCTTAACTTTAAATTGGGGTACACTCCTTGCTGTTTTGACGTTCATACATAGTAAACTCCGATTTTCCGATTCAAGTATTTGATTTAAATTGATCATTTCTTATCTTCCTAGCGCGTCCTCGACTTCTTTTTTTATCCAACCACTATATCCGCTCACTCTCCGTGGTTTCAACAAACATTTGAATTTTAACGAAGATGACATTTATACTGCTTTAATCGTAATTCGACGATTAAAATGAGTACCATAAAAAGTATTTTCACTGAATGTTTAAGCTATAACTAATAATATATAAATCAGACAGTGGCAGTTAGAAGCGACTTATTAGAAGGAATTTTCAAATTGGGAGTTGGGCAGTTAAATTAAGGCGGTTATAACCATTTATTAGAACACCTCTGCCTTAGGTCACCCCAAGTGGCAAGCTGCATTTAGTGGTTGTGCCCGGGTTTATGTGCTGAGATTTGTCCGGGTTTTGGCGGAGGATGCACCTGCCCACTAAATGCGTGGCAGGCAAGATCTCGAGAGACTTTGAGGGAGGTCTTTTGACTTCACCGTGTAACGTGATGGGAGGGATGAAATCATTCGTCCGTCACTCCTGGACGTACTGACCCCCAGATGCCTACCCACCCCTCATTTATTTTTCCTTCCCGGAAAATTCTTTTCTTCCTTTCCTAAAAATAACCCTCCACACAGCATTCCCGAAGATGAAATAGGCCTTGAGGAGAATTATTTTCTTCAGGGCCACCTGTGTGATGCCATTGTAAAAAAAATGGGTATCGCCGCCGCCCTGAGAATTATTTTTTGGATATCCAACACCTCTGCTATATGTCACCCCGAGTGGTTCGCTATGTTTGGCGACTTACCAGGGGTGACCGGGTTCATTGGGTGAGGTGTGTACAGTTCTTGGTGGCGAATGCCAGCTGCGTGGCAGGTTGAATCAGCAGAGGTCAGCAGCTGGATATCAGCAGATGGAGTGGTCAAAGAGAGACCCTTCAACCACTCTAGCTGCTCTCTCTCCCCAACGAGGGATGGATTCATACGTGTGTCACTTATTAACACATTGACCACAGATTCCTACCATTCCTCATACATGTTTCCTTCCCAGAACCTTCTCTCCTTCCTTTCCTTATAAAGATCCTCTAGATAGCTTCTTCTAAGATAACATGGCAGTGGGGGAAATTATTTTCCTCGGTGCCTCCGGAGTGGAGCTAAATATTAAAAAGCTCCTGTACAAAAATAGTATTCCTCTGATTTTCAAAAATTTCATGATTTTAAATTTGGGATCTTCGTTTATCAGACTGAAAATAGAATTAAAAAAGGAAACCATGAACATTCCGTTCTAAAAAATTCCATGCACAAAAAACTCTGTACATTCTTGAAAAAAAACAGTGCAATTAAATTAGAAATCCGTGCGAGGACATCGACCACAACGGTTATTTAAAACCATGACTTAGTAAATTATCATTCATTCGTGGAGCATCGTATTAGGGTGACTGAACACGAAGAAGACCCATTGCTCTTGCGTTTATCGGATGGGGGCGCCTTGATCGACCGAACGGCCTTGAAGCTCTATCACGTCACTTTTCTAATAATATTGCTTTCGTGGTGTTTTTTTATGTCAGTGTGTCAGACCATCTGTCTGCCTGCTATATTTTTAATCATGACACTAAATTGTTGATTGGGCGAGATAATTTTTTAAAAATATAACTTGTTTTTAATGCAAAAGTCGGATGGATGCGTAACAAAAAGTTCGTGTTTTGAATTTCTGTACTGGGAAATTAACGATTCGTTGATTTGTGAAAATATGATACTGTTATCAGGTGTCCAAAGAAGCGAAGCTAGCAGTCCACAATGGAGTGCTTGTATCTACGCTGATGTATGGCAGTGAGGCATGGAACTGGCAGAGGAAGGATGAAAGTAGACTGAATGCTATTGAAATGACATCCCTGAGGCGAATGTGTGGTAAAACCGCGTATGATCATGTGAGAAATGTGGAGATTCGAAATGAATGCAAGGCTGATGTAAGCGTAATGAGTAAAATTAAGAAAGGAACCCTCAGATGGTTTGGGCATGTAGAGCGAATGAACGAAGAAAGGAGCGTAAGGAGAATATATGATGCAAGTGTGAATGGTATAAGAAGTAGGGGACGTCCGAGGAAGACATGGCACGATCAAGTGAATCAGATACTTGAGTCGGGCCATGTCAAGAGTCAGAAAAATAGAAGAGTATGTATGAGACGATGTATGAATGTGAATGAGGCGAAGAGTATGTGCCAAGACCGAGGTGTCTGGCGGTCCGTCCTCTCTGCCTACCCCTGCGGGGAAACGGCGTTATGGTTAGTTAGTTAGTTTATCAGGTGTGAAAATATCATTTTCATTGTAAGCAGGCTGGTAACTTTGTCAGAAATAACTGAACGCAACAAAATTGTCCACACTTACGCAAAATGAAGCAAAATTCATGTCAGTTTTTAAGTTACATGAAGACGTTAAATATCAAAGATTTTACAGAACGAATACAAACCTTTTCACTAACCACATAATTCATGACAAGGAAGTACAAAAATATTTTAAAATGAAGTACCTAAGTCAGTATTCAGTACGATACTTGAACTCAGTACGTACGACTGCTACCCGAGCGTATTTCCCAACGGGTACTGGTAACTATTGTAAATCCATTAAAAATCAGATATTTCTGAAGCAAAGGTTAATAGTTTCTGAAACTACTACTTCACGGTAGTTAAAATGTGTATTTTATTATTGTATTTAAAGCTACTTTCGTAGTAAAGTGAGTAGGTACCGACATAATACCGTAAACTGTTGTATTGTGTGCATCGGAGTGGAATCGAAACCGTGACCATTGGCTCAGATCGCAAACGCGAACCTCCTAGCTTAGGCGAGAGGCCGGTGCTAAGAAGTTTCAGATAAATTCATCTACGGTGCAGAGGTGAATGAACGTGCCAAAATCCCCCATAGCCGCGAGTGCGTGAGAAATTTCATTATTATTCTAAAAGATAGGCATATTATTTCACAAAATACTTTACGGTAACCGCATAATATCTAGACAATGCACCATACAAACACGCCCTAATGGCATGCAGGCAATGAACCAAACAGTGACCCCATGAAGACGAGAACCTCACTTCAGTATATAGTTATTTTTCTGACCTACATAAACAATTCACTGCAAATGTGAATAGAATACATAATATCCAAACTTCTTCTTTTATTCTTCTTGATTTGCTTTCTGGCAAATAGGTAGATCATCTAATTTTTATTTAAGTTATACATACAGTTGTGCTACTCGCGGCTTCGTCTGTTGTATAATATAAGAGATAACATCTCAGATGCAAGATTATTACTGATAGTCTTGTTCTTTTAATATTGACAATGGAGACTCAGTTTACGGTCCATCTTTTTTGAAAAAAACCCAAAAACTAGTACGAGTCCAAAATGCATGTGTCTGATATTGCTATAATCTCCCGAGACGCGAGCATATCTCGCCTCTATCAGCATCGAATACTGAATATGTCGAACAGAAGGAAGTTACGTCGAACGTGTCAACTGTACAACTTGATGAATTCAAAGGTTCCTTCCTATCTGTTTGACAGACTGCAATGGTCCCGTGGCTCCCATGAACATAGTACACCTTATAGAGACCATTTACTTGTTCTCCCGTAACATAAAACTGCTGTTTTTGAGGGTAGTTTCAGCTTCTCATCGTCAAAACTTTGGAATAAAATACCACTGCCTATTCTAACAAGAGCTTCAAGAAGCTCTGCAGCGAATGGTTGCTGATTGCACAGTCAACCGCACATCATAATTGATCGAATTTAAAATGAAAGGGACATTTACTTGTAATTATTTTTTTAATTAACATTTTATGTATTCTTGTTATTAATCCTGAACTACGATTATTATATTTAATTATTTTACGTATACTATTGATCCTGAAATTTTTTTTTTCCAATGAATTTGTATTTTTTTTATCTTTGATTTATTGAATTAGTTTGAATATGGATTATTTAAATTCAATTACTTTTTACACATTATATTAAAGGCACTGCTGAAAAACACCAACATTCCCGGAGAAATCCGGAATGTACAGCTGAGCAGGGGCATTTTTGGCGATATAATCATTAAAAGGTATCTATAATCACCTAGGTATGTGCAAACATGTAAAAATTATTGTCAAATAAATGTTTTTATTATTATTACCTCACGAGGATCTCATTACCATTCATCGTGGCTTCTTTCGTTCTTCTCTTTCTGTTTCATGTTTTCATGCATCATAACTATTGACTACTAGCCTCGTTTGATTTAACGGCGTTTTATTAGCACTGCATTCAGATTCCCTCCAATTAAATAAATTTGCACCACTCGATGGTTTAACGTTCAACCCAATAATTACTTCATCAATCACAAGCAAACTATTGTAGTGAAGACAGAATACAATGCCGGAATTGTTTTCTTACCAGGCAAACGTTTTACAAATCGAACATCTCGGTCTATCACCTATCACCTGTCTTTCCAACAAATTTACGAATGAAAATAAACCTATTTTATTTCAAACCGTTAGAGATTTCTGGATTTATGCATAAGCTATTTATTGTAAATATCAAATCGTTCGCTAGGAAGTTTCCGGATATATTTAGTCAATTTGATAGAATGACAGAGAGACCGGATCTGAAAAATAGAGCATTTGGTTGGCATGCTTTTGCGCTCTTGTTCAGACTCCTATTTTGAGAATTTATTATTTATCTGAAATGACTATGCTTGATACGTTGTTCGACTAACAGATAATATTCGGAAAATTTAAATATAGTTATTGATAGATTATATGAGTTAGATACAGACCACACAGTGATATTGGCAATGTCTGTGGAGCTTCATCGACTGTCATTCAGAGGAAGACCAAAGAACTCCTTGATGATTCAATGCTCCAAAATCCTATGTAGAAACAGCCTGGATGAAAGCGATACCCAGAACCGAAAGAAGCTACAACCTGAGAACAAGGAGAGCCGATCCTGACAGCCTGTCTCGGCAATGAGTTGGGACAGTGCAAGGAAAAAGAACAGATGAGTTAGATAATAATTCATATAACAGGACAAAATTTAGGAATACCTAGACAAAGAAAAGTGATAGTATTTATGAATTATTTTATCAACATCTACTCCAAAATGAAAGTTTACAATGCTATATTTAAAGAAATACTACATTGTTTTCCTTATCTTCACGTTAAAAACCACGTTATTTAAAATGTATTATATGGTGAGCCATTAATATTTCTTATTAGCTTTCTCATGAATCAGATGTAGGAGTGATTCACATGGCAGCAGTTGTAACCCGCTACATGTCGCTGTTGTGCGGCAACCCGCATGCTATCATTCGATGTAATCAGAGTATCTCCCCACTTTTATAAAATACGATGAATTTCATAAAATTTCGAACCCCAATAGTTTTCACCCCAAGCGGTGGTAAATATCCGACAGTGCATTCCCCCAGCAGGGAGGCCGAACTGGCAGTTGACGAGCCGGCAGCTTGCGAATTAGTGCTCGGTTTAAATACTAACCGCGAATTAAATTGTTGTTGAAATATGGTCCTGATGTTAACCACATTACTGTAGACTCACATTAGTATAGGAATTACATCATGCATCGATTTATTCGTGACAAAAATTATTATTTAACGAAAATATTACAGTATTAAATTCTAGTTGTGGGAAATGTTTGTATGTACGAACCGACTTAGTTTCTGTTATTATTTTGATGTTATCTTTGTTTTCATTAAACGATAAAAATTTGCAAACTTTACATTTATATTTAAAATCTCCATATTCATCTTGCTGAAAGCCAGATTTAGAAATTTCAGATATTAAATACAATGCTCTAAGAGTCTGGAGTTTTTACTGTTTTAGATTTCTGCTAAATTTTTGATGGGGGTTATGATCCTAGATCGTACATAACTGTGATGTTTTCGTTTCCAAAAACTCATTATGTATTGTATTCTATAAAAGAGATATTGATTTCGACTTGAAATCACCACAGAAGCACTTTTCACTAAGTATAAAAAAAGTATTATTCGTGTCCAAGTATGGAATTAGCATTTAGTTATAAATATCTCATGGACTAGGTCAAATATTAATGATAATATCGGATATAAATGTTTTCTGTAAAAAATGTTACTCAGCTCGTTCAACCCAAAAATGAAAAACTTGACTTATACATACGTAACATTTATGATGAGAGAATTGTAAGTCTAATAAATGTTCGCCACCCGTGCCCTACGACATTCGTGAGTAATCAAATAAAGTATATATTCGGTGCGGAGCATAAATGTATTACGAGTAGAGTGCGCGCCTTCCAACTTCCAATACGTCGGGAATAGAAAACTTCCATCTCGAGGTACGAGACAAATTATATTTTTATACGACTTACGAGCAGTTAGGGAACAAACTTCACTGGAGTCTCATTTTGGCAAATGGAACCACAAATAATATAGTTAAAAATAAACCCTATTTCCATAATTTTACCTTTTTAGATAATTATAGATAGATAAATTCCAATAAAAAATAAAAAAAAAATATTTTTTTCCTGAATTAAAGCGCATGGAACATATGTACAAAATGTGATTTAGATGTAATTTTTTTAATCACGCAGGCGGTACTTTCGCTGGATCACAAATGATTGTAGGTATTTATTGTTTTATAAAAATTCTAAACTATGACAGAAAACCACTGGGTACGCTGGGTTACTTTCCAAAGGTTGCATAGCAACCAATCGTTATTTTAGAAGATATCACGTTAGAAACAGAATGAAGTTTATAAGAAATCAGAACACGAGTTATTTAGTTATTTCACCAAATTTCCGAATTCCGAATTCCGAATTCCGAAGCTCCGCCCAATTCCGAATGAGTCAAGGACTAGTGGATCGTTTTAAATGGTAATGCATATTGCTAACACATCGACGACATTTGCGGTTTGAACAATAATCCTAAAGTACGACAGTAAACCACTATGCTAGGTTATTTTTCAAAAGTTTTTAATTAGTTTTGCAAAGAAGTTGTAAATGTGGCGCCCTGTGTCCAGTATGCACCCGTCACCACTTGATTACGACTCCCTGCCTCCTGTTCTAATTTCTGGTACGGTGGGCCATGGACATATCATCTACAGGTATAATGCCCAGAATGTTGATAAACGCGTTGAAGATGTTAGATAAATTTACTACCGTGTATCGCAGTCTTACCTAGGCTTGCTTAGCTCTAAAAAGCATGCATAAATTCTTTAGCTTCGACTTGAGTAATGTTCCGTCACTCATTTCACAATGAAGATTGCCTGGTCTTTAGACAAATTCTCTTCGAATTCCATCTGATTATCTACAACGTTCATAATTTTGTGAACCTTTTTAACCTGAGAATAACTGTTTTCAAAGAGTCGAGCTGTAATAATTGCAAGTGAGATCCAGCGATAATTTTTCATAGACCCCGACCGTCTCTAATCCTACCATAGAATCTAGCCTTTAGGATAGTTGGGATCCAAGTTGGGATTCAATAAAATCTTGGATTCTAAGTTTAATTATGTTCGTAAAGGGAGATTTCGGAAATCATAGCAACTTGTCAATAAACAAAATAACATAAGTGAAACTAAACTCACCGGTCAAGTAAATTTAGAAGAAATAAGGTGCGTTGTCTTTTTTCTACTACATCTTACATACATCATAGTTCTTGAAAGAAAGCTTTTACAGAGCATTCCTTAATAATGTGACAACGGTATTCGATCAAACCTTATTATCATTTCCAGCAATTTATTTTGCAGTTCCATGGAACTTAGGTTATATTTTAGGATGCGTCTATGAGGAAAATCAAGTATCTATTTCAAATGCTCGCACGATAATCAATGCCGGGTTTAGCTTCCTGGTTTCTATAACTTACAGAATAATAGAGAAAACAACAACAGTATGCAAAAATATTCCTATAGTAAAGAACAGAAAGTTACATTGAAAAGCAATGCCTGTAATGCTTGTTGTGTGTGAGGCTTCACATGCCCATACCTTCATCAATGGCAACGGTAACCGGTTTCCGATGACAGCATTATCAAAATATGCAACTAATACCTACCTACACCTAGCCAGCGACTAGAACCTTGTGGACAACAACAATGAGATGCCTGTTGGAAGACACGTTGTACGTGACGTAATCGATCTCGTAGTTTCACATAATAATAATAATAATAAGCCTTTATTCTGGACTTCTATTAGGTATATGAATATTAGACATGTTTTGTTTGTTATAATATATCTCGAAGCTCAGTTTGCATCTTGGCATAGGCCTCCTCTAACATTTTCCATTGGGACCTGTCACGCGCTACTCTTCTCTAAAGATAGTTTCACATAGTATGTTTCATATGTACTCAAATACCTTTACCAATTGTGGCTTTTAAAATATTTTTTTTCTAATTAATCGTTTATTCTAATTATCAAATGAATGCAATATTAGCCATTCTCAAACGAAAATTTGAACCAGAAAAATCTGAGAAAAATTTGGTCGAATCTAGGAATTGAATCCACGACCATAGCCTTGACGAGCTTCTGCTCCAACCACTTATCGATCATATCCCTTTCGGTCGTATACAACTATAATATAATACTTCGACTATACAGTTAAATGCGACCGAAAGGTAGGGTAGGATAGGGTAGAATAATTAGCTGAGTGATTAATACAGAGTACGGGTAAGGGTACTCTAACTATTCTTCAGTCCAATTACTTAATGCGACGGAATCTTTATCTGATTTTCCTGTGTAAAATTTTTGTTTAAGAGTCGCTAGTATTGTCTTAATTGAAATATTACAATTTGAGTTTTCTCAATTAACTTATTATGTAAGTTAATCACAAAATAAAAATTAAAAAACGAATGTCCTTTAGACTAAACAACGCACGTTGTTGATTTGCTTCACTCAATTCGTGAGGTACCCACCATTCAAGCTCCTTCACCTTCCCAATTTGCTTCAAGTGGATTAAAACAGTTTTATCACTAACACCGCAGCCTGCAGCTAACTCGGACATGGTTTGAGATGGATCCGCTTCCACAATAGTCTTCAATTCTTCATTATCAACTTTGGTCTCCGGCGTCCACGGCGCTTGTTCTGCAGGTCGAAATTTCAAGAACGAAAACTATAGTTTTGAGGTGTATCAACAGATGTCAGTAAAGTAAATACTTTATATAAGTGGCAACATCTGTCGACGTTCATGTACAATAGCCTATGACATCCGATCGACAACTGGGCACGTTCAGTGTCGACTTCCCTTGCTTTAGATTTAAACAGAACATTCACTGGAATAGCATTTGGCCTAGTAAAATATTCATCGTAAACCAAACGATCACGTAAATAAAGGTTTGATGATCAATATTACATTATGAAACTCGGGCAAAACCGGGTAGCAAAATGAACAATTCATTCTAATTCTAATGCAGAAGGGGTTTTCTGTTTATGCACACTGTTTATTAATATTACAATAACAAGACTGCAACAAAAGGTGTGTTGAATACAGCAGCCATTTCATTATGGGTAGTTAGCAAATGTCGGCATGGGTACATCGTGCATCGCTTACCATGCCCGTCATTGCTGTGGATTATGGCAGAGAATCTTTAATGAGATAATCACTTCATGAGTCATTGAACCGATCCATTCAAAGGCTTATTGTTACAAAACTTTCCATAGTAATTTTGACCCCAAATTAAAATAATTTACAGGATTATATCGATATCTGGCAGAACACTTTATGTTCAGTATGAAATGTATGTGTATTTATCAAATATGTTTAAAAATATGTAAAGTTATTGTATCCAACAAAATATATAAATTTAAAAATACAGTGTGTACTAGCACGTACACGGAGAAAAATGTTATTCTAAAATACGATCATTTTATTCGTAAAAACGGTTGGTATACGTAATTTCGTACGTATACCAACAAATTATTCTTACATTTTCCCGCCAATAAACATTAAAACACTGTTAATTTGTTCGTAAGAACTTCAGTCCCGTTTTTAACCGTTTTTACGAATAAAATGATCGTATTTTAGAATAACATTTTTCTCCGTGTACCTGAAAGATTTAAACTGGCGATTCCTGAATTCTTTTTTTTCAATTAAAAACAAAAAAACGCAGATCATAACATGGTACGCGTCTGTGAGAAACTTTTTTATGTGTATAGCGCACAAGAATACTAATACCTAACTGCTCCCAGCCAGCGCGGAGCCAGTGAGACTATGGCATCCCTGTTGGGGTACGTTGTGAGGCTGAAGGTTGTAATAAGGGGCTTGAGATTCGAAGGAAGGTAGTGGGGAAATTCTTGGTTATTCATATCTGGTCTCCAAACAGCACTTTTCAAGCAACTTTTTAATTCTGAATGGTGGTATTAAACCAGGGCGATACTGAGAGAATCGTCCACTTTAATTATTAATAAAATTGTGAAATAAAACAAACCAATCGAATAATGTCTTCAATCTTTGCAAAATTACTTTGTGGCATCATTTTAATTAAATGAAACAAATTACTTTGTGTAAACCACTATAATCACATGTTATAATATCTACTTGTTTCAAAACCGATAATTCCTTCGTCAGGATAATAACATAATAATAGTTAAAAACATGATAATAATTCATGTTATTGTTATGTTATGAAATATGTAGATATTATAACATGTGATTATAGTGGTTTACACAAAGTAATTTGTTTCATTCAATCAAATAATATGTTATTGCTCACGCCGGAATTAGAACCCGCGTCCTTTGGATTCCTAGTCGAGAGCCATACCCCTCGACTATGAAGACCGTCAGACGAAGAACACGACGCAGTGCGTATCACGTGAAGCGCTAGGTTGTGCCCAGTGGCACAACCTAAGAGTATGGATATTAGAGAGACGGCATGTGAAGTGTGCCCACGCGCTCCAAGTGTGCCTTTTCGAGAATTCTACCCACACGGCTGATATTGGCTGTCACCATGTAAAATGGCTGCTGTCGGAACGTATTAAACGGCCAAAAACCAGCAGCCAATGTAAGCCGTTTGGGTAAAATTCTTTAAAAGGCACACTTGGAGCGCGTGGGCACACTTCACATGCCGTCTCTCTAATATCCATACTCTTAGGGCACAACCTAGCGCTTGAAAAAAATATGTTCTTAAAATTTAAAAAAATCATCAGACATCTACACGTCTTACTCCAAACATACTCAGGAAAAGCTAGTTAAAATATTTCTGACACCTACTTATATATGGATTATATCTACATTGTAATACAAGACGTCACTACTACTTTGTTGAAAGCAGAGTATACGTCTATGAAACGCCATACTCCCGTAAACGTTAATAGCATTCCCATTATAATTTTGTATTATGTTTGGTGATTGAAATACAACTGCTTTTTGCTGTCATATTAATCAATCAATATCAGTCGTAACTCTGATTTGATTAAATCCAGTTTACAACTGGCAGTCGGATGCCATAAAACTATTTATGTAAGCCTAGCCATGAATAACGAATACACTCTCTTTAGTTATAAGCTTGGCGTGTTGCTTCAAGGAATACATCACGAAATTAATAATCTTGTTTTAATGGTATTAGTTGTGGATATAACACAGGCAAATAAGTTTTTATTAAAAATTAATCCACACACTTAGTTTTATCCACTTTTATTGTTCATAAAACCAAAATGATTCGTAAGCAAGTTTTAGGTGAACCCTAATGCAAAAAATCAGGGTTACTTAAGGCGTGGGCTAACGAAACACAACGCCATCTACTGGATGGTTACCCAACCTAGATAATCAAGTGATGGGTCAATAAATTAATTCACACCGCCATCTGTCAGAAACTTATAGAACTTACAATTAATTTCAAATCATTGTCCCATAACAAAAAACTTGTTCCTCTCCTTTCTTTTTCTATAGCACATATTATTCGGCTAAAAAAATATATTTTATCCTACATTTTAATGCTGTCTACAATTCAAAAAATGGTTTCTGTTTTTTTTTCTCTCTTCCTTTTTCTTTTTCCTATAATATATTATTTTCACTTTAATTTACCTTTTATACCTACTATTTATGTAATGTTCATATTTTAAGTTGATCTTTTTTTTTATCCAAACATTGTGTCTCTGTATATATCATATCATACACTTACTATGTAAAAGCCCGTAAGGGCGTTGAAAATTAATAAATAAAGTAAATAACAAACATTTAATTCGCAATTATAAATCGTGATAAAAAACTATCCTATCTTTTAAGTTCGACCAAATTACACAAAGTAAGCCAAATTTCATCAACATCGGTTAAGTAATTTCGGAGTTTAATGTGGACTAACAGCGTGACGCGAGATTTTTAAATACAAAGAAGATATGTAAAAATAAACGTTTTATTTTTTTGTATTTAAACCACTTCGCTGTCCCGTCGGAGCAATAAACGATAATTTTTAAAGAGTTTGATCGATAATCTTAAAAGTATGGCGATGGTTGTCAGTTGGGAGGGCTCGATATCATACATAATATTTTATTTATGTATCTATTAACGGACTTAGGTCCAATTTACAAAATCAGCAAAAAGAAATTAAATAAAAATGTAAATTATAATAGCAAAGAATGGTAAATGAAAGCAAAGATCATAGGCAGAGATAAATATAAAAAATTAGAAGTGACAAGACAAGCCAAGAAGTCAAAATATTTTTAATATATATTCACTGGTTTGGCGTCGTTAAAAATCATTTAGACTATATCAAAAAAAGGTGTTGACTCGTGTTAACCAGTCTACACATTCTGTATAATAGTGAATAATATCAAAATTAATTGAATGTTACTTGACGAAGAGTAGTTATAGTAGTAGGAATCTTGAAAGGAATGGGTTAGGTAGGTGAACCAATAACACAATTAATTATTTTGAAGAAATAAATTAGGCCTATTATTTTCCTACGGTCTTCTAAAGGGAAAGGGTTTAGAGTTAGTTCAATTTCATCGTATGAGTAATTGCCTCTTTGTAATCCTAGCCCCCTGGCAATCCTTCTGAAAAATCGATGTTGATCGGATTAAATATGACTAATATGGACATCGTAAAAAGGAAACCAAACAACACAAGCATATTCTTGGGTTGGGACGAACCAAGGAGCAACAAAGATTTCTTGGGAGAATAAACACTTTGAAGTAATAATATTTATTTCTGGTATATACCTAACAAGTATACTCGTGGGAGATCCCATGCACTTTTTTATGCTCCGAAAGTGAGGACTGAAGCTGCTTATCAGAACGCGCCAATTCTACTACCATAATACGGACATGTGGTAGTCGAAAAGCATGTAAAAAAAAAACTGTATAAAAAAATATGTAACAAATTAAGAAAAAGAAAAAAAAACAGAGCGACTCATCTGCTTAATGATTTTGCATTGACCATCGACATTTTCAATGTCACTTACAGATAGTTCAGCAACTATCTTTTGACACATATCACAAAATGGTCAAACAGCCCTTGTGTACTTTGTAATTTATAATCTTCTCCGTGATTTATTCGTGTATAACCGTTTTACGGAGAACATGAGAAAATAAATTAATAAATAAATTCGGCGATGAAAATATGGTATATTTTAATATTATTTATATAAATATTTTTATTTTTTTTTAAGTTCTGCTTGTTGAACCGTCGAATGCTTTATCAAACTCTCAACGCTTTCGAAATAAAATGATTTTCTACTAATTTAATTCAACTATCTTATTTAAACTTCGCTACACTTCAATGCTGTAACCTTATTGAATCATTTCTTAGAAGTGTAGGCAGGCTGAAAGAAAATCGTAGAGACTAACTGAATAGCGACTAGCACAGCCCATGGGAAATCGAAACGTGAAATTGATGGCGTATCATCCAAACAAAACGTATGGCAGAGAAGGATGGATGTTCTGGGTTCATCTACTTACATAACTCAATATACTCTTACTTTACCATTATTTAAATACGAGCGGGTCGACTTGACGCACCGGTAATATATATTTTTTTGAATGTGTCCTTTAGGACTCTGCTAAAGTATCCTGAAATAAACTTAAAGTAAATTTACTTGGTATTATAAATTATAGTATCATTTTCATAAATGATTGGACCGTTTAGTTTTAAAGGAGGATCTGAAAACAAGTACTTGCCGTAGCCTGTTTAGTATATCTGTTGTTAATATTTGTATATTTTTCTTAGAGGGGAAAGAGATCACGTCAATGACAACAAATGAAGTAATTCTCTCTTCTAATGAAGCTAGGTACTTTCTCTTCAAGATAAAGGTAAAATGAAACATTTTCTATATTCTTTAGAACAAGTTGTGTGCAGGTACTCCTCACTTAACGACATATCTGTATAACTACGGCTCGGACTTACAACTAGCTCTCACGCGGCGAAAAATGTAACTTAAAAAGTAACCTATAAAAGTTTTATTTTATAGTAGTTTGTTTTGATTATTCCTAATCAGAATAAACATAAAACTTATCTATCGATTACAAAAAAAATATAACGGAAATGAATGTATTTAAAACCAGAGTAAAACATGACTGAGACAAAAAAGTGATAATCAACTTAAAAACATTATGAAGATGATATAAATGAAACCCGAAAATATTTATTTTTTATCAAGTTTAACATCAAGAACGCAATGTTTATTTTTTAACTTTTTATATTTTTAATAATATTATTGTTTAACAAATAAAAAGAGTTTATTTATAAACAAGTTTTGCTATGTAATTATTATTACGCGTGATAGCTGTTTTGCCTTGAAGACAGTTAGCTACGTAATAATAATTACATAGCAGAAATGCTTATAAATAAACTTTTTTTTTTAAATAATATGTAATATGAAATATAAAAAATTAAAAAAAAATAATAATAAAAAAACCTGAAACTAAATTCAAAATAATAAAAAAAACTATAGGCCACCTCTGAACAAGAATTCCTAGTGATAAGTACCTACTGTGAAATTTTTAAAATTTATACTTATACTAGTTGAACCGGCCACGCTTTGACGTGGAACAGACTGAAGTGAAATCGAAACACAACGCCACTACCTAGGTAACCATTGACAAAGTGAAAATCAACTCACACCGCAATCTGTCAGAAACTTATGGAACTTACAAATAATTTCGAATTTGTCGTAATAAATCATTGTCGTACAACAAACATTAAATGAACATTTAATTCGCAAAAATAATTATTGAGATCAATAATCGATCAGATAAGAAACTATCCTTACTCTTAAGTTGGACCAAATTACACACAGTACTCCAAGTTTTATCAAAATCCGTTAAGTAGTTTCGGAGTTTATCTCGAACAAACATCGTGACGCGAGATTTTTACATATTAAGATTATGCATTATACCTACATCATGTACAAACGTTGCCATTGAAACTATTAAAAAAAAAAATATATATATATATATTTATACTATAAATATATGAAAATACAAAAATATCGCTTAAAAACCTAATCGTAGGAATGAAACTCGGACGTGTGAGAAGTAAGTATTGTATAGCAGTACCCGTAATGATTTGTTTGACTAATCCCGTATCAGACCAAAATGTACAATGTGCAATATGCATACATTGCATACCCACATAATTTGTGTTCATATTTCATTTTAAAATCCATTAATGGTATTAATTTATTGAAATAATTTGTTTAAATATCATTTTATTATAATTTAGCACAGTTCGGTAAATGTGAGACTTTTACATGTTTATTTTTATCTCGTAGGTAACCTTGTGAATGACATATTTGACGTCCTCTGTCCGGGTATGTCACATTCATAATTATAATTATTTATCTTTGAAATTCCTTTGACATAAATATCCTTTAATGCAAATTTAACATATTTGTGCATAAATTAAATTGATGTAACACATAATTATTAATATAATCCCTAGCATTATATCCATAGCATATAACACAATATCTATACAATGTACCAAATTCATTTAATAAATAAATTAGTTGCTTTAAATATCCCTCTCACTATGGCTCGTAAAAGGTTTCCTTTACATATTTACGTTTTTTCTCGTAAGTCGCTTACGTAAGCAACTTCTGGCCAAAATCCAAAGTGCCCGTTGGTCAGAAGTCGCTTACGTGAGCGACTTACGTGTAAAGGCAGCCTAAGGCAAATAACTTTATTTTGTAGCATTTGCGATTTTTTTACATTAGCTCGATAAAAGAGGCAGTGAGGAAAAAATCTCTTAGAGTCAGTGTCATCTTTGAGAATGCTGTGTGGAGGGTCTTTTTAGGGAAAAGAAGGAGAGAAAGTTCCGGAAAGGAAAAATATATGAGAGGTAGGTAGAATCTTGGGTTCAATGTGTACAAGAGTGAGAGACGTTTAGATCCAACCCTGCCAATGGGTTCGGCAGGATTGGTCAAAAGGTCTCCCTCAACCAGCCTCTCCCAATTACGCCGCAGGAGGGCACATCCTCCGCTTGACAAACATCATCCCATGAACCTGGGCACTCTTGCCTATAATATGGGAATTCCGTGTGAAGGGTGTTATTCGCGAAAGGAAGGAGAGAAAGTTCTGAGAAGGAGAAAAGTATGAGGGATGGGTAGGAATTTGGGGGTCAATGTGTCCAGGGGTAAAGGACATATGAATCCATCCCACCCACTGCGGTGCAAGGCGATGGGTCGAGAGAATCCGGCTGGAAAGGTCTAGGATCTCTCCTTCAACCAGTCTCTCCCGACCCGACAAATCTCACCCCATGAACCCGGGCACCCCTGCTAAGTCACCAAATGGTTTACTACATTTCATCACTTGAGTTGACAATGCCGATAAATGATTATATAACATTACAACAATTTAAACTAAGTGTTATAAATTCCCCATACATGAAAACGCGCCCATAAAATCTAATCCAGTAGTTGTATTAACAACTGTAATAAAACCCTACTTATTTTCAAATAATAATAATAATAATATATATAATTCTTTGACAAATCTAATATGATATATATCATATTAGATTTGTCAAAGAATTTGTATATAAAAATGCAAAAATCAGTAATTTTACATACATGTAGGATTACGAAAGATTTTTTAAATATTTATATTGAGGGATCTGTAGGATTTATCGGTCAAATTTGCAATTCCACCGAGCCGATCCCTCTGATATGAAAATATCTGGAGTCGGTGAATTATATTCCCATTTAATAGTTTGGTAGATTAACTTGTTGTTATTGTTTTGTATTAATTATACTTATATAATACACTTGCATAACGTGGATTTACTAGATGATCATTTATATGGAAAAGTGTATGGACCTGAAAATCTGGTGCGTTAAAAAAAAAAATTAAAAAATTTATTGTAATTTTTCCTAAAACTTTATCAATAAATTAGGTAGTAGGCGCATCAGAGCACTGGTGTAGTGCGGCCGGTAAAAGCATTTACTTTTGGCAAGTAGAGAGACTTATCGCTGCGGATGTGACGCGGCGATGAAAAGTATTTTATTTAATCATCGCTGCTAGTTACTGGCGACGGACGAATGGCGACCAGCCCAGCCAATTGCACTCCGAGCGGAAGAAGCGAACCACAGTGCTTGGTGGTTTTCTTATCCACTCGATTGGAATGTATTCTTTCTCAGAACGTAATAGTTTTCTAATACAAGGACAAAGGTGTATCACCGGTGATTAATTTATTATACGCAGTGACATTGTTTATTTGTTTATAAAATACGTGATATTTATTTAAGACATTAACATTGATCAGATACATTAAATCACCATAGTAGACGGCTGCCTGTTTCACGGTGACAAATGCAGTATAGTTACTGTGTATGAAGATATAAACATGATGAAAATTGGAATAATTATAATTAAAAGGGGGAAAAGACGTACATAAGATTTAGATTATAAAAAAAATGCATGCATGCACACATGTGTATATAGGTGCTTACTTTCATACACACATATATATACACATACATCTTCACAAATATAAACAATACGTACATTTCTAACTGAATACGAGAAACGGGCTACTAACACTATCACATTCACTCATCACAATTGTGTATTTACAGAAGGTGGAAATGAATGTAAGTAAGTAATATGGTTCATTGCCGGTTCAAAAATAATGTTCTATAAAAGTTTAGAATCTTCTAAGAATAATGTCAAAATCAGACGAAAATTTATTTTATATACAAATACATATACATACAGGGCGTTAAGCATCGTACTTGACTTACTTTAACCAGTGATTCCTGACATTATTTTAAGTAAAAAATGTAAATAAAATTTTGGTCTCCGGTGACATTTTTTTAGTTTTTTTTTCCTTCTACATAAAAATCTGTAGGTATTGGGAAGTTAAGGGCGGGGTGAGAGGTTGGTTGGTTACTTGACTAAGAGACCAGTGACGACATGTGGAAGAATTTTCTTTTTCTTTGATTTTGAAGAAAAAGTTTTTGAAAAAAAAAAAGACCTCAAAAAAGTCACCGGAGACAAAAATTTCATTTCCATTTTTTACTCCAAATAATGTCAGGAATCGCTGGTTAAAATGAGTGCAGTACGATGCTCTAACACACTGTATATTTATTTTCTACAAATATTTATTTATTTAAATTTATCATCGTTCGCCTCGCCCGCTAACACTTTTCGTAACGCTCTCGTCACGCAGTCACCAGCTTAGTCCCCAAGTCAAGCGTGCGTAAAGAAGTTTTACTTCAAAAATGTCACCTAATCCGGCAGCAAAAAGCTGAAACGCTTTTATGATTTTTAATCAATAAACATTCGAATGATATTTTGGCAGAGAGTAACACAACATTTATATATTGTTTCCGGAGATGTTGTTACAGGTGTTTCATTCAAAAGTGACATAATAAATTTATTAATATTTTTCCGAAATGTACAAATCTACCATTAAATTTTACCATCGGTTCTGAGTACTATTTAAAGCTCCGCAAAGCTTCTGGCATCGAATAAGCGATAGGCACAACGTTCTAGCTGTTATCCGAAACAACGTTCATTGTTAATAATGTAGCATTCAGTCCTGAAACAATACGTTAGGACCCACTAACTAACACTATTACTCCGTTAATGTACGCTTCATCAGTAAACACCTGCTATCATACATTAATATTCGGTTGAATAATATTGTGTGGTTATTTGTAATCCATTATACCGTTCTGTTACTGATTTCTATTGATTTTTATATTCTGGGCCAATAATGAGTTCCTTTTACATAACAAGCGGGAAATGTTGCTCGAGCAATGGAGATCGTAACTAGACTAAGAATTGAACCCGCGACCCGTTTTTATCCACCTATTACACCAATACACTGCCAAGGGTCTCTTTAAAATGATTTACTCAAAATTCATTAACTCAAAACATTCGATTTTTTTCTCAAGACTGCCAGGAGCAGGAAGATGATACATTTTTCGCATATTTCAAAGTGCTTTTGAAATTCTAAAGCTCGAATCTCAATAATTTGAAAGTACCTACTTACGTTCATTAAATCACAATTTGGCACATTAAGGCAGATTAGAAGCGGGAGCACATATTCACACATTTCGGGGACATTAGATCCTCCTGCACTTAAATCCCAAAACATATTTTGAAAAAGCCAAAAAGTTTATCCTAACATTAATTATCCCAGTTTCACACATTGTCGCCTTAGTTTTTAAATTCATTCGTTATTTCATTTATATTCATTAAAATCATTCTCAAATTTTACAAGAGGATATCCAGTCATTTCGGACGAAAAAAAGGGGTTACCTGGAAAGTTTTCCGGGATTTTTGAAAATTAGTAATAATAATAGTTTCGATTTGCTCTTTCCGAATTTCAACTTTGCCACCTCGTATCTTTGCCGCTCGCACGCCATTTTGGAAAAATGGCGCCTAAGAGTAGTTTTTTGACAATATCTCCATTCCGACTCGTTTTACGATAAAAACATGTTTGTACAAAATAAACTAGAATTTTTTTTTATAATTTACGCATTACCATTTTTTTCTAAAATCAATAGTTTTGGCGTACGAGCGTCGCAAAATATACTTCAGTATACTATATATTACCAATTTTCAAACTCTCGGAAAACTTTCCAGGTAAAACTACCAAATGACTGGACTAGGAGGTTTTCTTTTTACATGCTATTTACATAAAGTAAAGGTCTCATTATTTTAAATAATTCTTAGTAAAGTGATTAATTATCATTTTTAACACTTTATTTTTAATTTTAAAATGGAGATTTAAAAAAAAAACTAAAATAGTAAGGCTACGATATTTTGACTTATGGCAAAATAAAAGCGGGAGCATGATATATTCGCTCATTTCATTTACGTTAGATCCTGCAGCACGCAAATCCCAATATATATTTTGAAAAGGCCTAAAAGTCCATCAATTCAGAATCTTTCCTTGCGTGTCTCCGGCATGGAGTTAGGGAGCACCGTGCGTGCCTTGCTGCGCACGCGCAGCTGAGCGACGCCGCGCGGCCGCGGTCCGTGACGCCTGGCTCAGCAGCAATAACTGTACCATTAGTTTCACCATTGTCCGCGTCTACCCGCCGCGCCGTTCTAGGTTGTAGTCCAGCTCGATCCGTAGCTGTGGACCCACTATCCACCGTTGCTATAGCTATTATATGGCAGGGATGCACAAACTTATATTTACTGAGATACACGTGCAAGCTTTGTTATTATTACTGAAAAACATAAGTGACATTGCATGATCGCCAACAGAAGCTGATATCTTAACGTTTATACATGGCGTTGTACGATGTATGTAACAATGTCAACGGCATACTTCCCATAAGATGGTATTGTGTTAGCTACCTAAGTAGGTACATTGTTTTTATAAACATAATGTCAAATGTTTGCCTGTAGAATAATTTGTGACAATAAGGCCGGGCACACATGTCCGATTATTCTTCACGACTGTCTTTTTGTCTGTGAAAGACTACTGCCGTGGTCAAATTTTTTTTTTTTAAATAAGATTTGCGTCATGTAAAACATAGAAAAAATAATAAATAGTGATAAATTTCCGAAAAATTAATATGAAAAAAATTATTAAGTTTATAACAAAAAAAATATGGAAATCGCTTAACCATGTTTACAGTTATCAGATCAGAATAACCAGGTTTTGCTCAAACTGCCTTCCGCTTTCTTGCCCCTTCCCAAATTCTCGACTCCCAAAAATAGCTGATTTGGAGGTGGAAAATAGGGGTAGTGGAATAAATGAGTTTGCAGGACTATTTGAAGTGGAACATTAGGAATAAAAACAAACAGTTGTATTTAGAAGGAGAATTAACGCCTCACAATAAGGTATATATTAAAGTAAATTAATTGTAATGAAACAGGCCAAATGAAATCATATTATGTAAATCATATTTTCAACGATTTTTAATTTGATACGTGTTTAGATTTTCACGACCAAAAGCATTTTCGTTGTTTGTTTTAGGGGTGTTACGCCGTGTTGCGCTTCCTCCTTCTTTAGCCGACATTTTGGACAGCGTCGCAATGTCCATCATCAGGGCTGATCCGACGATCTGCCCTGATGATGGACACTGCAACGTTTACTAATTTATTGTGTATTCCTATTTCGCGGGATTTTTATTTTTTCTTTATACAACCTACACGCCAGTCGTATAGATCGGGTAAACCTTCCCCGTAGATTCATCATTAATTTTATTATATATCTAAAATTTGGTTTCGTATAACGTTATTAATTATTACAGAAATTCTTTTCCCGGGGAAACAGTAGAGAAGCGTATTTGTCTAGGTGATTTAATTTCAAATCATTCTCAAAAAATTATTTGGTCCTAAGAAAAAGCATCTCCACTCTTTAATTACTTATTCAAATGCGATGAAACTAGACCGCGAGGAAATATAAATTATGTGCACTAAAAATCGAGAAATGTGGGATGCGACGAGGGTGGCGCATTTTCTCTTCCATCAGAAGTCAAAGCGCATCAAAGAATTTATTCTCAGGATAAAATTTTATTTAATCATAACTTACTTTTAGTTGAACTTTAAATTCTCGTGGAAAAGATTAACGCGATCAAGGAAAATCGTCATACAAAACGAATCAAATATTAGAAATTGAATTTTGATAGATAAGATAAAGTGGATCACCGCGCTTTTATAGTCTTGCGAACGCTATAGCTCCGTCAACTATGTTATGAACCCAATTACATGTCCACTTATATATTATATACCTAAGTAAAAAAAAAAATAGTGCTTTATTTATTTTTTAAAAACTTGTTTTTACAAGGAGAGTGGAGTACCATGCCACGAAAGCACGAGAAACGACTGGGAGCTCAAAAATATTTCGAATATAATCCCTGCATTATTACTTTTTAAGTGAATTTGTTTACCTTTGTTTTATTAATAAATCTTAAAAAAAAAGTAATATATCTTTTTTAAATATTTTCGAAACTAAAACAATAACACAACACATATCCAATCTCGTTTTTTTAATGACACGCGAAGGTCTTTGGTGAGTTTGGGGTGAAGAAAACCCCGGTTTTCTAAATGTGTTTATTAAAAATCAATTTATTGAGGGGTCAAACGATATAAATAATTTTTTTCATTATATTGCGTATTGGTACACTTTACCCGAGCCGACGGTAATACTAAGTTTATTTTTTAATTTAAGCTTAGTTTTTAACTTGATTATCATTTTTGTGTATGTGCCTTTATTATTGTCTGTAGTTTTGACTTTCGCAATAACCATAAGTTAGTAGTAAGCATTAGAAAAAGATATATATTTGTTCAGCTCCCTTATGGGGGTTTTCATCAAAAATGAATTTTATCTGCTGAAAACCAGCTGCATTCCGGGAGAAATTCTGAATGTATAGATGAGCAGTGACCCATTTATCAATAGAATCAATGTTAAATAAACAAGATATATAAATTGTATGGCAAAAATCTATTTACAGATAAAAGTTTTTATTTTTTTTAAAAACGGAACTAATAAATAATCATCCAAATATTATAATTATTTTGATAATAGTTTTTGTGGTAGTTTATTCTAAACTTTATGGATTGAAATATCTTGTTTGATATCATGATTATTATTTGTTGGAATGAATTAATAATGCATTTCGAAAGTCGTTTTGTAATTTTCTAAGAATTATAATAGTGGTTAAATCATCAATCTAATAATACTCGGTCGATGGGTTAAATGCATATATAATAATATTACGAGGTTGGTTGGTTAAACGCTGGCTGGTGTAATTAATGCTTTGCATATGAAAATATTATTGAAGTAATCTGATTAATAATGTATTATATTTGTGATTCACTGTGATTTTTCAAAGAATAATTTTTTTTATAAGATAATACCAATAAATCTAAATGAAACATAAGACAGAACAAGACACAGAAAAACCAGAGATCCTGTTTTTAAGTCCCAGAAGTTGAGAATTTTTTCTTTTATTTTGTCTGTCTTGTTCTTTTTCATGTTTCAAAGATAACATTGATGGGTATAACCTTCAAAAGTTGTTCCAATAAAAGTTTTATATTATGTTGTTATTTAGATTTAGAACATTGTGGTTGATATTGAATTATAATAATTAATAGGAATAAACTTAAATAACAACGTTCCATAATTGTTTACTTCGAGCATAGGTACGTTATTAAAGATAATTATAGATACTTTAATAACATTGTAAAATGTAACCATAACAAAAATGGAAAACACCTGAAGGGCCTTATAATGCAAAAATGAAAAGATTCGAATTTTAGAAAACTTTTAGCGATTTAAAAAAAGAAAGCAGTTTCCGAATTACTTTTGTATTAATCGCAAAAATAATGTAAGCAAATCTCTGAATTTATATAATTTTTAAATGTAATAAACTCGGGTGTTGCTGGTTTTTAAAATGAAAATTGGTACCTATCCACGAGTATGTGCAAAATTGGGGACATTGACCAATTTAGAGCTGTTATTTTCAGCGTGCAAAACATCAAACGCAATAATAATTAACTGAGGAACGGGAATGCCAATCAAGGTGATCCAGGTTTATCCGATGCCATTTCAATTATACCTGTGATGCAGGATTAGGATTTTGATTAAAACGTTTGTATTGACAATGCACACCTTGTAACACATCATTCAACAAATGCACAATTATTCTAACCTTAACTATCCATACCCTACATTTGATCATATTTCAATACAAGCCACTGCCTTTCCGTTGGTAAATCTCTGGTAAGTCCATTTTAGCTTATTTATGTAACTGTTTATTTATACTAGTTTGAATGTAAAAGTTTGAAATCCATTTTCGAATTATGTGCTTTCCAAAGATGTATGGTAAACATGTAAGTAATATTTGTTTCCTATAAAATTAAAAGAAAAGTAACAATTTCTGACCATTTTTTGTTCAAATTGCCTACAGATATTGAAAATTCATTAAAAGTTATGAATCGATTATTTTCACAAATATACATTAAACGATTAGCATTTTATTATGCTTATTATAAATTACTACCTAATTTTACTTGATGGACTTTTATTTGACGCCTTTTGGATAACTTATAGATATGTGTACACATACAAACATATTTATTGTTTTAAGGTTGTCGTAGAATTATGTAGTAAATAAATGGTGGAATTCTAACCTAAATTTGTAAAAAACGGACGGAATAAGTAATGTGTCGTATAATATTTCACTTTGCAAAGATATCGTTGGTCTTTTGAAAGGTCGAACTGATGCGCAGAAAGTGCTCTTTTTATCTTTGTAAATGTGTCATCCAGAGCTAGAGCACCACACAATATCATAACATAACATAAATTACTAGCTGATTAATTATTAACCTCTTTAGCACCTGAATTAATTTAGTTCGTGTTATGATGACCAAAGGTTCAAGCCGCGGCACCCAATTAAGACGTGTGTGCGTTATTCGACCCCGGCGGAGGTCACCCGGCGTTATCTCACAAGTGTGAATCACCGATTTGAGAATAGGTATGCTGTAATTCCGATAGACTCAGAACTACTTTCAGAACCTAATGTATCATGGGCAGTAAAAAAACACTTACTAATAAAAAAACGAGTGTGCTTTAAACCACACGATTGAAGTAAAACTTCTTTAGCTCATCTATATGTACGTATATATATCTATGTTTATATGTATAATATATACATGTATATACATATACATATATTAATTTTCTACAAATATTTATTTATTTAAATTTATTAACTCAGTCATTCCTGTGTCTACCTACGTTAAATTGTCGTGAAAACAATATTACGTGCCGAAGCGGTTATTATCGTTCGCCTTGTCCGATCACACTTTTCGTAACGCTCTCGTCGCGCATGCGCCAACTTACTCCCCAGGTCAAGAAAAGTCAACTAAAGAAGTTTTACTTCAATAAGATTTAATTTTACACTACTTACAAACAACCATTTACCCTACATTAAAATTTGTTTGTCGGTTTATTAGTAGGGCCTGCTTGGAGTAGATTTAGGTACATGGGTAAAGAAGGTGATTTTTCAAATGGGGTTAGTTATTATATCGATAAATCATTATAGTAAATGTATGCAGCTAGTGCGCGCTTACAACCAACGCGTTTTTATCAACTCTCAATGTTAAAGAAAGCCGACAAAAAAGGTTGTAATTTTTGTTTAATTTTTATGTTGTGAAGCTAAAAGGAGGGGAATAGATAGGGGAGGTGGTAAACAAATTGGAAATGTATAATTTAAAACTAGTCATAGCAAATCTGATATTCTGGGATTCGATTTTATTACTTCATGATTTTGGGAGGATGGGATGGAAGCGTATAACAATTTCTTTTTTTCAGTCACTTGGCGATCTGATCAAATTAAAAAAAAAGAAAAAAAACAATAGCCCTTCTGCCAATATCTCTTATGAATTACCTACAGCAAAGGAGCGTGCCAACACCAGAGGCGGACCGGCGAACAAAACCAGTATTTTTAAAAATACATTTATTTTGACCATAAGTATTTCAATTTACCTTTGAAGCAATATTTTTAATTATTATTTTAATGTTGTTAGAAAGCAACCCCGGTGACGTATGAAACTCATTTTGGGGCGGGAGGAATTTATGAAACATCATTATGGGGGAAATACATATTTGAAGATAAATCAATATTAAAGATTTCACATGCACAACTGCAGTATAAAAATAAAGAAGAGAGGTATCTAGTATCTAATTAATATAAAGAAAAAATACTAACTGAATACAAGAACACAGAAAAAATTATAAACAATAATATACTTAGATAAATAAACACAAATATAAAATAAATCTTACTAATGTTATAAACGCGAAAGTTTGTATGGATGTATGTATGTTTGTTACTCTTTCACGCAAAAACTACTGAATGGATTTTTATAAAACCCTACAATGATATAGCTCATAAATCAGAATAACATATAGGCTATAATTCGTAAAACTAGCTATTTATTTTCAATATATTGAAAATAATAATTATTGTTTAATAGAAAATGTCAAAATTTGAGAATGACATTTTGCAAAACAATGATTGTTAAATCAAAATTCTATTTTAGAAAATATTAAAATTAGTGAATTTATTTGAAGTTCTCGCCTAATACTTTAAATCGAATCAAGAATTATAGATATTTTAAATAAATAAGTTAAGAATTTTGGTACAGACGTAGATGGGACCTAGGAAAAGAAAATAGATTACTCGAAGTACTAATCCTACGCAGACGAAGTCGCGGACAGAAGCTAGTTAATAATATTTTTTTGAAAAGCATATTACATATGAACGGGTCGCTCCTACGACTCGTTCTTGAGTTCAACAGCTCGGCTGTGGAAATATTTTGCAGACCTCCATGTTTTCTCTCTCCTACAACATGGGTCTTTTGAAGACCCAGGTTCACTCCTTCCCTTCTAGAAAAGATCCTCCACACGGCATTACAAAGATGACATAGGACCTGAGGCAAATTATTTTCCACCGGGTCTCCGGTGTAAAGTTAACGTAAAAAACAACACAGAACCCCAAACACTTTTAGTTGCACTAAGCAAATCAATTTTTTAAACTTATTTTCGGCAACTAGGTATTAAAAAAAGTTAACAGAATGAAATTTTTTCTGAAATTAGGTTTTTATAATCCTTCCCGATCCGGGCCCGCACGTCAGCACTCTATCCGACCAGTCAAATCCCAAAATAAATGGCGAACCATTTATCTAAATGAAAAATAAATTACCACCCAAAAGATCTAAGGGTTCTGAACAGCAACTGGAGGGGAACACTATTTGCAAGCTGAATATTTTATACCAGGCGAAGACTTTACGCAGCTCCTTGTTTTTACTACGACCAATGACTGCAATAGTAGGAATACCAAATTAAATAACTTTTTACCAATTATTTCTCAACCCTTCTTATTCTGTCAGAAGGTCAGAAAATTTCCACTTTGCAATAAAATCTAAATAAATGGAATATTTTTTAATGAATCCGAAAACTAAAAACTGATTTTGAATGTGCTCTTAATTATTATTATTATAAATAAACAATTTTTTTTACATATTAATTTTTTATATATAATAAAAACTTTATTATAACTTCATGTTTTTGTCGTTTCATCCACTGGAGCGATTTAGGTCAAAATTTGGAGCGCTTTTATTTTTCTGCGATTGATATCGGTCCAATTTAACGAACCTACAAATAGAGGATAAACGGTGAAATTTAGGTGGATTCATTATCTTTAAACCGCAGTAAACAGTTTATATGTTTTCGTATTAATATTTTGAGGAATGATATTAATTAAATTGAATGACCAAATCAAAAATTTACACTAATCCAGTGGATAAAAAAATAATTAATAAAAAAATCTCGGAATATTATACCTTTTTCTCAGATTGCTATCGGAAACTTTGGTTTCATGGAGGAGCACATTTAAATCTTTTTCTATAATTAAATTCTAGATTTGAATGTGAGTCGTGAGGTTTTTGCGTGTAAGCTGGTGAATGCTTGACGAGAGCGTCACGAAAAGTGTGATCGGGCGAGGCAAACGATTAAATTTAAATAAATATTTGTAGAAAATTAATATATGTATATTGTATACATGTTATATTATACATATAAACATATATATATAAATATATACAGGGTGTTAAGGTACGTTGAGTACGTTGAGTACATTGAGTTACTTTAACCAGTGATTCCTGACATTATTTGGAGTAAAACATGTAAACGAAATTTTGGTCTCCGGTGACTTTTTTCCGGTGAAAAAAAAAATACATCAAAAATGTCACCGGAGACCAAATTTTTATTTACATTTTTTACTCCAAATAATGTCAGGAATCACTGGTTAAAGTAACTCAAGTACGTTCCTTAACACCCTGTATATATAAATACATATAGATAGAGTTAAATATGTTTTATTTCAGTCGTGTGGTCTAAAGCACACTCTTTTTTTCTTTCTAATACGTATGAGAATAAGATAGACACACCGATTTATATAAAACCTATGTGAACTGGGATAAATTTGGTCTACTGTGATTAAACGGGTAACTACATGAATTCTCCCGAGGTAGTGGACTTCACAAATTAAAATGTTCTACCTGGTGATGAATTATATAAATGTCAATTTTACTCGTCTTTTGTAGGATCAAAATCAATAAAACGTCGACAGTTTTTTACAGAGATGAGTCAAGTCTCTTTCTAGACGGTACTAGGTACCTATCAGATATCTGTGTGTAAACAGTATCGCCCTATTTGTCATTCGTGGTTATGACTCAAATGTTTTCCTAGAAGCAAATAGTGGAACTTCAATATAAAGTATTATTATTTGGTATCATTGTCACTGCATCATTTTAATGTTTGATATTACGGATATTGTATTTGCAAGATGGAAGGATCACTTACATATTAATACACTATGGGGGTTTCTCACTATCCTCCTAATAGCGTACCCATACTATAACGAATATTATTAAAAATAAAAATAAAATACTTGCAATAGATAGTAAACTCGGCTAACTTATCCAATATATAGCCTATTCATAGGTTCGATTATCGAATAATAAACTCTGACTTAATAAATAAATTAACCGTAAATCATAAATCTAAAATAAACTTTATGGTACGGATAAGCTATTAGTAGGATGGTGAGAAACCCGTCACGTAAAATATCAAACATTCTTCCGTCAAACCAAACACAGTTTAAAGTATTTATGATAATAATATATCTATTTCTGGTCTACATATTGTAAGAAGATCGTTGTTGGTTTACATCAAGCAAATTTTGTAAAGTTATTTGATGGATTGTTTACACCTCAAAACCTATTTATGTCTATGGGTGACCTCAATAATCACAATTGTTGCATAGTGCAGACCATCCATTAAACATTGCAAACTATATTAAGACAGATATGAAAGTAAATATTTACATACGTAGGTAAATTAGATTCAAATAAAAATCCAAAATCTAGACATCACATTGTTTTCCTCTTATCTATTATCTAGAAATGCTCTTAGACTAAGCTAGACAAAGTTTCGAATGGTAAAGTTCTTTATGAATTCTTTATATTCTTTGTAATATAATTTGATTAGTTGGAAAGGCATGTTTGAAATAAAAAAAAGGCAGCAATAAAAGTATATAATGTCATCAAATACCTACGCCATGCAACTGTGGTGTGATATATATTTGGAACTTTCCATTAACAGGAGGAACTGCAAAATGTTGGTGTCTATGCAATATCTCCACAATTTATCTATCTATGTATTTGTAGTCTTTATTGGGTTGTGAGGCTTTATTTTTATACTAATCTACTTTATATCCGAGTTTTCATCAAATGTTGAAAACAAGTGAAATGTGACTGTCTACAAATTTCGCAAAACCACTCCATTTCCCGCTCTCACCCGTTAAAGCCGAATTTTGATAATGATGAAATGTTGTACACTTGACGTTCAAATTAAAATGAATATTACTGTCTACATCTGATTTTTAAAAACTTTTTGGGCAACGCCGAGGACTATAGCTAGTCAAAAATAAGGGAAAAAGAAGGTTACCAAACTAATTTAAAAAATTGTTCGTAATTTATTTAGTTTAAATAATAGTGAACACATTAATGAATATTGTGTGTTTATATTTCGAGAAATATCATTTCAACTTAGGTTGAGGTGAGTTAATATATAAGAAAATTAATGCGATAAGACAATTCAACATAGAGAAATAGATAAAATATCAACTTTTCAAATTTGCCGTATCTTTGTTTGAAGGTTTCTAATGAATCCCTTTTTTAATATAGTTGTTTTTCAAAACATAAATTAGTATTTCAATTAATAAATTATATGCTGCATCGACAACTATTATTAATGTAACATAAATTTTATGACACATTAAATTTAGTCGAGTGGAAAAATAAAACATTTTATAATATTAATGCATTTTTTTTGTCTTATTAAATCGAGGTTGCAACCAAATCACATTTTTGATATGATAAACATAAACAGAGGAAACCATCTGTGCCGAAACAACAAAATTATGCATTCATGATTCAATCACTATTAATTTTTAATATTTATAAAAAAAATGTTATTACGCTCAGTTCTTCGATGTAATTTCGAAAAAAATCTCCGCGGCAAAAAATGATAATTAGCAATAGGCAGCTAGCCAATAGCATGAGCCACAGCGATATTCCCTGCGAAAATAAACTATAAAATGTCTTGGAACGAACGTGAACTATTAAACCGGAATAAATAATATCGGTATTATTTACTTGGACTCATAGGAGGAGCTCGTAAGTAGGTACTGTGCGAAAATTTTGTTCATTACTTTTAATATTGGCATTGGCACTTGGTTCGGGTTTTTTGCTCTACGCTCGGTACTTGAGAGTTATTCCGATCCGTGCTCGGCGAGACTGTGAGTCAGAACTATTATGTTCTTCAGAAGTATGCAGCCGATTCTCGGTATTGGATGTTGACCAAACCAATCGAGTGGTGAGCAAATAATCATTAAAATGCCTACCTATATGTACCACTGCAAGGTCGGTGACGGTGTTCCGAGTCCTTCTTCACTTCACTGGCACGATCCTCTATAATTCTTATTTCAAAATAAAGGTAGAAGTTTATTAATTTAAGAAATTTCTTATTATTTGTTTTTAAGTCCTTTTTTGCTTCTTATTAGAAAAAAGTCATTGTAGATTTAGACTGGGTCGACGTACGTATGCATCGCTACGCCTAACAATATCTGGGCTACTTAGCAACCATAGATTTTTAATGAAAATTTATGTTTTAGAATCACATTGGCCACACGCATCGCGACGTGCGATGTCTGTGGCCATTTTCATAGAAAATGTATGGTTGCTAAGCATTGTTTGGCGTAGCGATGCGTACGTACGTCGACCCAGTCTGAATCTACCTTTATCGTTCTGCCAAGTACATGTACATATTTAAACCTAATTATAATTATAGCTCTAATACGTACGAGGTGGCTTTGAAACTTTAGATGTTTACTATTCGTTTTTGTCTTCGAACATAATACTAACTAACTAACCATCACGCCGTTTCCCAGCAGGGGTAGGCAGAGAGGACGGACCGCCAAACAGCTCGGTCTTGGCATACACTCCTCGCCTCATTCACATTCATACATCTTATCATACATGCTATTCTATTATTCTGACTCTTGACATGGCCCGACTCAAGTATCTGAATCACTTGATCGTGTCATGTCTTCCTCGGGCGTCCTCGACTTCTTTTACCATTCACATTTGCGTCATATATTCTCTTGACACTCCTTTCTTCATTCATTCGCTTTAGATGCCCAAACCATCAAAGCGTCCCTTTCTTAATCGTACTTATTACGCTCACATCGGAATTGCGTTCTTTTCGGATCTCCACATTCCTCACACGATCATACATGGTTTTACCACACATACGCTTCAGGGATCTCATTTCTACAGCATTCAGTCTACTATCTTGTATCTCTATAAAAATTATTAAATCTATGGATTCAAGGTATAAAGGTAATTGTATCGTTAATAAAAAACCACATAATAAATCAATTTAACAATCATTTAATTTTATTTTATTTATAAAAAATTCTAATGCGTTATTTAAAATTTGTATGTCTATTTAAATTCTTGAAAATTGAATCTGATAATAATTCTAAATGAATCAAGTCAAAAAATTATACTCGCAAAACACTCCTCTCTACAAAACTATGTAGGAATGTATTTTGCATTACTCACGAACGCAGAGTGAAGTGCTTCAAGATGTTTCAATTGCACTGCAAAGTGCATGTCTTTGAGAGACGGGGGCGATGAAAATGCGCTGTCGACATCATACTATTTTATGGTTTTTGGTATCTTGTGCAACCCCGCGGGCACCCTTTTAGCTATGTAGTTACAAAATTAGTGGTAAAATGTGGCTATAAGTTTGAAATTAAATGGTTTTCTGAGAAAAATGTTCGTCCTCGATAAAAATATTAAATGCATACCTTGACCTTGATGACATCTATAAATTTGTCACTCACATAATTTTGAATCACTGTTAAGTGTTAGTTACTCTGTCGAACTCTGTTGCATAAGACAGGTTCATTTTATTATAGTTAATTATCGGTTAGGTATCTGTCGATTAGGCGTTATGTTCGTGAATTAAGCACATAAGGAGGCTCAAAGTGTTGGGCAGTTAAACTTAATGAAATCATCAGTAAGAAAGCTAAAGATCAACAGCCGGGGTTATCATGGGATACCCACTTAACCTTTGTCAAATTACTCGTTGCAAGAGTCAGGCCCCGGAATGTAGCAGGCTCAATTATTAATAATTAAGGATCATTTTCAGTTCCAAACAGGCGGTGAGTTGTAATAGGTAGCATTTTCAAAATGGCGTTTCATTGTGAACAAGAGGTCATGTTTCGTCATTCATTAATGATATTTTTCGAATGATTTGTTTAAAATGCATACGGACCAAATTGATATGGACCATTAAATAATGGTTTCATTTGTTCAGTTAGTTCATCTATTTAAGACAGTCTGTTTCATCACATAATAATGTAACATTCGGATACTGTTTTCTCTATTGAAGTGCTTCCACAATATAACTTTTTATAGCAGTTTCTCGATACCTAAATATATAATTCAAGAAGATGTATTAGAAAACGTGTTACTCTTAAAATCAGCACAAATGGATCATTTTATTATTAAGAAATAATGTTAGAATATTTTTTACATTCCACAATTCGAACAACATTATAAACCAATGCAACACATTTTTAAACAAAGTTAGTTTGTAATAATGCAATGAATCTTTACAAGTCTACAGTACCTGACACCAGATTATTGTTTAATGTGAGAACGTCATTCGTTCAGCTATGATTGAATGACAAATCAATTTAATAGTTTGTGATTATTGTTACAACATTATTAGAATATTAATAATAGTTCTATACTAATCATGTTTTCCGCAAAACTTTTTATAATGGACAGCTTAATCTATGCACAGATTCGATTGACAGTCGTCTTCGGAACAATTGTTAATTAGTTATATCTGTGAATCACTGCGCAAGAGATTTCATATTCCATTCACTCGCTACAGTTACCTACTTGAGTCGGTAATCTTTCAAAGTGACCTCCAGCGGGAAAATGGTTCCGTAGGTAAATGATGCATTCATCTGAATCACTCGCTGGTTCTTTGAATGCGAATAAAAATCAGTCTCATGACGAATGATAAGTTGACGGGTGACCGCGTATCGGCCTCACAAGTGCCTACCTAGCTAACTATAATTACAAATTACTATTTCTCGTGCCGAAGCAGTTAAATATACCTACGTACAATATACTTTGCCATATGTATTACCTATAGTTAATAATACCTGCGCAATTTGAAATGCATGTAACAACGGGAGTTGTAAGACATATTTTTAGCATCAAGAGTTTAGATGAATTAACATCGTATTTCTAATATATCTACAAAGACAGCATAAGACACGAATCTGGGCTCGGTTGTACCTACATATAACTAATACACCTATTATTTTGACACTATTGGTTTACAAATCAATAAAAATTACATACTTTAAAAGAAACCCGTAAATCGCTTTGAAGCTAAATAAATTACTATTATATTACATATCTACGTCGATAAGGATAATAACACCTGATTATGGCTTAATTCAAATAATGTAATGATGTAAAAGCAAAAATTGTTGTCACGTAACTAATGCGTATTGAACGATTTGGTTTTCACAACTGTTCACTGACGTACTTTTCTTCGCGTATATTTATTATCTTCTTGCGTTTACTTACTGTTCGCTCCCACAGCGAGGTTTGCTTCTTGAATAAATAGTTTGACGATACAAGTTTCTCAACATTAAGAACTATTTTATTCCTTTTGGCAGCTTGTTAGCCTTCAGTACAACTTGACTCAAATAGAGGAAAACACTTTTAATTACAATTTTTAAAGTTGTCAA
Organism: Limnephilus auricula; assembly: GCA_951813805.1. Taxonomy (NCBI): domain Eukaryota; kingdom Metazoa; phylum Arthropoda; class Insecta; order Trichoptera; family Limnephilidae; genus Limnephilus; species Limnephilus auricula. The sequence continues at coordinate 28,543,037 of OX638391.1, forward strand.
AAACAATGTTTTTTGCAACTTCAGCACGAGTATTCGAATTATACTGATTATTTTCAGTGAAAACTAATTTAAAAAGTACTTTAAAATTCATTTTCACGTTCTGATTTTTTTATAAAGATAAATCTTGCATGCTTTAAATCATTTATGAGTATTTAACGCCATGCAAACCAGTTAACGTATTTATGTAGAGCGTTTACTAATAGTAAACATTATGTAATACTAATCACTTACATTTTTCCATCATCTGTTTCGTTTAAAGAAGTCGTTTACCTGAAAAGAAATGAGAAATAAAAATCAAACAAAAAGTTTAAGATGATTCTTATGATTGGAGTTACAATGTGGAAAGGTGTAGGAATTGATATAAGAAATAAAAGTATTTATTAATGTACAGATGGGGTCGTGTTTATACTTTTCTTGTTTTACTATGCTATATTTTCAATTAATATTCATTTTAACCATCAAGCAATAATTTTAACTGTTTTACGAATGCTTTGGTACAGGGCGGCAGTAAAATTATATGTTTAGCCGTTACGAACTTTAACTGCATTTCGTCGAAAGGTGTGGGGAATTACATGTACAATTTTTTTAACAACAGTATGTTCCTTATATTGTATCCCAACTATTTTTAAGCCCGAACTCACGTTCGGTGGAAAGGCTCTGAGACAAAGTACATATTTGCAGTAGAAACAAGGATTCACAGGAGCAACTAAGAAATTCATTGAATAACCACTTTACCCTCATAACTAGCTACCAGTGGTAGAGCCAGTTGACTAGTGTGGATTTTTTGGCGTTATCCCAGCTTAGGACTGAATACAAAGCTAATTCACTAGTCGGCAGCCAAAACAGAGCTTCAAGAAAACTTTTTGGTCGACTAGGAGAAATGGTGAAAATGGATATCTACAAACAAAGCCTAATTGATTTTCACAAAGTGAACTGCAACATAGAAAACAGGTTTTACGTCCACCTATCGTGCAATTTGTAAAAAAAATCCATGAAACATGCATTTCACTAAAATAGTTAAATCCGCAGTGCTCACTTCGACACCACGGCGCCACAGAGGCCAAAAATAATGCCAGCACTATAGAAGACAATTTTCCCATATTTTGAGTAATTTTAAATTGATTTAAAGAATATTTAAAGTAAATTGAAAAACTATCTTTCAGATATTGCGTCTATGGTTTTAGCACATTGTTAATTATTGCAGATCCGACGCTGGCCACGACCATGTGAATCAAATACCTGAGTCGGGTCATGTCAAGAGTCAGCGTATCAGAAGTGCATGAATTAATGTGCTTGAAGCGAAGAGCGTGTGCCAAGTGTCTACTTACCCCTCCAGAGAAACGGCGTGATGGTTAGTTAGTTATTTAAGCCTTCATAAGCTGTATGAAAATCATAAGCTTGTGAGCATTGTACAAGGAAATGAGATGCTTCACTATTTGCTGAAGTAAAATCGCGAAATTCGGTTAAGATGAAGCTATACGCCATAAAAAAAATAAAAAAACAACAACTTTGGCGTCACTTTCCTCGTGCAGATAATACCAAAAACGCGGAGTGCTAATGGCGTAAGAATTCAAATATTTATGGCATTTATATTCCTCTTAAGCATTGTTGTGTTATTTTTTTTTTTTTTGAAAAATGTTAATTGGAATTTTCTCACTGGGATAGATTTCACTTATCTTCAATACTTACGAACGCTTTCATTTAATTGAATTTATTCATTCCATTGTAATCAAGTCCAATTATTCGTCCAAATAATCATTTTTATTTTTTGATCATTTAATTCAAGACTCGCTTCTCCTACACCTAAGGGGTGTTTTATCTTCTACAAAAGTTATTAAAATGAACGTCATGTCCAATAATCGAAATGAAAATTGCAATGTATTTCGCAATTACGATTGCTCTCAGTTTAGTTACATACATGATTATAATAATTTAATATAATGAATTTATTAGACCAATCCGGTCGACAATCGAGAAGATACAGAGAAGTTATCGTTGACAATTAGAAAGGGTAGGTGCTCATAGATATGTACAACTTTTTTCGTGATAGTATGGTCAAAACATAAAAATTGTCAAATTAAAATTACGTCAAAAAAATGGAATGCATGAAGTAATGCAGGTGTATAATAAATTGATTACAATCAGAGAGTTTGTCGACTATTCTACCAGATCGGGCACTAATACTTGTCTCATTGGTCGTGACAGCAGTAGTTGAAGGATACAACTGATCGGAATGGAAATCATTGTCAAAATGCACATATTTCTTTGTGTACGATTTACATTGCACTGATTATATGACGGTGATGGTGCCTGACGTGATTCATCTAAATTCAAATATTTTCTGTTCCTGTGACACCTTGAACCAACCACCTGGAGTTTCAATTTTATGATATTGGCATTACAGTTTCAACATTTGGCGACCATAGACACTGATGCTAGAACCTGCTTATGAGTCCCACAATTTTTTTGTTTATTTTCTGATAGTTACCTACATTTTGGGAGGCCTGGTACCCATTTATAGGATAACCGACTTAAGTAGTTCACTACGTTGCGTTGGTGACTTAGCATGTAGTTTGGCTCTGGGTCTTGGCGGCGGATGCATTTGCCTATACTCAGTAGAGTGGAGGGTCTGAGAGACTTGTTGAGGGAGACTTTTTGACCTCTCCAGCCGAACTCTCTCAACATATCGCCTTGTACCGCAGTGGAAGAAATGTATTCATACTTCATCACTCCTAGACACATTGACCCCCAGATTCCTACCCACTCTCATACCCTTTTCCTTCAGAGAATAAATAAAATTTACTTTCCTTCCTCTCCCTAAAAAGACCCATCCACACAGCAACCCCAAAGATGACAGGGCCTCCCGTGTGGATCTAAAGTAAAAAAATACTTTCTACTTAACAAATCTGGAAAAGCAATCACCCATATTGCGTACCTTAACACATTGGCCACACACTTACACACACACACTTTAAATGCTTACATCTTACACAAAATACATGTTATATCTACATACGTCAAATGCTCACAAACGTACACACGTAAACATGTATATTTAGCTACTAAGTCAAAGAGAAAATCTATACATTTTTATTGAAATGATTTTGGTGTTGGAATAGCAATGCCATCAAAACCCACGATTGTAAAAATCACACATTTGGGTAGGAATATATTTATTTCTTACCACCTATTTCTTTATTTCAAGATTTTTTTAATGCGCTCCTTATAATATCTGTACATAATCAGAAATAAATTATAATCGCAGGCTGTGATCTTATTAAGTTATAATTCCATTGCAAAATATATAATATTAATTAATCATGCAAAGTAAAAAGGTCTAGTGTTGACAAATAAGTACAATAGGTACAAGGTGAGTTAAAATGACCTTTGGTAGACGGTTTTATGGGCTGGCCAATTAGGTACTTATACGATGGCTTTATCATAAAATATATTTTTAAAAATATAAGTTGTTAAGCCTAATCAATCTTCGGCAATAAGCACTGGTATTCAAGCAGCCTGAGCGAGTTTTAATTCTACGTCATTTTCACTCATAAAGTTGGAACTATTGCATGGCTTACCCACAAAAATAAATGATGCCAGTATTTTCACAATGGCTAATGACCTAAAACAAAAGACCTCCTAACACATACAACACGTAACCCTCTACATTCACTTACAAAACTCTAGTAACTTGTCAATGAAGTGAATTGCGAACCAAGTGAATAGAATCTAAAATACTAATTTCGCTGATCTCTAAGTCCTAACTCCGATTCCACGGACTTAATTTTTTCTTTGAATTTTGTTCAAATTGGAACTGATTGTGTGAAGACTTCGTACCCATAATATAATAAGTAATTTTTTTAAAAAAAGTATTGTAATTGCTATTTTCAAAATTGGACTATAAAAATAAGCTTTTTCAAAATTCGAAAGTTTTCTTTACAAATATTTTTTTGCCAAAGAAGACTATTTTTTTTCCATACAAATTATTAAACGTGTTTTTTTGCCTGGAAATTAACTAACAACGTTGGAATCATTTAATAACTTTTTTACTTGTATTATCAAGACGATTCATCTTTAGTGCATTAACCCCAGGACACCTTGTATATTTAAAAATAAAATCTTGATCGGGAATAGTGGGACTCTTGTAAAAGCATTTATATTGAACTACGTAATTCGTAGTATTGAAGATTTAAAAAGGTTGTAATAAATATTATGGCAGCATGTCTTCTTTTTCGACAGTTAACTCATTGAAAATTCCAAAGCTCATAATGGATATATATATATAATGTTTCCAATAAATGCGTTGACCTATAAATTCTTTGACAGAAATGCTTTGCAAATTCAGTGACTATTTTTCATATTTATTTCCTAACATACTTTTTAACTTACCCTTTTTCGCAGTGAAAAAAAAGGTTAAGATAGCCACCATATAGGTCGACATGTGAGAACTCAGGGGCTATGTCGTTGGTTCTTAAGAATATGCTCGATAAATTAGTAGGTAGCTGTTACATTACACGCTTATCCAGTGACGGTTCGTGGCTTATTTTTGGCAGTTCAATCAAAGATTAAAAAGGGAGAAAAAATCTCGAAGATTCATAAAAAAATCCTAAATTCGCATTTTCCATATTAAATATAATATATATTTCCCTATATCTAAATGAATATCATCACATCATTGCACCAGAGATTTACGTCCTAGGAACAAGATTCAAATCAGCGATACGTTAAAAAAAATCGTTTTTAAAATTATTTCCTCCGGACTAGACTGTTGAAAACTTCTGCATCTCATCGACTTCAAGGTACCGAGCAACTAGGCAAAATATATATAATTCTGGAACCAACTACCACACACACGCAACTATTCATGGCTATCGCACACTAACAAATTCACCTCAAATATCGACATATAACACAAGTTTACTATTATTTAAGAGATACCTGAATGATATTTTCATGTAAGACATTTTTTTATAATTATTGAGCATCACATAAGAGATATTGCATGTTTTTGTATTTTTTCTATCTATCTAAAATGTAAAAAATTGATAATCACAGAAAAAATCGGTTGACCCTTGCAAAATACTATTATTAGTAGAAATTTGGCAAATAGTGGATTCTCAAGGTTTGCAGGTCGCAAACCTACCGCTCTGAATAGCTAATACTTTTAGTATGTATGAACTATGAACTTAAAAAATATGACGGTAGGTCTCACAGGTGTTGATAGTCACACCTCTAGGATTTAAAATTCATTTCGAACTCGCTTTTGGGAAGAAAGAACGACTATTATTGGGATGGGTGGATTTTTTTATCATGGAATTTGAATGGCCCCCTGTAGTTATAATAAAATGTTATCTTATGTGAGTGCACTTTAGGGAAAACATCCGCTGTGCGCAATCACCAAAAGGTTTGTTTCTTGTTAGCTTGGGGTTTTTGTAATACCACATTCATAACATATCAGATCGACTCCAGTGCAACTTTGTTTTTTACATTTGAACCTTGCCGGATAAAAATAGATTCTCGGACGTTTTAGCTATTCATGTAAGTGCGAAAGAGTTGATACATGCACAACAATATCCACAATCTATTTGAAGAAGCCTGAAAGAGCCTTTGTCAGCCCTGAATAGCTCGGCTTTGGTCGACCTCTCGCGCACCGTTCTTCCAACGGATGAAGGTAGGCAGTGGGCACCGCCCCTGGACATGCGATGCATACGCGAGTAGGTCCGCTGCGGTTTCGACGTAGCTATGAGCCAACCTGCGGTTGTCGAAGATCTTGTTTACCTGGAGGTAGAGGCATCGTAGTGTCAACCTGCCTCTGCCTTTTTGTCATAATCGAATTTTTGACGATTTGTAACTTATAGCGATTTTGATCGCAAGTGTGGAATTCTAAAGAATGAAGAAAAATTTCCTTGACAAAGTTGCATATAAAATTCAGAGCATTGATGCCCGAAATCAATCACGTTTGAGCACGGGAATTGTTTTTTTGATGATAGAAGCACGTAATACTTTCAATGGATTTCAAAAACTTTTAGAAGTGACAAATATTATTATATGTAGACGAGTTATATTTTTCTGACACCATCCTTATTTCCAGCGTCCTATGTAATACATCGATCTGAGGAAGGATACCTACTTGAAGATATTAATTTTTTTTTAAATACCACCCAGACCTTTGTCTTTTTATTCGGATTTCCGATCTTTTGGAAACCCACAGTATCTAGGAATATGTATTACGCAATTACCTGACATATTATTTAAGATTATCTTTATTCGTTATTTCTTCTCCAGCTTCTCAGGGAGATATTATTCTTCCAGGTTTTTTTAAAACTCGCACACAAATGTATCCAAAGAATTTCTCAGTTTATGTATCATTTTTTTAAAGAGGCATTTATAATTTCTCCTTTTGTATTTTTAATTGCAAGGATTTGGCGATATCAAATGCTGTTGCTGGTGCATGTTAAAAAATGAACAGTTAAGATACAAAAACTCTCATTTTAAAGGTTCTCCTACAAGTTAATGGGCTGATATTATTCTGCGTCCCGACCTTGTTATTAAAATGGTTTTTGCAAAGGATAGTCCCGATTTACCTTTTCAACACAAGTTTTAAAAAAGCTTATTAAAAAGGTCTGTTCTACAAACCTTACGGTTAATGATGCATATAAACAAAATCAATAATGTTGTCCTGACGCTAATACGTGTCGCAAATACCTATATAATTCCGTTACTAATATTATGTCGGTCATGAGAAAAATAAAAAGTGACAACAAAGTTATCCGCAGCACCTATCCCTTTATTGTATTGAATATCATAATTACAGTACCGACCGGTGAGATTAAAGGTTTTTTGAAAATATTTTACGAGATCTTTAGCGGAAAAGAAGTTATTCGTAATGAGAATGTCCGTTAAATTCTCGGAAATGAAAATACTGTGTCTGACAGCTCGTTCAAAACGTGGATATGAAAGGTGACTTCAGTAGTATGATTGCCCCTTTTCTAATAGTATAAATGAGCCATCACATCCTTTCTCCACAGGTGAGTGCAGAGTATACGTAAAGCTACATTACGATGTATATGCCTGTCATTCAGTCAAATGCATAAAATGTCGGCACATTATTTTTATTGGAGTCACTTCCATACCATGTTATTTTATCCGTCCACTAGTTCCTTATATAGCTCCTGCCTGACATCCTTTTAATTGTCCATAACATGTCATAGACTTTTTTAATCTTTACATTTTGGTATCTTGTTCATTATGTTTACATCACTCACTTCAAATTTGATGAATTCATTATGTGTGTGTAATTTCATCATGTCTAACATTTCATTGAATGTGCAATTAAAGATTATCATAAAATATTGACACCGAATTCTTTTAAAACTGTCCCACGAAAAGAAAAGTTTTTGTCGATATTTCTCTTCACAATCCCGGTTGGAAAAACTGACAAACTCCAACATCGTATTAGTGGAAGTAGGTAGATACTGCCCAACATTTTCATTCTATTGTTTATCGTGTTTTTCACGCAGTTAATGGACACAAATTATTATTTGGAAGCTCGCCATAAATTGGATTAGTTGCCCAAACAATAGGCAATATCCCGGTGCAACCCAAGATATGAGCTACCTACATAGGTATCTACACTTCATATAGGATACAAAACAATTTATTCATACAAAGTATTATGTGTGCATTCTGGATTAGAAACAGAGTCGGCTTGGGATATTTATTTAGGCCTTTGTTTTATAATATATTGATGTGCCGTGTGAGATCTGACTTCAAAAACTTAACGAAACGTTCGTTTATGTATTACCTATTTGTTTGTTTTTCTTTGTGTCCATAAAAAAGGTCTGTACCAATATATTATAGAGATTACAGATGTAGAACACATAAAGGTAAGATAAATGAGAAATAGAACCAAATATACACGAATACACCTAATGGAAGAAGTAACTACTACAAAAATTTCAAACGATTTGATTCATAAGATTTGTTGAAGGTGTGAAATCCGTGCTGATTCTCGATGAGTACATGTTTTTTTAAATTATATATTTGCGAATAAGAACTAGGTAATGATTTTTAAAACTTCTTCAAGTGTTGATAAAAAGCTGCAGGTCTATAGTTATTATCAATTACTGTCTCTTTGCCTTTATTAGTAATAAGACTTTTGTTAGTTTCCAAATTTCTGCATAGATATTATTACGGTACGCTTTAGAGATTGCAAAACACTAACAGTAATGTATTTTGAATATTGGATATATAAAAGGCGTAGCCATAGGATTCTCACGGGGGGGTTCGACCCTAAGGGGGGTTGAATTCTGGAGGGGAACCAGGGAAAAAAAGGGGGGGGTGGAAAATTTATAAAAATGTTTTTTGGAAACTCTACTTTCAACATCTTATTAACAACACATTGAGAAATGATATGATGCAAATAATATTTTTGTAATTTCCAAGAATACGAGTACCATTCTCTATTTTCTTTCGCAATACTGAGGCCAATGGGGGGGGGTCTGACCATCCTAAATCCTCCCCCCCTTACTTAGATACGCACTTGGGATATATTTATATATTTATTTCTATGTAGGATGAATCTGGTCCGACGAGTATATAGGCTTCAGCCTGTGAGAAGCGGTAACACGTTTTCATTATTAACTACGTGAATTTCTATAAAATACTATATGGGACGACGAAGAATAAGAAATATCAATTTTAAGAATGTTTTTTACACAAGTTTATTGATGTAGATCATTACCTACTAATAGATATAATTATATCATTATTAGTACCTAACTAACATAAATTCCTTATCTTTGATTCCGCGTAAAATAAGTATCAATGGAGTTCTCGAGCGAATCTAACTTAGTTTTTCAGAATTAAAGAAAAGGTATCCATCCACATTCTTTCGTTTGATACGAATTGAGATAAGATACTGCAATCAATTCCACGATTCATCAAAGAATTTTCCGTGATGCCGAATACGAAGATTAGTTTACAGAGAAATAAACGGCTTTATCGCTTGATTAATTATACATATTAACGAAACTTTGAAGGAACATCATAAAAATCATAAATTTATTATCAACCGTTCAAACGACATAAAATCATTAAATTCTGTAGACTTTTCATCATAATAAGGAACCACCAGGTAAAAGGTAACTAAATTATGACATGTACAGTGTAAATTTTAGCTATATGTGCATATATTATAGTAGGTATACTCACTCATGTTATGTATGTGACTACGATACTGTATTGAATTTACGCATCGTCAAATGCTAACACCTGACTATGAATACAAAGATACTGTTTTGTATACGTTTATTCTATTACTATGTCATTGGCAAAGGGTTTCTAAATTTTCGTTGTTTGTTTTTGGGGAGTTATGCCGTGTTGCGCTACCCCCTTCTTTAGCCGACGTTTCGGACAGCGTTTCAGTGTCCATCATCAGGGCAGATCCGGCAGATCCGACGATGTGTAGTGATCACATCGTCGGATCTTTCGGATCTGCTTTGATGATGGACACTGCAAAAAAGGAGGTAGCGCAACTCGGCATAACACCCCAAAAACAAATAACGAAAATGCTTTTGGCCGAGAAAATCTAAAAACGTGTCGGTTTCTAAATGGTGTTTTTTTCTCCTAATTGTTTTAATAGGGGTTAAAAGTGTAATGCGTTACAGGCGAGGTGAAGGGGCTGTATCACACTGCATCTGTAGAAGCAAGAAGGAGCAGTGCGCGCGCACATTTTCTTTCTCTCTTCCTCTCGTAGCCAGTGCATGAAGATTATTCGTAATTTCATTTCATTCTTCAACAATTTTATAAATACTGTAGGAGCAAGAGAGAGCAGTGCGCGGGCACATTTTATTTCTCTTTAAAAAATTTACTTCAGTGTGGTCTACACTCGTTTTTTTTCTTTTACTTTTTTCATAATGCATCATAATGGAAAATAAAGAATGACATTGATACAGAGTAATATATATAATTTATTTTCTTATAACAAATCCCAGTTAATAAATGAAATTATTATTTTTAATTTAAGAGCATGAACTTTGTATGTTTTTTGTACATAAAAGAATATAATATCGATCATCCAGATGATTAATCAGATAGCTCAGATTTATATGTAAAAATGTACCCTCTCTCTGGTACAGTACTCAGATTACATCAATTATAATGCTGAAAAACTTTTAGTGAATTAAACAAAATGTTGACGTTTTATTGGTAACTAGTAGAATATTTAAAAATATCATACTAATAAGGACTGCCAAAACTCCTGGTATTACTTATATAGGATATTTAATTTTTATAACGCGAGCGAGCTTTCGAATATTGTTTTGCTAATTATCTCAATACCAAGTATTTCGAAATGTCTGACTATTATAATAACTGGACGATCGGTGTACATTTCAATTATAATTCTAAATTTAGAAAAAATGTCCCCGCTTATCAGTGATCACGATAAACATTTTTTCGGTGCAATTTATGCAACGTTACGTGTGCAGATACTGAGAAAAATAATTCTGACTTCGTAACGTTATATTCACGTGTTTGAGACAGTAATCTTGACGCCAATATAAAACATAATTATGTAGGTAGATAAAACGATATTAATTATTGCCAGTGTAATCAATTGCATGACATTGTTCGGCAATATACTCGCATTGCACCCCGCCTCACGAACAACTACAATGCTTTTAGCGTACAATGGCAAACAAAAATTAATATCCCTCGTTATCGAGTCCTGGGGCAATAATTATAATAGACATGAATGCACGTACAGAATGAAAAGATAGTGAGACTAAAACATCCATAAATGGCCACCGTCCAAAACGGACATCCGGTGTGCTCACACTCTATTGGCGGAGACCGGATACGGGCCTGCATCAGTATGCGAAGAATGGACGGGAGATATATGGAAGATCAGATTGTGTGAGATAAACAACCAGCATTTTCAAATTCCGTTTTCCAAGTTTTGCGGAAGAATTCGAGACGTTCAGTCTCACAATAGAAAGTTACCTGACGCTAGGGAACCGTGTGAGCTCTGACTTCAAATACTTTACAATACATTTGTTTTTTTAATGTTTTGTTTGGTATTACTATTGTGTTTATACACGTATCTTGTATCTATCCTGTTCTCATAGCCAGTAGCCGTTTGGAACAATATTTATCAATATATTGTATGTATTGAATAGTTATACATTTTTTTTTATGATAAAACAATAACAATAAGCAATTAAAAAAGTTGGATCAGATTCTCTTGCGAATATGTCATTCTCAAGACTGCAAGGAGACCGTTTTTTCAATATTTGATCTCAAATTCAAATCCAAACTGTTTTCAATATTTGATCTCAAATTCAAATTCAAACTTTTGCAAATTTATTTAAATGTTAACAATATATTTTTTTAAATTATTATTGAACGCCCTTAGGGCTTTTACATACATAAAGCATATCATGTAATAATACACGGAGAAAAATGTTATTCTAAAATACGATCATTTTATTCGTAAAAACGGAACTGAAGTTCTTACGAACCAATTAACAGTGTTTCAATATATGGGCGGGAAAATGTAAGAATAATTTGTTGGTATACGTACGAAATAACGTATACCAACAAATTATTCTTACATGTTCCCGCCAATAAACATTGAAACTCCGTTAATTTGTTCGTAAGAACTTCAGTTCCGTTTTTAACCGTGTTTACGAATAAAATGATCGTATTTTAGAATAACATTTTTCTCCGTGTAGGATACAACTATTAGTAAACAGGTACGTTAGTTAGTTAAATATTACAAAAATAAATATAGTAGAAAATAAAAATTAAAGACATGCATAGGTATATCGTAATATGTACCTACATAGAAAAAAATATATTTGGCCTATTTATTTATACAGTTTTCGTGGATCCAATTTTAGTTTTTCGCTTTTTTTGGGGACTTTTTAGATTCGTTCAACATTTTTTTTTTAATCTTTATATATAAAAATTTCATGTCACGATGTTATTGATAAAATTTGGCTTACTAAATGTAATTTGGACCAACTTAAAAGATAGGATAGTTTTTATCTAGATTATTGCCCTATATATTTATTACTGCGAATTAAATATGTATTATAAGACAATGATTTGAAATTATTTGTAAGTTCCATAAGTGTCTGACACATGGCGGAGTGAGTTAATTTATTGACACACTTGGTTAGCTAGGTTAGGTAACCATCTAGTAGATGGCGTTGTGTTTCGTTGGCCACAGCAACGCGTGGGCAGGTTAGCTAGTAATAATATAATTCTTTCATACTCCATTCCCGTTTTTCGCTGATACGAACACGATTCCTCGTAATAAAATTAAGTAGATACAAGCGTGTTCTATTATGTAACGTGTGTTATGTTTTTAGTGCTTCTCAAATGCCTCGAAGAACAATCAATTTTCCGATTAGGCCCCTCGAAAATTATCTTAGCGGCGGCAGTAAAATTATGAAAACCAAATTAGCGTGCAAGTGTGCGCTGATTTAGGTGGAAATTAATGATGGCGACTCTACATTCTGGCCATTAAACAACACCGTTAAGTTATACATAAATGTACCTGGATTTAGAAAGTTTCCGATATTACTATTTATAGCCTATTGTGCAAGTGTTGTGCGAAATCTGGACTTATTGTGTTCACTATCTGAATTCGCAACGCGCAAGTAAGTCTCGAGTTCCGAGGTAGATAAGCGAAGCCGCAGGACTCATTTTGTTGCCGGTGGTTACGATGCAGCGGCTTGGATACATTTTTGATCGATGCCCCTTGCGACGGTTTAATCAACATTGCGATAGTCAGACTAGCAGGACGCGATACACCGAGGGGCAGCGTTTATTACTCCCGCAAGGCATGATAATCAATATTCCGGACTAAACAATCGGAAAAAAAATTGGTTGAAAGCAGTCACTTTGTGATTTTTTGACATATTGCTAACCAAACCTAATCACAGCAACAAAACCTCATATTATCCTTAATCACATTTTTAGTTGACGCTTTATCGATATAATATGGTAACCCATTATGTATACATTTTCTGACCTCTCTCAGTTACACTGTTTTATTTTAATATCATGCTCCTAAACGTTTATTATATTTTATATTGTCTCTCACTCTACACGTATACATTAATATGGATAACTAAATTTTACCCGCTACTTCGTCTGCGTAGAATTAGTACTTCGAGTAACCTATTTCCTTTTCCTAGGTCGCATCTACGTTTGTACTAAAATTCTTAATTTATTTATTTAATATATCTATAATTCTTTATTTGATTTAAAGTATTAGGCCAGTACTTCAAATAAATTCATTAATTTAAATATTTTCTAAAATAGAATTTTGATTTAACAATCATTGTTTTGCAAAATTTCATTCTCAAATTTTGACATTTTGTTAAACAAAAATTATTATTTTCAATATATTGAAAATATAAATTATAGCCTAAATGTTATTCTGATGTATGAGCTATATTATTGTAAAGTTTCATTAAAATCCATTCGGTAGTTTTTGCGTGAAAGAGTAACAAACATACATACATCCAAACAAACTTTTGCGTTTATAATATTAGTAAGGTAAGACAAAATATTATTTTTATTTATTCGTTTTAAGCAAAATCAATCGGTTAATAACACATTTCGTGATTATAAACAAAGTTGTTATTTTATTTCTATAAAAGAATAATTGTTCCATCACTTCAATTTTTGAATAAAATAAATATACATGCGATAAGGTTTGGTTAAAAAATGCACATTATTATTTGGTTTGCACTTAGATTTTTAATAAAAAAAATAAATAGGTATTCGCTAAACAGATTTCGGCTCACAGCGATCAAAATTCCGGAAGTCAAAATAGGAGAAACATTTTTACCATAATCATAAATAGGAGGAGAACTTAAAAATGTTTGAGTGAAAATTCGTAAAATTATGTTATTTTACTAGATATTCAAGAACAAATCTCCAATTTCTTGGTCATAAAATGAAGAGTGACCATAATATAACGCCAATTAGGTAAGTAACTAAGTAATCAATTAATTTAAAGGCAATTCTTCAGGGGAAGATTAATGAAAGACCTTTTAAACTTACATGATTGGTACTAGAACATTTCTGTTTTAAAGTGAAGAATCTTCACAGAAGATTGCTACAATGACATTCAACCTCCAAAGAGGGCCAAGAAAAGTAAGGATAAGGTACAATGAGCATTTCGGCCTTATTGTAAATTATTAGAACGGTCTTTATTAGTGTCATGATTTGGCTATACATTAATATGATTTCTGTATTCAGGAAGTTGCTTTTGAGTATTTGGTCTATCTAGAACATTTCCCTTATAATATGTGGATGAAACGTGAAGCTATTTTCGCGATGTGAACCTATAGAGGCAGGGGGTTTATTTGAACGCCACACATCGGAAACACCACGGCGATATTTCCGTGATTGCTTGGCCTTTGTTACGGCAAGTTACCAATTTCCAATCATCTCGATCCTCGCACAACACACATAGGTAAATAGCGCGCCTATCACAAATAATACAGAATAGCGTTGTCCGAACATAGAATACACAGAATAAAATTGTTCGAATATACCGTGCCATTTAGGAACTGTTTTCCGGGAACCTACCAAACAGTCCTTGTAAATAGGTTACATATTTTTTGTCAGTTTTCAATTGAAGCTATTAATTCATACTTTGTAATATTTATCAAAACTAGACCAATTTTATTATTATTTTTAATTGACAAGATTTTATGCTAAGCACAAAGGGAACAATTATTATAAGCAATAATTATTAGCCTGAAGGACACATCCATATTGAAAAAACCTCCCGAGAAAAGATACATACCGCCGATGGGACTCGAACCCGCGCCCCTCTGATTGCCGGTCAGGAGCTCTATCCACAAAGCGACGGCGGCGTATCTCTTACCCGCGAAATGATTCAATATATACTAGTGTTTCATTCAACATCGCTTATTACATTGCATGTATGCATGTATATTTTCTCGGGAGGTTTTTTCAGTATGGATGAGTATTTCAGGCTAATAATTATTGTTTATAATAATTGTTACAATTTTATCATCTTTTCAATCAATATTAATTTAATCTAAGCCTAGGCACTTTACTTATACATTATAATTTTTATGTATCTCTACAAATTGTCTAGTTTTATTTCCATCAGAGCTTTCATTAATTTTATACTCTCTGTTGTCATTTTATGATCAAATGCCACAATTGTTATTCTTTTTTTAATATTATAATATTTATTAATGCTTTTAACTGCATTGCAAATGATTTGCAATCATTGTTTATGGTACAATTATGTCGTGTTAATTAAATAATTCAATTAATTCATTATTACCTCTCACTGGATACAGTTGTATGAGTGATTGTAAAAATAGAACGACTTCATAACATTAATTAGGGCAATGTACATAGGTTGGTACGTATACTACGTACGTAGATATTGAACTGGCAGGCCTAACTATAATTTAAAACACATGGTAGAATCCGAAGAGTAGTAGAAAATACAGAGTAATACCACATTCCTACGAATTCAATAGACAATCTTGCCATAACATATTTCTGATATATCCTCACTAGCTGTGTTTTGAAGTTAGCAATAGTCATTACCTAACTTCCTCTTGACACCAGATTTTCTAAGTTAAAAAAGATTATCATTTCAAACATTACCTACATTGGTGAGAAAATTGTCAGTTAATAATTTTTTTCGAAAAATGTTGCTTCGTGATTGAGGACATAGTGAACACTACAACAGTGATATAGTAAACGCGATGCCTGGATGGGACCCAAACGCGATTTCAGCCACTGACCGGACATAATAATTACTACATCTCTACATCAAATAAATATTGCTTTTTATCTGCATAGCTCTTGGTAAAAATTATGTTGTTTGCTGCAAAACGTTGCGTTGACCTTGACATTCCATACACAAAATCTGTGCAGTTTGCAATACGCCATTGCACACTGTTCGAAAATTTTTACTGACAGGGAAAAACATATTTCTATTTTTCCGTTCAAATTCAGTACCTACCTACTATTAATAACCAAAATATTTGTTGGCTTAAAGGTATCTTCTTAAAGGTATCTTCTTATGTATTATGAGGGTCGAATTACCTGACAATTTATTCTATATAAAAAGAAAACCTGTGTCGTTGTGGTTAATTTTAATTATATCTATCTACATATCGACCCTTTGGAATAACAAGGTTCCATCTGTTGCTTTAACGTCATGCGATAATGAACTCTAAGGTAGCTTACCATAGATCCCATAACCGCGTGACGTTTCCGCAACAGATGGAACCTTGTTATTCCAAAGGGTCGATATTGTAATTAAAATCCTCCGCCGCGTCTGTCTGTCTGTTCGCTATAAACTCAAAAACTACTTAACAGATTTTCAAGCGGTTTTCGCCAATAGTTAGGTGATTCATTATGAAGGTTCTCATTTCAACTGATTAAATTATCAATAATAAAGCCCGCGATGGCCCATCTATAATATTTCTAACTGTCTCAATTAAGTGTCTTAACAATCATCTTCACAAAGCTAGTTATTCCGTTACCGTGAACTTGCTGGAAAACAAATTTGCTCCACGCAGACCAACAAAAGGTAAAAACTAATGGTTCTTGCAATCTTTCGACTATGAGATAATGCACTTTCTTTTTTAAATTTTTTTTCGTAAACCAATATTTTGTTTGTTATGGTGTCATTTTTAAGACTCACACGCCTTGTCTAGATATACTTGGTCGAACGTCTCGAAATTATCAATTTTTGCTGATTTTTACCTTATTTCTACTCAACAAGTTACACATAAATAAAAAGTTGGTATTATACGAGCTAGTTCACGAAGAACGGCGAAACTACGTAAGAAACCTGACTTAATTTTGTTAATTTTACTTTCACCTCTTAGGAATAACGTTTCTTTCAAATAATGGGTGAGTTAAAAAATCTCTACCCTGAGGTCATAATTAATCTCAAGGTAACTTTACCTTGATGGTAAATACCTATTATTTTTAAAATGGTATTATTCATTTTCTTTTTGAAGACTCTTTCTTTCTCATCATGCAACGATATTACTTCTTACACAAGGGAAGTAGCATGTAACTCTTTGGTAACATCAATGTTGACCTTTTTTTTATCCGGATATTTGATTTTCTAAAGTAGGTACCTATATTTTCTTTATATTAATTTAAACAATATCAGGTTTCCAGTGCCAAGGACTTTATTATGCCTATATATATTAATATTTCCACCAAAGCCAGAGTTCCAGGGGCTCCACCAAAGCCAGAGTTAAGCTAGCCTCTCAAAAAACTGGGTGTGCTGTACAGGGCCCGCAGATACTTTAATGGTATACAACTGCTAACCTTGTACAAATTGCAAGTGCGCACCACGTTTGAATTTGGCAGCCACCTCTAATCTGTAGCTCCATAATACTTGAAAAAAAAAAACCTCGACTCTGTGCAGAACCGGGCGGTTCGTTTGATAGATTATCCCGTCCTAACAAACGAATTGCAATCTTTAGAGCACAGGCGTCGGTTGGGAATGTTGTCCTTGTTCTACCAGTATTTCAATGAAAGATGCTCCGAGGAACTAGCATCATTGATCCCCTTGGCACCGGTGCATAGTAGGTATTTTTGTCACAAAACACGTTCTCGGATATATTTTTTAATGATAGATTTTAATTTAACTAAAATTAAAATTTTGAAAACTGTTTTTACTAGATAATGTATTGATTTATTTTGTTGTATATTATATGATTCGAAATTTGTGTTATTTAATAGAATCTATCGTTTGAAAATTGAACAAAGCTGCCAACGACCAACGAAACCTTAGTATATTAAAAATTAACTTAGTTTTCAAATTTTTAAAACTGCGTGTACCAGATAAAATAACAATCTTTCAAAATCAATATATTTTTTTTTGTAAAAAAGAGCCAGTACATCTAGAATTTGATTTATAAACGACTAATTTCCGGTATTCTCTAGTAATACCCTCTTAACTCGTATCACTCGATATTTGTATGGCAGAAAGATATTACTAATTTTACTAATGTGATTTTTAAGTGTTCTTCGTATATATTGAAACTTGTCAGTATAATATACTATATTATATTATAATTCACGGAGAAACAATCGCAAACTAAAAACACAACAAACGAGGCGAGCGGTAATGTACTGCGATAAGTTATTTCATATCGGAGTTATTTCCAGTTATCAGTCCTCATGATTCGTTCTAAACCGACACATTCCACTCGACTGTCTAGCTTATTTTTCACTGTCAAACACAGTTTGGATGAACCTTATCTTT